>BMAU01021292.1:852500-1236531 GCA_019973935.1 Trichonephila clavipes | reverse complement strand
TCTAGAGATGCTGTATTGACTTTTAATTCACTGAAGGATGATGTGGCAAATGCTGCCTTGGCAACAATTGAAGATGACATACCATTTAGAGTGGAAACTGATTCATCTGATTTTGCGATTGGAGCTACCTTGAGCCAAGCTGGACGTCCTGTTGCCTTTTTCTCAAGAACTCTACATGCATCTGAATTGAGACATTCATCCCCAGAAAAAGAAGCATATGCCATTGTGGAATCACTTCGTCATTGGAGACACTTCTTGATGGGAAAGCATTTTGAAGTATTCACTGATCAACAAGCAGTCGCATTTGTATTCAATCAGCGACATGGTAGTAAAATTAAAAATGAAAAGTTAATCCGTTGGAGACTTGAACTTGCTAGTTTTAAATTTGACATTATTTATCGTCCAGGAAAGCAAAACGTTATTGCTGATACATTATCACGTATAACTGGTGCTATAACTCCCAGAGTCGACTTATACAATCTTCACAACTCGCTTTGTCATCCTGGAGTGACACGAATGCACCATTGGGTTCGTTGCAAAAATCTCCCTTTTTCTTTAGAGGATATAAAGAAAGTCACAAACTCCTGTTTAATATGTAATGAATTAAAGCCAAGGTTTGTTAAAAATGTTGGAACACTTGTGAAAGCTACTGCTCCATTTGAAAGGTTGAATCTTGACTTTAAAGGACCTTTACCTAGTGTCTCAAGAAATCACTATATTTTAACAATAGTTGATGAATTCTCTAGATTTCCATTCGCGATCCCTTGTAGTGACATTTCTGCAAAAACCGTAATATTGCATTTGAAGAACATTTTCTCTATTTTTGGAATGCCATCATTTATTCATTCTGACAGAGGATCATCTTTCATGTCTCATGAATTAAAATCATTTTTAACTTCTCAAGGAATTGCAACAAGTCAAACTACTCCCTATAATCCAGCAGGAAATGGACAGGTTGAACGTTATAATGGAATAATCTGGAAAACTATACAACTTGCTTTAAGATCTAATAGTATGAAAACTGAACAATGGGAAGGAGTTATCCAAACAGCTTTGCATTCCATTCGCTCCTTGTTGTGTACAGCAACAAATGCCACTCCTCATGAACGAATGTTTTCTCATCCTCGAAGATCCCATAACGACTGTTCCATACCTACTTGGCTTACAAAGCCTGGTCCAGTTCTTATGCAAAATCAGATGCGTGCTAACAAATATGAGCCAATTGTTCAAGAAGTGGAATTAATTGAAGCAAATCCTGACTATGCGCATGTAAATCTTAGTGATGGAAGGGAAACAACTGTCTCTATAAGACACTTGGCTCCAAGAGGGGAAACTACCAGATCTGAATACAAAAAGGGTGCAGAGGAAAATGTTCAAGCTTATCCAGATCTGCAGCCAATAAACTCAGACTCAGCCATTACTTTAGAAGACTCGACTGAACAGAACATGAACACAGTAGCGTTGCGTACTACATCTCGTCAAAGGCAACCTCCTGCATACTTGAAGGACTACATCAGGGACTGAAATAACTAGATTAAAATTAAAGGGGGGTACATGTAATATTATTCTTATGTAATCTGGCATCACTTAATTTTTTTTTCTAGATTGGCAACACCCTGTACAGTCATTGTGTAAACAACAATCATGTAACCTCACTTCTAAGTCATTAAAAGCTAAGTTCCGTCATGAAATTTTTTTGCATTGAATATTCCGACTTTTCTACATTCATGGCTTTCTTAAGGAAATCTGTAATTAAAAATTCTGTTTGGATATATTCCAATTTAATTACAGTATCTTCAATTAAATCCTTTATAAAATGAAAACGTAAGTTCATATACCTTGATTTATTTGAAGAACGAGTACCCTCAATCCACTGAATTGCTGCTTGAATATCTGAATTTAAAGTTACAGCATTATTTATATAGTGTTCACATTTTAATTCAGTTAACAAATTTACCGTCCTAATTATATCTTTACAAATTTCAGAAATAGAAAATAACTCTGCTTCACATGTTGATAAACTAACACTCTTTTGTTTACGACATTTCCATAAAATTAATGAATTACCTAGTAAAACTACACCTCCAGAAAATGTCTTCCATTTTCTGTATTTCCCCAACTAGCATCTGAACTAGCATTTAAAATACCACAAATTATTTTTCATAAAACAATTTTTTATCTTTTGAGTCCATTAAATATCTTAACACTCGTTTAATCAAATTGTAATGTCTCTTCTCTGGATTATGATTAAATTGGGATGAATAGGACGTTACAAAAGAAATATCAGGGCGAGTTCTATTAGCTAAATATAAAAGTTCACCAATAATCAATAATATCAAATTCATTTGCAGAGGGAAAATTTTTATCTTCCCCCTTCACAATTGGAGTTTTGACACTCTTTTACAGTTTTCGAAATTATGTTTGACTAATAATGAATTAATGTAGTCACCCTGGGATAAATAAATACCATTTTCACATTTTTCAATTTCCATGCCTAAAAACTTATTAGTTTCGTTTTCAACCACTTCAAATACATTTTTAATCTTACTAACAATATCTTCATATATTTTATCATTGTTACAAAAAATAGCTAAATCATCTATACATCCATACATAATATAAGAACACTTTGATTATCAGATTTAATAATAACACAATTATCAGAAGCTTATTGTTTTAAACCAAAATTTTCTAATTCACACCCTTTATTTTCATATACCAGTTTCTACCAGACTGTGGCAAACCATAAATGCTCTTTTTCAATTTACAAACTTTGGCATCTCCAATTAATTTTTCATAACCAGGAGGGGGTAACACATACACCGTCTCCTCTAAATCACCATATAAGTATGCAGTTTTTACATCAAAGAAATTACATTTAACTTTAATTTAGCTGCAAGTGCAATTAACAATCGAAAAGATTCAATATTTACAACTGGTAAATACGACTCTGAATAATCTATGTTTTTAATTTGATTAAAACCAGCTGCTACAAGCCTTGTTTTGTATTTCATATTTTCCCAGGATCATCTTGTTTTAAACTATATACCCATTTAGAGTTTTTATTAATTTTGATTTCGTAGGTTTTTGTACGATTTCCCAAACTTTATGTTTATCCAACGAATCTAATTCATTCTCCATTGTTAATTTCCAATTTTGCCTATTTTTTGCCTCAAAATAAGAGTTTGGTACATTATTCGTTAAATGAACAGACACACATCTGCTAAGATTTTAGTCATTCCGATCTTCAAACAGGGATTTGATTTTGCACATCATTCAATTCAAGTACCAGGAGTTTGATTCTGCCTGCCTGAGGCGATGACGTGGTCTGAAGGGGAATTGAGTTACCCTTCTCAATTTCTACAGAAACATTACTAATATCAAAATTAGACAATACTCCATTCTCTGTATTTTGATTAATTTCGTTTCTTTCGGGAGAGACTTCAAAAAACGAGTCAAAAAATATCCCACATGTTTCATTTTCAATTTCACCTAAATAACTACTACCTTTTAAAGATTTATTGAATTTAACTGATCTCTCTCCTCAATTACTTTTTGATTTTTAATATCATAAATTCGATATCCCCTCCTTTCTCTAGCATATCCTAGCATAATTCCAGGTCTTCCTGGAACTTCAAATTTATTTCTCAATACTTTCGGAACGTGAAAATAGGCCACACAGCCAAATTTTTTGAGATAATTTAATTTCGGTTTATTACCTGTTCAAATCTCTAATGGGATTTTTTCTTTCCCTTTTCGTGGTATAATATTAGATACTTGAGTATTACAATTAATAGCTTCAGCCCAAAATTTTAAAGGAAGTTTACTTTCATATAATAAAGATCTAGCTCTTTCTAGAAGAACACGGTTGGTTCTTTCTGCCTTGCCATTTGATTCACTATTGTATGGAATAGTTTTTTCATGAAATATTCCTGAATTAGCTAGGTAAGTATCCAGTTGTTCATTTACAAATTCTAACCCATTATCAGTTCATATCTTTTTAATCCTTTTATTCGTTAAATTTTCATATTTGGCTTTAAATTGAGAAAATATATCTAACACTTCATATTTATTTTTTAAGAAATAAGTAAAGTACATGCCAGAAAAATCGTCTACAATTACCGTAAAATATTTTGCACCACCATACGATTCGATAATTGGACCACTCAGGTCGGCATGGAGCAACTCAAGAATTTGTGAGCTTTGACTTATATCAATACTATGATGAGTTTTTCTGTTTACTTTACTTATATCACAAGTTTCACATGTGAAATTATTTACATTATCAATATCAATATAATCTTTCATTTTAAGCATATATTTACAATTTAAATGACATAACCTGTTATGCCAAATTTCATAATTATTAGTAGATTGGTCAGAAATATAACACTCAGAATTATACATAGGTTCTAATTTAATTTCTAATCTACCATTATTTTTAAATGTTTAGTTATTAACTTATCATTTTTATCATATATCAATACACAATTATTTTATGATTTAATCTTACAACCTTTATCCATTAAACATGTTACAGACAGTAAATTACATCTTAATTGAGGAACATAACTGACATCAGTAATTGTTAGATTAATATAATTACAATGCTTTGTACTCACAGTTTTAGCTGAAACGTTTCCAGTTCCTTGGCTCATCATTTTAGAATTTTTATCGGCTAAATAAATGTCCATCACTTCTGGACTAATATTCTTGAACCACACTGGTTCTTTAGCCATATGACAGGATGCACCACTATCCAGGAGCCAGGTATTGTCACAAAGTTTTTCTTCTCGATGGGAAGCTGTAAATACGTGTCCATTTCAAGACGAATTGTTTCTTTGTGTTATCTTCCTTTGGCTTGTACTTGGAGAGTTCTTGTTTTTATAGTAACAATCCTTTGCCTGGTGACCTTGTTTTTTACAAATATAACAGTCTCGTTTGTTTTTCATTTTTTTCTCCTGGAATAAAATCCTTCAGTATTAATCCCATCCATACGAGTTTTAATTGGCAAGTTGAAAGTTGTTTCTTCTTCTCTTAAAATTTGAAGTACTTCCTCCATACTTTTTTCTCTTTGAGTTTTTAAAATATCGCGCACTTTCAAGAATTTTCCATTTAATCCTCTAACGGTATGGTAGACCAATTCCCTCGGCGACACGTCCAATCCTAGGGAGTGACACTTAGTCGATATCCCCCACGCTCTTGCAATATAATCCCCCACTGGTTCGCCTTTTTTCATGAGGAGTTTTTTGAGTTCATTACCCGCGTCAATTTTTCGGTCTTCGCCTTGGTCGATGAAAATCGCTCTAATTTTATCCTACAGCACTTTCGCGTTGTCTTCCGCCACGAAATGTAACACTTGTTCATCTGCGAGCGATAACTTTATATACGATATAGTATCTAAATTTTTTGATTGCCACTCAATTGCGTCCTTACGGCTAAGGTCTCCAGGTATTTCGTTTATGATTAGAGAGTTGTGAAGGTCTCCTAGGACCTCACTTTGAGAACGAGAATAAATAGGAGTCATGCAAGAACCAGTAGCCATTTTTATAAACAACTTTATTTGGTAATCTTATCCAAATAGAATCAAAGACTTATTAACAAATTTATTTAAATAGTATTATGAGGTTTTAAAGATAATATCCTTTAAATTAACGTAATTAATGATCTCATTAATTAAACATTAAATAACGATCACGCAGAGATTACCACGATAAGAGATCCCAGAATTGTATTTAATAATGTTCTTATTGAACATTTAACTTTAATCTCACTCCTAAAACTTTAATGAGACTTTAAATACAAATCAATAGTTACCACTCGGAATCTCAATTCTTGAGATTAAATATCTCTAACAAGAAATCTTCAATTTAAATCCACGATAACTTTCTGCTTCAATCTCTATCTCCTACTGCTCTAACTTTACTATTTCGTTTGACTTAAATACTTAATCTAATCTGCATAACAAGTAATCCTGTCCGCTTTTTGGAGTTGATTAGAAATAGGTAGGGAATTAAATTTCCCTAAAAAGGTCGACTCAGAAGGTTAGTGATAAAGTTCCGTATAGATTCGCCACAGAGTCTAATCTCTTTAAGCTAAGGGCAGCTTTCATCTTAAGCTCCCAAATAAAATAGTTCGTTCCGTTTAAATCGGGAATTGTTATATTATCCATTGTAGGTAGAAAGGTTTAAACGTTCACAAAGTCAACTAACACATCACACAGATCAACCACAGACTCTTGCTACCACTTGTTGTTGTTTTTGTGAAATTACATCCACTCAGGTATCTTGGGACAGCACATTTATTAATAAACAAATAAGAAAAACGATCACGAGTTCGGCACACAGCGACCGGTAAGCTAGTGAACCCCGTAGATGGAATGCGTGGGAGAGAAGCGGGAAAACGCGCGTGGGTGGGTCACACAATTATCCTTCCGCCAGAAAAAAATATTTCACTCGCTTCACCCCAACAGTTTCCTGTAACTGCCCTATTTACTTGTGATGAAATCAAAAAAAAAAATTGAAAACTGTAATTTCCTGTGATATTTTTTTCAGGCTATTTTTCGATATATTGGAAACATGTTGGGTTCATCTCTGGATACAGATATTAACAGATCAATTTTAAAATATTGAAAAGGAGGACACTTTTCGAGAAAGGACAGAACCAATAAAAGGAGGACGGTTGGTCCAGTGCCGGCTCTAGTAATTTTGCCAAAAATAGAAAATGCCGCCCCTCTCTTCAAAGCAAAAAATTATAATTAAAAAGGGGATGAATTGTTCACACCTATACAATTTGAACAATTTTTGCGAACAAAGAGGTAGCATAACATTTATATACATTATTTTAAGTCTTAAAAAATACAAAATAATTCGAAATTAAGAACATAATTACCTGTTATCATTTGAAACGAGGAAAATATAAGAGAAGGAATAGTCCGTTTCAGCAGGCCAATTTCTTCGAAAAAGAATCTACTGATGGTGAGGATCACAAACGTTTATTTTAACTTATGGTAATTACACTCGAGACGAAAATAAAACATCTCCTGCGATTTTCTACCAGCCACAAAATCCCTGTCCCCTTTTGGCTTGTGAGGGAAAGGAGTGTCCGTTGTGAATTCCTTCCGGGCTGGAGAGAAAGTTACTAGTGAAAGATGTGTAAACATATCAAATTTCATGACTTAACATGTACTCCTACCTCGAACCCTTCCAGTTTCAACAGAAAAGAAGACTAGCATTAAACATACAGAGTATAAAATAAAGAAATAAGAGACGTGAAATAAAATACCAAATTCCCACCCAATAATATTTCAGAAAATATATAATTTTTGTAACAAAAAAAAAATTCTCAAATTCATTCCAAATGCCGCCCTTGAAATTTGCCGCCCCGGGCAGGGGTCCACTTTGTCCCGCCCTAGAGCCGTCCCTGATTGGTCACCTTAAGAACGCCCGTGCTTGGCTTCTTGACCATTTGACGCTCAGTACCGACTGGCGATGTCATCTCAGCCGGGTATTCATGGAATCCAGTGCATTGGAGCAGGTAGTCGCCATCCATTCTGGCATGGCCACAGAGTGGGCAGGCGTTGTTGTTGTGGGCAGTATGTGCGAATCTGATAACCTATTATAAATATTGTGCGTTTATTGTTTATAACTTCACTACTGAACAATTTCAATGTTTTTTCAATATTTATTTGAATTTTAAGGTATAAATATTTTTCATTATTTATATGTCGTATACCAGTTCATTAGAAATGGTATGTTTATAAAATAAAAATTAAGATTAAATTTTTAAAAACATTAAATGAAACTGGAAAAACAAATGCAACTATATTGTAAACTAAAAATAGAAGAGTAAAATATTTTAGTATATTCATATACTTTTGATTACTTGCGATTTTTAGTAACATTTTATTAATCCTTTTTAACATTTGAATCAGGTTTAGCAAGTTTTTTCTAAACAGTCTCTTGAAAATTATGTGGTTATTGTTACAAAATCATTTTAACTTTTCAGCCGAACTTAAATCATAATTTCATTTAAAGCAATTCTTATAAATATATATACTATATTAATGATAAAAGAAGAAAATTGTGTTTTATATTTATTTATATATTAGCTGTGTTATCAGGGGCGGCTCTAGGGTCAAACAAACCGGACCCTTGCCCGGTGCGGCAAATTCTAAAGGCGGCATTTGGATCAAATTAAAAAAATCTCTTTTTTTATTTATTTTTATTTTTTTTTTGTTACAAAAAATTTTATACATTTTCTGAAATATATTATTGGATGTGAATTTGGAATTTCATTTAATGTATCTTACTTTCTTATTTTGTATACTCTGTATGTTTAATGTCCGTTTTTTTTTCTATGTTGAAACTCGAGAATACATGTTCAATCATGAAATTAGATAAGTTTACGCATGTCTTACTAGTAATTTTCTCCTCATCTCGAAGTATGTCACAAAGAACATTTTTTTCACCCATACGATGTCCAGTGTCAGCTATCCAAAAGGTTTTATTTTATTTATCCAACGCTCGTGCTTGGCTTCTTGACCATTTGACGCTCAGTACCGACTGGCGATGTCATCAGCCGGGTATTCATGGAGTCCAGTGCATTGGAGCAGGTAGTCGCCATCCATTCTGGCATGGCCACAGAGTGGGCAGGCCTTGTCAGCAGTCAGGGAATGATCTGGGACAGACATTGTGATTCCCTATCATTGAATATTCCAGATTTAAGAGAACTAATGGAAGAGGTAATCACAAAAAGAAATATTCTTGCTGCTTCACACAAAGTTTTCGACCCCTTGGGGATCACTGGTCCAGTGTTGCTACTACCAAAACATTGGCTACAAAGTTTGTGGAAATCTTAAATTGGTTGGGATCAAGAAATAGGTATAAAAACAAATCAAGATTTTCTGAAATGGCTAAAGGAGCTGGAATACTTAAAGCATATTCAAGTACCAAGGTGGTTACACTGTGATAGTGGATTTCAGCATATTTTGTTATATTTTTTCTGTGACGCAAGCTAACTTGCCTATACTGCTGTTGTTTTCCTACGAGTTGATATTGAAAGCACTGTACACATACAACTGGTACAGAGTAAAACTAGGATTGCACCATGTGGAAAAAAGGAAACAACAATTGCCATACTGGAACTTCTTGGTGCTGTTATATCTGCTCGTCTTTCTACAACTGTCTTGAAAGAGTTTCCAATAAACAACTTTTATTTCTGGACAGACTCTACTACAATATTAGCTTGGTTGAAGAGAGAAGAACCGTGGAGTGTGTGTATTTGTGCTTACAACGGTGTGTGACGAATCTGTACGGAACCTTTTTACTAATCTTCTTAGGCGCTTTTTGGGGAATATAAATTCGCGTTTATTTCCAATCAAATCCAAAAAGATGAACGGGATATTAAAATTAGATAAGGTATTTAAGTCGAGCGTTGTGAGATAGCAAGGTAGATGATGGAAGGCTATTGAGCCAGAAACTTTAAACGCATTTTTAGAAGATTCAAGGATATTAGATTGGTGAAAACGTCGTGCTGTTAGACGTACCAGAAAGCTGATATAAGCGAGCGGTAAATATAATTTACGTACGCTTAAAATAAGCGTCAGTTTAAGCGACTTAGTTAAAGTTAATAAAAGTTAAGAATTCGAGTACGTGTATTTCTCGGATCTCCTATTTCGGTAGACCTTACTTGATCTTGAGCTTAATTAGTAATTAATTGCACTATTCGTAATTTAATTTAATATAAAGGTAAATCCCTTTAAGTGACGTAACATAAAAAGTATTATATGTTATTACGGTTTTTTTTGAGAAATTGAAAATAATAAATATCGTTATTATTCAAAATGGCTCTTAGTGGTTCTTTGCCTCAAATTAATCTTGGTGTCCAAGGTGAGACCCAGAGGGGTCTTCACAGTGGCACCCAACGTGCAAATCCTGAGTTTAGAGTCGGGTCTTATTTTCGAATAATCCCTGAGCAGTATTTTTCGGGGGTGGAGAACGTGGTTGAATTCATGGAAAGTATAGATAATAACATATTACGAGATACCCACACAACTCGCTTGTGCATATTTAAAAGCTCATCTCACAGGACGGGCACTAGATTGGTTTGAGGTTCTAGGTTATAGGATTGTTGAAGACAAGGCGATGGATTACGCGCACTTAAAGCAAGCTTTCTCAGAACAGTTCCCCGTGGTTAGAAATAGGTCGGAACTAGAAACTCGTTTTTTCGCATCATCTCAAAAGGATAATCAACAACCGTCTGATTTTCTGTATGACTTATTAACGATCCACAAAATCTTAAAACTTGAAATAACGGAGAATAAATTGATCGATCATATTATTAGTAGCTTAGAACCTCAGATTTTAGATTATGTAGAGGTTAGGCATCCGGAAACCACATCTAACCTCCTACAAATAATTGATAAGTATGAGGAACAGTTTCTAAATGGAAAGATCAGAGGTTCGAGTTGGGAATCCCGAGATATAAAACTAAGCGAGAACAATCGTTTTCTTAACAGGAATCGGCAGGAAAATTGGAGGGAAACGAGAGGTAACAATAAATACGTTAACAATAGCAGACAATGGAGAGAGATCAATAGATTTGAGAGTCAAGGTGTTATGGATAATTGGAGATTCGATGGTCGACGCCGAGGTGATCAATCTGATCATCGATTCCACAATCAAGGCGGTCGACAAGGTGGTTCGAGAAATAGTGCTTTCAGGGGTCAGAATGACCAAAACAGATATTTAAACTTTTAAGCGATCGATGCGAGTATGGGGGTGATCGATCACGATGTACAGAAAATCCTCCAGATTCGGAACACCGAACTATTAGGATATCCTCACTACGAAAGACTCCAGTGGATTAACCGTATGTCCCCATTCTCTTAAATGAGACATTCATTACAGCCCTTTGGGACACGGGAGCGGAGAAATCTTTCATATCAGAGGAGGTCTATCGCAAATAATTTTCATATCGACCTCGTCAAAAGACGAGAGATAGAGTAGTGACGGCCCAGGGAACCCCGTGTTGCCACTTAGGTCGGGTCGAATAACAGATTCGTATCCGAGAATTCCAGAAAACCTGGGAATTTTACATTCTTAACAATATGCAGTAACAATGCATTTTGGGCATTGATTTTATGAAGGAGTCCAAATTGACTTTAGACTTCGATCAGAAATTTCTGATCATTCCAGATAACCAAATTAAGTAGTTGCAGAAAATGGACAAGCCGGTCGAGATTGATCTATCAGATACAAAGCTCGGTGAAGGACAAAAGCAAAAGTTAAGGAATTTATTTAATGGTTTTAAAGGGCTATTTTCAGATCAGCCGGGGTTAACTCATGTTTTGTATCATGAAATCGATACTGGGGACAAGGGACCGGTAGTGTGAGACGCTACCGATACGATAGGGTCAAACAAGGTATAAACGATTATCACATTCAGAAAATATTGAGAGAGGGTACGATCCGTCCTATTCAGTCCCCATACGCGTCACCAGTAGTTTTAACGCGCAAGAATAATGGCCTTCCTCCAGATTCTCCTGGGGCGTATCGATTCGCGATTGATTATCGCAAACTTAATGCAATAACTAAATACCCCCGATATCCATTACCGGTGATTGATGATCTAATAACAAACATTCCGCATACCGGAGTGATGTCCACATTGGATTTAAAAAGTGGCTATTTTCAATTGGCGATTAGTCCAAAAGATGTTGAGAAAACCGCGTTTATCACTCGCAATGGCACGTTTAGATTCCTTAGAATGCCTTTCAGGAGCGGCGCCAAATTTCCAGAAAGCCATAGATATTATCTTAAAACCTGTTATTGGGCATTTCGTGTCGGTTTATATGTGTGTGTGTGGATGATGTTATTATCACATCTCCATCGCTTAATGAACACTTACATCATTTGAATCAGCTATTTACATTGTTTAGAGACGCAGGGCTAACCCTAAACAAGGAAAAATGCCACTTCACACATGACAAATTGAAGTATTTCGGTCTCATAATTAGTAAGGAAGGGATCGAACCGACAATAGTAAAGTCAAGGCAATCACAGAAATGAAACCTCCTAAAAATAGCAAGGAAGTATCGAAATTTTTAGGGATGGCGGGGTGGTATCAGGAATTTATACCCAAATATGCAGATATATGTGAACCAGTATATCGGTTAAAGAAAAAGAGGGCTAAATTTAATTGGTCAACAGAAGCACAGGATTCTTTTGATAAGATAAATCGACCATTAACAGAGGCAACAGTTTTACAGTTGCCGAATTTTACAGAAGAGTTTAACTTATTTACTGATGCTAGTGGGGTCGGAATTGATGCTGTGCTTAATTAAAACCACAGACCTATTGCATTCGCGTCTGGAACCCACAATAAAGCGGAACGAAACTATACTGTTACTGAACGCGAAAGTTTGGCGGTGATATGGGCATTAAATAAGTTTAAAACTTATTTCGGATCCCTGCCGGTAAAGGTAATCACCAATCACGCGGCATTAACAAAGCTAATGAATGGGGAAAACTTATCTAGTCGAATGATTAGATGGGCACTCAAGTTATCCGAGTTCAACATAGAATGGGAACATCGCCCGGGGGTCCAAAACGTTGTCGCGGACGTATTGTCTAGGAATCCAGTAGGCAATATGGAAGGATCACAAATTTCGTGCGCAGCTCTTCGAGTCCTAGCCTTAAACTCCCGAGAACAACTCCTTTGAGAGCAAAGGGAAGATCCTGAGTTAGGACACATCTTTCGTTATTTAGAAAACCCAGACGACGGTTCCGTTAATGCGACTGTATGCGAGGGTTGGTCCCAGGATTTTAAATTAATCGACGGTCTAATCTTTTACGCGAAATATTCTACAACTCTTGGAGAACTAAGAGGGTATATTCCTAGATCGCTTCGTGAAGCAATAATGAAAGAATTTCATGATCTACCATTAGCAGGCCATCTAAGAAAGAGGAAGACCTATTTAAAATTACGCGACACGTGTTATTTTCCATATATGAGGAAATATTTATTTGAATATGTATCAACCTGTGACCAGTATCAAAAATTTAATTACAAAAACGCGCTACCAACTGGTCGTTTAATTCCGATAGTATCGAATTACCCCAATGAAATTGTAACGTTAGACCTATTAGGCCCCTACCCCGCGTTCCGACCCGAAAGATATAGATTTTTATTAGTAATAACTGATCACTTCACTAAGTGGAATGAGCTTATTCCTTTACGAAAAGCTTGGACCCAGGCCATAGCTGGCGCCCTTTTTGAGAATTATATTTCACGTTACGGAGCTCCGACTTCTTTAATTAGTGATAACGGCCCCCAATTTATATCCGAGGTATTTGAATATCTAAGTCACAGGTTGGACATAAAATATATGAAAACGGTAACATGCAGGCGAATTTCACGGAAAGAGTCAATCGCAATTTAGTCCAGATGATAGCCTGTTTTGTAGAAGAGAATCACGAAAACTGGGACCGATTTCTTCATGAGTTCGCTTTCCCGCGGCGCACTTCAGTGAATGAGACAACAAATAAAACTGCGGCTGAGTTATTCTTAGGTAGAAAAATTATAACACCTTTTAGCAAATTATTAAATGTCACAGAGGGTGCTGAATATGTAGGAAGAAACATTGAGACATTATTCGATGAAGCAAGGCAGAATATGCGGAAACATCACAAAAATTGGGGAAAATATTATAATCGGAAAAGGAGGGAAGTTAACATCAAAGTAAATGATTTGGTGTTGGTACAAACTCATTTTATAAGTGCTGCGGGTAAGAGAGTGGTCGGAAAGTTTATGCCTAAGTTTGAAGGGCCATATAGAGTGCTGGAGGTTCGGAATAACAATTTGATCATATGGAAGAAGGGAAAAAGTGTCACAGTTAATATCGACCAGGTGCAAGTGTACCATCCAAGACAGTCCGACATGATTAGTTCGGATAGTCATGTTGAGACACTATATGAAAGGCAGAGGTCGAGTAATAGGTCAAGTAGATCGCAACCAAGAAAATTCAAATGATCTAGGAAAACCTCGAGTGAGGAGAGTAACGATCGTAAAACAAATAAGGGAAATGCCGGACGGGAGCATCCGAGATTGAAACGTAAAGTAGGGTCAAATGGATCAAGGGACAGGAAAGATTTAAAGAGGTCCAAAATTTGCAGAAAGCGTTCTCTGCCCGGGTCCGAACATAAGGACCAGAAAAGCCCAACACCTGAACCAAAACAGGAGATAAAAAGAACAATTCCGTCCTCGGTTTCATCTCGAAATTATAAATATAGAAGACCTAATAACCCCTCCCAGGGATCACAGTCCATTGCAAGTACCTCACATCACAGAGAGGCCAGGCAGGGCAAGCCACCTACAGAAGGGAGCAAGAATGAAAGGAGAGGAAAATACGACAAGGCCCGGGAGACGAGGACAACTACGAGCGGAACCAACAGAGCAGCTGAAAGGAGACCAGTCCGTTCTAATCAAGCGACAGCAGTGAGACCTTGTCCTTACTACCTACGCAGCCGTGTAAAGTAGCCCGAAGGATTTCCAGAGGATCGGAGGAGCATCGGAATTGACAGTATTCCACAGAACAACATCAGGAGAAGGAGCCTCAGTATGGAAGCCTTAGACGGAGATCCGGTGGATAGGAACGAATAGAGGACAAAGAAAAAAAATCAGGTTGTATCGTTTCTTTTTTTTTTCCTACTTTCGAACAAGTGGTCGGAACAATTATTGCAATGAAGCAAGTCACGGGCGGATTTTTAATTTAAGAAGCCAAGCAAAAGTGGACACTACAATGAGTGTGTTTTTTCTTGATGAGTAAAATCAGCTTTTGTGTTAATTTGTTTGTATAAATATGGAGAAAACATTTGTAAGAATGCATTTATTTACTTCTATGTATGACTTCGCTAAGATGCGACAATTCCTTTGTTTGTTTTATTGTTTTTGTGAAAAATGTTTGAAATTGTATGTATATGTATGTGTATATTTTGTCTCGCATCTGGTGACTTGAGACGCGGCGTAATTAGGTAGAGCTAACATTTAATACTAACAAGAGCAGCATGCATGGAAAGGGAATGTTAAGGAGCCAGATGCTTCAATTGTTGTATATGAAAATGTTATGTAAAAAATGAATCAATTTGTATATAATATAGATATTTGTTTCTTCACAAAATTTAAAGAGGTTCTCATTTCAGGGTAGCTGACCCTAAGCATTGTATAGTGAGCAAAGATGCAAGGTGGAAGTCCAAAAATGGTTGTATAAATATATTAGTAGTTAAGGAAACCACGTAGGCAGGTTTTTTACCACTTCGGTGGTTTTTCCCTCGCCTCTTGGCCAAATGGGCGTAGTGTAGGGAAATTTAATTCTGTAAATGTCACGTCTTTTCAAGGGCAGTTTAGATCGTAAGTTTTTTCTTTTCCTTAAGGAAGGAGAAGTTGCAAAGTATTCTATTGATAGATATATATATTAAAGTCGTCGGGACTATAAATCATGTCTAGGAATTGGTTACGTAATTTTTTTTCAGGCCGTTTGTGACCTTCGAATAAATCCCGTTTTCTTTTTGGCGGGTTGTGACGAATCTGTACGGAACCTTTCCACTAATCTTCTTATGTGTCTTTTTGGGGAATATAAATTTGCGTTTATTTCCAATCAAATCCAAAAAGATGAACGGGATATTCAAATTAGATAAGGTATTTAAGTCGAGCGTTGTGAGATAGCAAGGTAGATGATGGAAGGCTATTGAGTCAGAAACTTTAAACGCATTTTTAGAAGATTCAAGGAGATTAGATTCGTGAAGACGTCGTGCTGCTAGACGTACCAGAAAGCTAATATAAGCCAGCGGTAAATATAATTTACGTACGCTAAAAATAAGCGTCAGTTTAAGCGACTTAGTTAAAGTTAATAAAAGTTAAGAATTCGAGTACGTGTATTTCTCGGATCTCCTATTTCGGTAGACCTTACTTGATCTTGAGCTTAATTAGTAATTAATTGCACTATTCGTAATTTAATTTAATATAAAGGTGA
Source organism: Trichonephila clavipes (assembly GCA_019973935.1). NCBI lineage: Eukaryota > Metazoa > Arthropoda > Arachnida > Araneae > Nephilidae > Trichonephila > Trichonephila clavipes. The sequence continues at coordinate 1,220,498 of BMAU01021292.1, read as the reverse complement.
ATCCCTTTAAGTGACGTAACATAAAAAGTATTATATGTTATTAGAGTTTTTTTTTTGAGAAATTGAAAATAATAAATATCGTTATTATTCAAAATGGCTCTTAGTGGTTCTTTGCCTCAAATTAATCTTGGTGTCCAAGGTGAGACCCAGAGGGGTCTCCACACGTGTTCAAGAAATTCGGAAGCTGACACCTGTCAAAGCCTGGAGACCTTTTCTTGGATTTCTGAATCCTGCAGACTGTCCGAGTAGAGGGTGTTCAGCAAAGCAGCTTTGCAGCACGAAATGGTGGGGAAGGTCCCAGTTGGTTGCATCTTTCACCTCAAGAATGGCCTATTAGTGATGTGGAAGTAGATGTCAATGAGGTTGAAGTGAATAAAGAAAGAAGAGCTATCGTGACCTCTATGATGAATGTTCAAACAACAGATATTAAGAGTGATTATTTTTCCATCTATAGTAGAAACAACAGAGTAGTAGCGTGGATGCTACGTTTCATTCATAACGTTTCAAATGCAACTAAGTTAAAGGGAAGCTTAGGCTATGAAGAATTCAAACGAGCAGAAGTTTTGATTTTCAAGTCCCTGCAGTCAAATGCCTTTCAAGATGAGAGACTTCTTGCTAAAATGCAAGCCTTTAAAGATGAAGATGGGCTTCTGAGAATAAGAACCAAGTTGACTGACAGTTATGAGAAGGGAGATTTCAAGTTCCCAATTCTCCTTCCTGCCAATGATGTTGTAGTGAAATTAATTAGAGAAGAGCATGTAAAAGCAATGCATGCAGGTTCTTCAATATTACGTGCACGGCTTAGAGAGAAATTTTGGATAATTAGAGCCAAAAGATTAGTAAAGCAAGTTCTTTCTGAGTGTGTGATTTGCAAACGTTATATAGCTAATCATGTCGAAGTGCCCTTTGCTCCGCTGCCTAGAGATAGAGTTACTCAGACAAAGATATTTGAAGTAACAGGTGTAGACTATGCAGGTCCTCTTTATCTTAAGTCAAAAGCGAAGGCCTGGATTGTTTTGTTTACCTGTGCTGTCTACCGGGCAGTGCATTTTGAACTAGTTCAATCACTCACTACTGATACCTGTATTCAAGCCCTGAGAAGATTCATTGCGAGAAGAGGCAGGATTTCAGTATTTTACAGTGGCAATGGTACTAACTTTGTAGGAACCAATAATGCTCTGAGAACATTAGATTGGGATAAAATTGTGGTGTACTCAACTGCCCAGAAAATCACTTTAAATTTATTCCACCCACAGCAGCATGGTGGGCTGGTTGGTGGGAGTGTATTGTGAGAATGCTCAAAGAGCTTCTACGTCGAGTGTCAGGGAAATCTATTGTAAACTATGAAGAATTCCTGACCATCGTATGTGATTGTGAGTCAATAATCAATGCTAGGCCTTTGACATACATACACGAAGATACAAATAAATTGCTATCTTTGTCCCCAGCAATGTTCATTCACGGAAATAGCAACTGTGAAACTCTTGATTTAGATCAAATAGATCGATCTTCATTGGTAAAACGCACCAAATACTTCCAGAAGTTGCGTGAAGATCTGATACAAAGGTTTAGAAATGAATAACTTGCTCTTCTGGTCCACAGAGGGACAAGGAGAAATGATGCTTTAGAAGTGGGCGATGTTGTGCTGATTAGGCATGACAATGTGCGACGAATTGATTGACCTCTTGGTGTTGTCCTGGAGGTTTATCCTGGCAAGGATGGAGTTCCCAGAGTAGCTAGAATTAGAACCTCCCATGGTGAGAGGATCCGTCCCTTCCAAAGGCTATATCCATTGGAAATATCAGCTAAAACTGAAATTGGTGTTTTAAAGTCCTTAGGAAAAGACAGCCTACCTGTTAAGAAAACTCCTGAATCATCTACTGACCATGTTTCGGATTCACGAACTGATTATGTCCCCGATTCTCCTGTTGAAAGTACTGATAATTCTGAGGAGAAACCCCCAACCAAAACCAGATTGGGAAGGACCATAAAAATTCTTTGCAAATTGGACTTGTGAACTTCTTTTAAAATTTTAGGAGGAATTAAGAGTGTCAAATATATCTATACAATGTATTGCATGGCTAAAGTTTAATTTATTTTAGATTGCATAGTTCAGTTTCACTTTGCAAGGTGGGAGTATGTAACGTGCTGTAAATTATTTTCAAACCTCCAACTATATAAAAGAAATTATTGTTTTGTTTTAATTTAGCTTGTGCTGTATGGCCACATTGTGTACTTTGTTTAGTGTTCTTTTATGGATTGTTCTTTACCGTTAATAAAGATAGCTGTGATATAAAATCAAGCTGAGTATTTATATTTTAAAAGATATTATTATATTTTATATGAACATATCACTCATATGGGGATCCCTTGGATCATTTGAGCGTCAAACGGCGTCCGCAACCATAATTTAATTGTCATTGTTTACAACAGTGTTAACTGATGGGAATTCATCAGATATAAACGCGCTGGACCTGGCGATAGTAGCGGTTTTGGCTTTGCTAAATAAAAAAGAAAGTCCACACAATCGAGATGTTAAAATTCTTATGAAACCTGGATTTTGCTCCAAATCTCGGTATAGTTTTAAGGATATTGCTTACTCTCCCAATAAATGTGGAATGTGGAAAAGGAGTTTCTCCAAATTAAAATTAACTAAAAAAAATTTACGCTCCACAACTACAAAGGGATTGGCTAAACGGCTTGACAACAATAGCCATTGAACATGAACTGGCTGAAGAAATTAATGTTGAAGAAATTATAAAAAAAAATCTCTGAATTAAAAGTGAGAAAGAAACACTTTTAAGAGAGTTTATATAACTCTCAGTTTAAATGTACACTCAGGAACTTTGAAAATAGCGACCCACAAGAAGGAAGTTAAGTACAATCGCGAAACTTTGCAAATAAGTACAGCGTAATGTGATATGCAAATGATCCCAGTTTTGTGCCAATACGCATGCTCATACACGCCGAGGTGGCGCTACAATCAGGAAGAGGGTGCTGTATAAGCCAGCGCAAATTCGAAGATTCATAAACGTGACGATTACCCGCCGATTGTAGGAAGACTTTGGTAAGTGAAACATGCCAGGTAAACGTGCTAGAAGACATTTCTCAGAGTTAAGCGAGTTTGAGAGAGGCCTGATCATCGGGATGAAAACTTCAGACTAGTCGACGCGCCGTGCTGCTGGCCAGGTGGATCGTTCGGAGTGTGCCGTTAGAAATTGTTGGGAGCAGTGGACACAAGAAGGTACCCACGCGCGGAAAACCGGGTCTGGAGCGACCAGGAAGACAAGGATTGAAGGATCGTGCGGCAAGCACTTGTGGAGTCCACAGTGATTCGTTCAACGATACGAGCAGACGTAGACGTAGCAATTGTTCCACAAACAATTTCCAGACACCTTACAGAAGCAATTCATAAATCCAAGCACACTTTCCGTGCACTCCCTTTAACACCGGAACATCGGCAACTGCGTCTACAGTGGTGCCAAGCCAGATCAATGTGGAATGTCACAGATTGGCAAAAGGTTGTGTTTAGTGAGGAATCCCGGTTTGTTTTGGGGACAGATGATAACCGTGTACGGGTGTGGAGGCGCCCTGGTGAGCGGTACAATTCCTCCACACTGTTCTACGTCACACTGCCCGCACAGCTGGTGTAATGGTCTGGGGGGTTATAGCCTATGATAGCCGGTCCACTTTAATTGTGATGCGCGGAACCTTAACGGGCCAACGTTACGTTGATGATATTCTTCGACCCCATGTAGGACCTTTCCTAAATGGTCTCCCAGAAGCAATTTTCCAGCAAGATAATGCTCGTCCGCATACAGCAAGAGTTGCTCAAGTCTTCCTACGTCATTTTCAGACTCTTCCACGGCCAGCCCGCTCTTTCGATTTGCTCCTGTAGAGCACGTGTGGGATCAGCTAAAACGGCAGATGCCATCGTGTCACTCTGTACATGATTTAGAGTTGGCTGTTCAAGATTTGTGGACCCATCTGCCTCAGGACAACATAAGGTGTCTAATCAACTCAATGCCGGACCGTGGGGTGGCAAGTATTGCAGCTGGAGGTGGTCCAACGCGCTATTGAAGTTTCCCAGTATTTGTGTCGTTGTGCACCCTGTATTCGTATAATTGTCTTGTTTTTGAGATCAAGGGAATCTCTCATCTGTGTCATTATGTGTATTAAATTTCATTTCAATCCGATGCTTTCTTCTTGGGTCGCTATTTTCAATGTTCCTGAGTGTATTTTTAACATGTAATTAATTTTTAATATTTAGTGGTTCTATAATTTGTTTTAGTATTTTTTTAATATCTGTATTTTATAATTATACACTAGAAATGACTCTTTTCTTTTTTTGTGTGCAACCCTAATTTTAATTTAGTGCCAAAAACTTAAATTAATAAATCAGTACTTTTTGCTAATCAAAACTTCAACATTATTGAAAGAAATTTTTTTGCTCACCATTTATTTTCTCATTAAGCGTGGGAAGGGTTTAGGTTATCTCTTTTAATTTTTGTTATAAACGGGCGGCATTTTACTTCTTTGCCCGAGGCGGCGAAACTGCTAGCTCTGGCCCTGCCCCTCCTTTTATTTCTAATTCAAATATAAACAATCAAGAAATCGTGGCGACTACACTTAGTCATAACAAAATTAAAGGATGCTTATATTGAGCACTGCTCGCATCTTAATTAAGGATAAATTTTCGAATTGGCATGAATGTAGGTGTTTGTTAAATCGCGGCAGTAGTCTTATAACTAATGAGTGCGCCAATAAATTACAACTGAAAAGTGAAAAGATTAATACTTTTATCTCATTTTTAAATGATGTCTCTATGATTGTTAACGGTTGCGTTAAGGTATCCGACTACGTTCGGAACCGTTTTTTTTTTCGAAAGCTCATAAATGGATAATTTTCATGATATTTAGTGTCACTTAGATTAGAATATATGCATAAAATTGTTTTAAAGAAATTTTGACAAAAAAAATTTATTTAAATACAATATTTTGGCAAAAAATTAACTTAGAATAATCTTTTTTCCAAACGCTCTCCTTTTGTGAAAAATGCTTCTATTAGAATAATATTTTGCCTGTATATAGCTCAGACCTCTGTACAGAGGCTCAACTAGAATTTTTGAAATATATAACTTAGAAGTGGGTTTATTCATATTTTACGACAACAGAGGGGAGCAATTTTAAGAAAAAAACGCCAATAATTATTTCAATTGGTGTTAACTCTGAAAATAATGTGATTTTTTCAAAAATTCTAGTTGAGCCTCTGTAGAGAGGTCTGAGCTATATACAGGTAAAATATTATTATAATGGAACCATTTTTTACAAAAGGAGAACATTTGGGAAAAAAAATTTCCAAGTTAATTTTTTGCCAAAATATTATATTTAAATATATTTTTTTTGTCAAAATGTCCTTAAAACAATTTTATGCATGTATTTTAATCTGAGTGACACTAAATATCATGGAAATTATCCATTTATGCGCTTTTTTAAAATCATGGTTCCGAACGTAGTCGAATACCTTAAAACGACAATCTATATTTAAAAAAGACAGTTTAAGCGTGTGTGTGTGTTTCACCTCTACTACCCAAACTAAAGAAGCACAAAACTTGGCACACAATTATTCTAGGTCCTGATGATGTGCACTACGAAGAGGTTTTTTCGAAATTCGCTTTAGATTTTTTTAAAATTAAATTTTTAAACGATTTTTCCATTTTTTTTTTCATCAACTGGGTTTTTAGTTAGTTTTTAGTTCATTGTTTTGGCAACAGTCTCATTTGTTTTGCTTATCCATTTGAAAATATTCCGAACCATTTTTACATTCAACGCATTTTATCCTTTTACGTAATTTAAAATAAAAAAGGATGTAATTTAATTAATGTTATAATTTCTACTATGTTCTAGGTTACTTCATATTTACTTGTTTATTTGATTCATGTTTAAATTTTTTATATTTAAAATTTTCCTTCAAAATTAAGGCTTAATTTTTCTTTTTTAGATAACCCTTTGATTTAAATTAATGCAATAATTTCTATTTAGTGTCACACAGTTTTAAGTTTGTTTATTTTCTGAACTGTAATTTTCTGGCTTATAATTATGTGATAACGTGACTCAAAAGTCAATTTTTTCATCAAAAAATTATTTGTGAAGCTTTTTGTAAACAGAAGCTTGGATAATGAGGTACTTATGTTGTAGCATCACCCCACAGCAAAATTGATCACACGCTTATCACACCTTGGTACCAAAACAACAAAGATTCTAATATATTTTATTTAAAATCGGTCAGATTTTGTCGGAAAATGACGCGATTCGTGACGTGCCAATAAGCTAAAAAATGATTTGTGAAGCTTTTTGTAAACAGTAGCTTAGATTAAGTGGTACTTATGCATTAGCGTACTTAGGCTACAATCCATCTGTACCCAGCTCATTAATAAGTATAGCGTAAAACTAAGTTATCACCTGAATATTGGTACATTTCAGCAGTACTTCTTGCCTACTTCCAACTGCATAGCATGACCATTTGGTCAAAAAATAAGTTGTTATGTATTATTGCAGCCTATTGGCGGTATTTTCTGAAACGAAGTACACTGTTGCCAATTCAGCGTGGACGACACATAGGAAATAGCAGTTGCCAACTTGGCGAGTTATTAATAGAGTTCGCAACTATACATAAGTACCAAATCTTCCTATGACATTTCGGTTCTTACATATTATCCCAACCTATTGTCGACATTACATGAAACGAAACACATGGTTGCCACAATTTAGTATGTACAACACATGCAAAATTTTGAACGTTGGCATTGGTGCGATAAAATGTAAGTAATATCATTTTTACCCATTGAAAAAGAAAAAGGATAGTACTTTTCCTGATACTTACATATTAACCGCAGCCAAAGTGGCACTTTTTTCACCAAAATTTGACTGGTTTTTTTTCATATAAAACACATAAGAATCTGTTTTGATACTGTGGTGCAAATTTTTCTGCAGTGATGCCAATACGTAAGTACCTTTTTCCTTTATTGGCAAAAAAAAAAAAAAAAAAAATTCCATGTTTTTCAATTGTAACAGAAAAGTAGAAAAATAAAACTAAAAGAAAATGACACTCAATTCAAACTGATTGGAATTAACAGATTGTAATTGGTGTGTGTGATTTAAGTTAGAATTTCTATTTACTTATAAAATTTCTTGATTTTTTTTCTTCTGAACTGCTTATGGTAGTTTCATCAAAATCAGACCTTAATTTATCTATTTTAAAATAGCTATTTGATTTGAATTAATATTATAATTTCTACTATGTGTAAGGTTACTTTTATATTTATTTTTATTTTATGTTATACTGTCCCTATATGATATATATATATATATATATATATATATATATATATATATATATATATATATATATATATTTCACTTATCATTATAGCTATTTATCATTGTATGTACTCATGCAGTTGCTCTTTTCAATAAAATTATAATTTTTAATAGAAGTATTGCAAAAAAGTATAGTCTCAATTAGTTTTTGAGTTACACGGTTTATTATTTGTTTCATTCAGTACTGTTGGTTCTGAACAATAAAGTTGAAAATCCTAGCTAGCAGTATGACAAAAAGAGAATATAATGATAAATTAAATTAATGGAAAAACAGTTTATTGCTGAAATATATATAAAACCCTTTCTTCAAGAATTCATTAACGCAGTACATTTTTATATAAAAAAGAAGTTACCAATGAGTGAAATTTAGAAATTTTAACTTAAAAATTAATCCCTTAAAAAAATTTAACTTTAATAAAAATATTTGCAAACACAAGTTTATTCTAAGCGAAGATCAAAGCTGCTAACTTGGAGAGTTATTTTGAATGTTCACATTGGGGTGCGATAAAACGCAAGTACCAAGATTTCCTTCCATTCCATCCGTATTTTTATCACCGCAGCTAAAATGGCACTTTTTTTCACAAAAATTTGATTTTTTTTTTCTTTTTCAAAAAAACACGTAAGAATCTATTGTTTTGGTATCGCAAATTTTGCTGAGGTGACGCCGATAGGTAAGTACGCTGTTCCTCTATTCTCAAATTCCATTGTAACAAAAAAGTAGAAAAATGTAACTGAAAGAAATGACAATTAAAACTAATTGGGGTTAACAGATTGCCAATATTGTGTGATTTAAGTTAAATTTTTTTTACATGTTTTTTTTTGTGTTATCAATCTAGGGTTGTGCTTGGGCTACAATTTATCTGATTTTGATATCAAGGTAGTAAGCCCCAAAGTAAGTAAAGCTTGAAATTAAATCATTGCCTGAATATCGGTACACTTTAGCGTTACGTTACACTTTAGCGTTGCCTGAATATCGGTACACTGTACCTACTTCCAACCTAATAATGTGACGATTTGGTCTGGAAAAGCTTATTGTTCTTCTTTTATTTGCTAATTCCATGTTTCTTCAGTTGTAAAATAGTACAAAATTATAGCTGACTTGTATAAATAAATACTGTTTACATATTCATAAATTTTTGATATCTAGCATTAAGACTTTGATTGTATTGAAAAATATTTTTATAGCTGTAACTCTCGCCTCTTCATATAAAAAGGTCAGAATTAAGAATTTATAATATCTTAAATAGAAGTAGAAAATTGTTTTGTGTTCGCCTAACCCAATAATCAATTGAATTTCCACAAAAGCAACTTTAAATGGATCTCTACTTCGTAAAATAAATATATGTGCTAAATTTTCAAGTCTTAAAATCTAAGAGAGCCCAAACGAGTTTCATGTTAAATCAGTATATTTTGTTTTTAAAAAAGCTGTGACTTTAGATAATAATATAATCTGTTTTCTGCTAGGCTGTTTTTTTATTTTAATGCTCATTAAATTTGTGTATCTTTTATTTTTATGCATGATTATTTCTGATATATGTATTATTGTAGTTTATAGTACTACATGTTGATTGTGTAATAGAACAACTACCCTTCTTGCAAGGCCAAACTTAATTACTGTACTCTCTCTGGCTACTTTTAAAGATATTTTCATACCATCTGATAGCCACCATTTAGCGCATACAACACATGCGAAATCAGAGTTATTTTGAATGTTGGCATTGGTATGATAAAATGCAAGTAACAACATTTCCTTTCATTAAAAAAACCAAAATGTAACTTTTTTTCTCATATAAAACACATAAGAATCTGTTTTGATATCTATGTGCAAATTTTGCTGCGGTGAGGCCAATACATAAGTGCGCTTTTCCTTTATTGGCAAATTCCATGTTTTTCCATTGTAACAAGAAAGCATAAAAATGTATAAAGAAAATTACATTCAATTCAAACTAATTGGGATTAACAGACTGTCAATGCATCGCTCTTCAAGCTAAGCCTACTTTTTATTTTTTCAATAACTAAATCAAATTAGTTTGATGTACATTTTTGTTTCACGCATTGATCTCATTTTGTCATTTCTTTTTCAATTTAAAAATTTCTTATTTATTTTTTGTGTAGTCTCAATGATATTCGTATTGTAATTTCTATTTTGGTTTTTAAGACTACACATTACCCTAAAAATGACAAATTTATCGAAAAAAAATTTTTTTTGCATTTTCCTGTAGCCCTTATGATTAGGAATCTTGGCCCCAAATTTCAGATCTAATAACCAACTAGTTTTTAAGATATTTGAAGTTTTCTGAGTATTGTCAGTCACTAAATTTGACAGCTGAGGGTGTGTGGTTAGTTTTGGTTTCATTTTTAAAGCATTTTTCCATTTTTAAATTTAATTAATTACTAATATTTTTAAGAAAATTGATACTTGCAGAGAAGTGGTTATTAACTTCAACTTTCACTACTAAAATCGTTTCAGTTTGTTTATATTTTGAGTTTTTGATGTTCTTATAGTTACTTAACTAAACTTGATTTAAAAAAAGGTCTTTCTGAAGACCAATATTTATTCTGCAAATAAGCATATAATTTATTAAGCTTAAAAACTTTGTAACTTTGTTTAAATTAAGGTTTTTTCTGTTAAGAAAATGCCAAGGACAAGACTTTCGCACCCTGCAAAGAGAAGCAATATTTCTAAGCGATGTAGTACTTCTAAAAATGACAATTCTAAAAAGCAGCCTTTAGCTGATATAACTACAAGATTTCAAAATACAAATGTTTTGAAAACGAATACTACAGGTAAAAGTAAACATTTCAGTGACGTTCGAAATTACATTATAGTGGATACTGAATGTTTAAGTAATTTGTTTACATATCATTTATATAATATTTGTCATACTGCTTCTTTAAAACTTTGCTTTGGTCAAAGAAATGGATTTGCATATAAAATGAATGTTGTATGTGTTAATTGTGACCTAACTCGAAGTGAAATATGTTCTTCAAAACAGTTGGTTGATACTAAATTGCATCAAATATCAAATGTCAGCAAGAATAAATTTTTTAATGCTCCATTTGATGTAAATATGAGAATAGTGCAAGGTATATTAAGTTTGGGACTTGGCTACTCGGCATTGGAAAAATTCTGCATGCACATGAATTTAAGTATAATTTCTAGTAAAACTTTTAATTCCTATAAGGCAAAAGTTCTGAATGGACATCTCGTTGGGTCAAATTAGCTGTTGCTTGATGTTCATAAAAATGTCAGAGAGGCGTATGGCTCAAAGAATGATAAAGATATCGTCGATATTGGAGTGTCATACGATGGAAGCTGGTTGACAAGAGGACATACGTCAAACATCAGAGTAGGATGTGTTATTGACTTGCTGACTGGCTTCGTGATAGACTATGAAGTAATGTCAAAACGGTGTGGAGAATGTGAGCAGACAAAATTTGTACTTGAAGAAGACAGTGCTGAATTTCGTATTTGGTATGAAGGACATCAGGATGTTTGTAGTGCAACACATGTCGGATCATCTGGTGCAATGGAAGTAAATGCAGCTGTAAAATTATGGGAAAGATCTGAGAGCATTGGCTTCCGGTACACAACCTTGCTTTCTGATGGGGATTCTAAGTCTTTCTTAGAATTAAAAGAAAGGAATGTGTATGGAAGTGAGACACAAATTAAAAAAGAAGAATGTATCAACCATGTAAGTAAAATGTTCGGAACAGCTTTGAGGCAGACAATTAAAGATTGGCGAGTGAAAGGTGTAACTTTGGGAGGGAAGAAACGCGGTAGTTTGAAAGAAGAGACAATAAAAAAACTAACTAGATACTACACTAATGCCATACGCAAAAATAAAGGTGATGTAGAGGCGATGAAAACTGCAATTTATGCTAACCTATTTCATTGCATGTCTACAGACTAGAAGCCACAACATAAAAAGTGCCCTTCTGGTATAGATTCATGGTGCTTTTACCAATCATCATTGGCACGTGGTAAGATACCAGGTTTTCACAAAGATTGGGTAAAAACACCAATCAATGAAGAATACTTGCTCAAAATATTGCCGATTTATCAAAGATTAGCTTCATCTGAATTATTAAGCAGGTGTTTCAGAGGTCTGACACAAAATTCTAATGAAGCATTGCATTCGATGATATGGAACAGATGTTCCACAAAGAAAATTCAGCTTCTAGGAGTCGTGTGCTGATTGCCGTGTCGAGTGCAATATCTGAATTTAATGTTGGAACATTAAAAACTCTAAAAACATTTCAGGATGTTAATTGCCTTACAACAAGTTTATCGTCTGAACATTTAGCCTTCTTTACTGATTATAGGAGAACCTATTTCAGAAAGAAAATAAAATCTGCAAATTTTAAAGTCGCGCAGCAAAAAATAAAACTTGCTAAATTGCGTTGACTTAAAATTGAGAAAAAATAAGGTGTACAAATCTGGTGGTATTTAACTTTTTTTAAAACTTTTATTTATTTTATTATTATTCTTTATAAGAGTGTATTGTATTTAAAACTTTTAAGAAATTATTATATTAACTTGAAGCTGAATAATCTCATCGTAACAAATGCTACATCGATATTTTGCAAAAAAATATTTTGAATAAGTAAAAGTATTTTCAATCATATTTAATTAATGTAGTGTTTTAATATATTATATAAGTAGTAAAATAATACACTAAAAATTTAGAGCTTTGCGAGCATTATTAGTTTTTGTTTTATGCCTTTACAAACTTAAAATGCATTTTTCTCAGACTTTTATTTTTGAAGATGTAAGTGTTTTCTAATCCCTAAAGCTTTTTTTCTATTCAAGATACAGTCTTGAAATTTTTTTACTGATACTTAGATATGTGTCTTCTACAAAAGTTAGTATGGATTTAGATCTGGGATCTCTAGTTATTTTTTTAAAAATTGTTAAAGTTAATATTTTCACAATTTTCGTGTTTTTCCCAGGTTTTGCTAGAAAAATAATTATTAAAAATCAACAAAGAAACAGATTTTCAAATCCATACTAACTTTTGCTTACAATAATATTAGAAATATAAATCACTCAAAATAATGAAAAAATTTCAAAAGTTGTGTATTTTATAAAAATTTTAAAAAACTTGAAAAATATTAAATTTTTTAAAATTTTAAAATAAGGGCTTGTTAAATTGACTTTTTATTTTCACAATCAGTTTAATCATATAGTCTGAAAACAATACATAAATTACTTTTAATATTACTGCCTCCAAAAAATTTTTTTTGAAAAAGGTTGTCTTAAGGCAGCTGAACGTTTATTCTTTTTTTCATGTTTACAGTTGATTTTTGTGTATTGTTTCTGGTTTTAGATTTAATTCGGTCTTCAATTTTAAAATAAAGAATGTGAAATTTTTTAAAGCAACATTAAAGTTATTAGAAATTCTTAACCTGGAAAAGAAATGAGACGACTTTAAATCTAAAACTCGAAACAGTACGGAAGTATCAAATGTATACAAATAAAGGTTTAAAATGAAAAAAAGAATAATAAACGTGTGACACAAACCTTAAACCTAAGTTAGAAATTTTTAAACTTAAAAGGGAACCACAGAATTGAATGTAAACCAAGAAATGATTCGGAATAATCAAAAAAGCAAAACAGAAATGTATATTAAGCTAATTTAATTCAGTTATTGAAAAAATATAAAATACGCTTAGGTGGAGGACCAATGCCTCTTCCTACCAGAAAAATACATAAATCAAAAAACTTATAACGAAAAAAAATGTTATAACGGATTGCTGAAATAAAATTGCTTTTTACAAGAATTCATTGACGCAGTAAAAAAAAAAAAAAAAAAAAAGAACTTTTCACTTAAAAATTAAGTCCTCGAAAATAAATTAAAACTTGAATGCAAACGTAAGTTTATTCTAAGTGAAGGGCTTGGCGTCAAAAACAGATTTTCGAGCCGAACAACTTTTTCGAGTAATGGTTTGTACTCCGTTTAAGTGAAAGACATTTTCACTTAAAAATTAAGCCCTCGAAAAAAAATTAAAACTTGAATGCAAACGTAAGTTTATTCTAAGTGAAGGGCTTGGCGTCAAAAACAGATTTTCGAGTAATGGTTTATACTCCGTTCCACCTTTGAAGAGCAGGTTAACTACCGAATGCAAATCACCAAATTGGCTGAGTAAAAAAAAAATGCGTGTGAAAAATTTAATTTTGTTTCATTATATATATATAAGTACATATCTTTAATTCTATAAGTTCATTTATTACATCCGTTAAGAAAACAAACATTTCCTTAATATTTGTGAAAAGTTTAATTGCTCTTATTCCATTAGCATTATTTTATATAAGTAAGCTTATAATATAAATTATTTGTAATACATTTAAATAGCTGCATTTTTTAATGTTTGTTATGTTCGCCATATAATTCAAACCCTCTTTTTTACGAAGAAACCTGAAATGTACATATGCAATGCTCTCATGTTTTGAAGTCATTATATTCCAAGGTATAGAAAAAAATAGTATACTTCTATATAGAATTACAACCGTTTAAGTTCATAAGGAGTGTCATTTCCCATAGCAGAAACATATTACTGCTATTACTTTTCTGTTATAATTTTTATTTATATTTTCATTCTTTCATTTCTATGTACCTTTTTAGCATGCTAATTTTCTCTTACATTCAAATATATATTTTTATGAAAGCATTTTCTATGAAGCGAAGTTTCAATGTGAACACTCATTAAAAAAGTTATTTTTAAATTTTGGGTGCACTGTTCTGCAATGGCTCTAACCTCTTTAAATTATATTATGCTTGCAAAAAAAACTGAATTTTATTTATTTTAATATTTAAACCTTGATACCAAAACCACAAAAATTCTTAACATGTTATTTGTAAAAAAAAAAATCGGTCAGATTTTGGTGGAAAATGGCTCAATTTGGCTGCGGTAACGCTAATACGCAAGTACTGCTAATAATTACTTATTCTTCAACGCAAATATCAGTGGATTTTTTAGACAATCTTCACTTCTTACCTGCTTTTATTCTTATATTCAAAAATAATAATAATCTGTTACACAAAGTTCCTTTCTGTTAGAAAAAAAACTTAATTGCTTTTCTTTGTTCAACGACAAGTTCTAAATCCCGCTTATTGTAACAATAAAGTAGAAAATCCTAGCTAGCAGTATAACAAGAAGAAAATAGTACTAAATTAAACTAATTGCTATTAACGGATTGGCAATATTTATAAACTACCTTCCATTTATGTCAACAATTGTTATTAACCAGATTTCTACATGTTGCTTTTCGGTTTGAATTAATGTTATAATTTCTACTATATGCTAGGTTACTTCGTATTTATTCATGTTTAAATTTTTTTTATTTAAGAATTTCCTTGAGTGTTTGTTTGTTCAGCACTGGTTGTGGTAATTTCATCAAAATTAGGGCTTAATTTTTCTGTCTTAGATAACCTTTGATTTTAAATTAATGCTGTAATTTCTATTTTAGTGTCGCACATTTTTATGTATGTTTATTTTCTGAACTGTCATTTCCTTGCTTATTGTATTTTCAATTATGTGATACCGTGACTTAAAAGTTAGTTTTTAAGCTAAAAAATGATTTAAGCTTTTTGTAAACAGAAGCTAATTGCTATTAATGGTTTGGCAATATTTAAAAAAAAACTAACTTCAATTTATGTCAACAATTGTTATTAACCAGATTTTAGCATTGTTCCTTTTTTTCGACCTCAGTTTTCAAACCAATAAGTATTACTTATCAAGAAGATCTCAGAAACTATGAATGGGATTAAATGCTCAGCAAAATAATTTTCTTTTGCACTTTAAAATTCAGAAATAATGCAGTTTTTGCCGTGCTGCATCATGGTTTTTAACTTTCCTTCTTACAATCTGTTCTTCATATAGATTTTTAAAGATTTTACATGCGTGCATTTCTATGACATTTTCTTTGGTTGGGAAAAAAAAAGATTATTGCTTTTTTTCCTTCATCAGCAAATACTCTGTTCTCATCATTATAGGAAAACATCAGATGCTGATCTGTGTTGATCAGATTTTTTGTTGCATGGCATCTTGCATCAATTTTGTGTGCTTTTAACATTCTTCAAATATATAAGTATATTTATACCATTTGTGATCCAAAAGTTTTTGAGGGAGAAAGATGCAGCTTGATACAATTTTTTCATATTTCTCTTTGGATTTCCTTAAAATTCAGTGTTGATGTAATTTTTGTCTCATGCATCATGGTTTAACTTTGCTTCTGATAATATGTTCCTCATTTAGTTTTATGAAGATCATATACTTTGTATATACTGTTCATATATGATATATAGATTTCAATTATCACTATAATTATCATTGTATTTCCTCATTTGTTTGTTCTTTGCAACAGAATAACAAATATTTTTTTAACTAAAATTTTGCAAAAAAGTATTGTTTAAAAAATTAATTTTTTATCAACAGGGTTTATTATTTCTCTCATTAGGTTCATTATGGGTTTTTTTTCAACATAGGTTTGTTTTAGGTAGTTCATTTTAGTTCTTACTAATTTAATTTTTTCACTATTGTATTACATCTGAATTTTATATTAAATGTAATATAGATGTTATATAGATAGTATTACTTCCTTTCCTCATGTGATATTAATTAAATGCTACAGAAAATTTAATGCTTTATTACAATGTAGGCTTATTTTATCTATTTTTTACAATTTTAGTATGTACTAATTTTATTTTTTCCCAGTTAAAGGCTTCCTAAAGTATGTTATTTATGTTAATATTTTAAGGAAATAGTTTGTGACATAATTTTTTCTTTTATTTATATTTTCATCCTTTCATTTCTATTTACCTTTTCAGCAAGTTAATTTTCTCTCTTATATTCAAATATGCGTTTTTATGAAATCATTCTTATCTATGAAGCAAAATTGCAATGAGAACACTCATTAAAAAATTATTTTTTACTTTTGGACACACAGCTCTGCAATGGCCATTTTTTAATTTAATAAATGAATTTACATTTGAAAAAACTGTATATTACCCACTGTCATCCTCTACAAGTTAAAAAATAAATAAAAGCAATATCCACATATATTATGGTTCATTATTAATTGCCATCCTTATTTTCTATGCCTTTTATGATACTTCAAGCATTCTCTAAAGTTACAAAAGTAATTTTAATTTAAAAATATTTTTTCATTGTTTTACTAAACATAATATAATTTTGTATTATATTTTTTCATTTACATATACCACTTATGAAATTCATTTTACACACATATGAAACTAATAAACAAAACATAATTAGCCATGTATTACTTTTGAAAAATATAATAAAATTGATAATTAATTTTTTTTTAAAGGATAGTTTAAAATGTTAAACAAAAACAAAATAGACACTTTTATCAATTTTGTTTGTCATGTTTTACGTTAATTTTATTGATGCACATATAAGTGTTACCATATTTTAATTCTGAAAAATATATACTATTTCTTAAAACTGCAATAGTCTGTGCAACACAAAGAAATTTCGAAAAAGTATATTTTACTGAAGCTTTTGCTTATATAAGTACAGAAAGCCCGTGCAACGCCGGGCCATACAGCTAGTTTCAAATAAAATGAATACATTCGTGAAAGATTTAAATATGTTAGTAGTTAAGAAAATCACAGATTTTTTTCCAACTAACACGTTTAATACCAGTGTTAATTTGTCAGATATAGTGGAGTTAGCTGATGATCGTTTTAATATTCCAGATAAAATAGACACGTTGTTAGTTGCAAAAATATTTTTTGAATTATTGAGAGCGGAAAAATTTAACAAGGGGAGGGCACGACTAAGGAAATTTGGGATCGAGACTTGGTGTAATAGTAGTCATCTTTTAGGCCTCAATGTAATTCCGCCAGTCAATTCGGAGAAATCAGCCTTCGAAATTCATGCTTAGCTTTTATACAATTAAATTTTAACTAGTTCGTAGCTTGATTAGTAGTATATTCTGCACGAACTTGGAACACCATTTCTAAAACAGAACACTGTTCTAATCAATTGCGAGCCCCAAACAGAGATTGTGAAGAACAGAAGGTGTTCCAAGTTCGTGTGCGATGTTCGCCCGTTCTATCGAGCGCACCGAGAACAATGCTGAAATAACCCAAGCTAGTTCATTTAAAACGCGAACCAAAGTAGTTGCACCAGCACCGTTTTTATCTAATGTTTAGAGCTTGATTTCCATGGGACACCACTGAGGTATCAAGCTGTCCCTCGTTTTTTTTAAAGTGGTGTTCACGCCTCATAGACAAACAAAAGAGAGTTGAAAATGAGACGTCCTAGTCCACTTAAAACACCAACAACTGATCAACAATATATAGATTTTTTTTTTGTTCGGGCAACCCAAACAGTTTTTTAAAGTTATGATCTACGATAGGACAAAAGCATTATATACAGTTAAATATTTTTTGTTTTTGTTGGTTTGGTCAAACCAAACAGTTTTTTTTTGTTCGGTCAACCCAAACAGTTTTTTAAACTTATGATCGACGATAGGACAAAGGCATTATATACAGTTAAATATTTTTTTTTTGTTGGTTAGGTCAAACCAAACAGTTTTTTTCTTGGTAGATATATAGATTTTTTTTTGTTCGGTCAACCCAAACAGTTTTTAAAAGTTATGATAGACGATAGGACAAAAGCATTATATACAGTTAAATATTGCAACCGTCACAATGGAAAATACATCTAAAAACAATAAGAAGTAGGGAGAACAGAGAAAATAAATTTAAATGTCCTTATGTCCATATGAAAGCGTGTTTACACCATCTTCACACACAAATTTCTTATCGTAATAGGCTGAAAGCGATGTTTTGTTTTGTGTAACTGTTTCCAATACATGTTTCCGAGATACAATAGAAAATTGCAAATGTTTTACTCTTGATTCCTCTTCGAGAATGGTTTTATAGTTCTCGTGAGTTATCGAATTTAATGAACTAGACCGTACACCTTTATCTGCCTTTTTACAATCGTTTGCTCCATATAAAATGGAGTACATTTTTGGTTTGATTCCGACAAATTCTTGAATAGGTGTACATATTTCATTCTTGAGAGTACCTAATTTTCCGCAATTTGTGTCGTTAAACAAAAAATGTTCAACAGGAAAATTGCTTAGATCTAATATTTCGAAAAATTATTTTTTAGATCCATATATGCATCGTTAGTGTGTATATGTAAGTAAAGCGAGTCTGTGTCCATGTACAATAACTCGCATGAATTTTTGTAAAACCGTTTGAAGTTCGTATAGTACAGATCGTACATTCGTAATTTGGACAATTCTAAGACCGTGAAACCGATGTATATCGGTTTATCTAAGTACAAATTTGGTTTTCTCATTTTAAACAATGTAAAATTTTCATTAACAGGCTCAAAAAACTCTAAGCATGGACTAGACAATAACTTTTGACTTGTATCCTGTGTCAAAGCACCTTTTACATTAATTCGTTTCCGTACATTTTGCATAGTCTTCCCAAAGAAAGCGTTGTTTAATTTTTTAAAAAATAATTTTTCAGTCGCTGCAGTACTTTGATTGCGTTTTTGATTATTGAAATTTATATATTTTCTTAGCCAAGGTTTTTGAGAAAATGTTAAAATTTTATAGATTTTTTTAATACTAATCCATGCTCAAGATAAAATTTCAAATTCATATAATGAACAACATAATTTTTTTAAAAAAAGAAATTTGGTGTGAGTTTTATAGCAGGCAAAGTAGATTTTAAATTAAATTTATCACATAAACGTTTTGAATACGGTGATAGCATTTCGTAAGAAATCTTCAGATGCTCTGGCGCCATCGGAAGATCGTTCTGCTCCTCATGTATTGAGGGAGGCAGTTCTAAATCCACTTCAAGGTTGTATCCTTGAGAGGAACTCGGGCTAGTATTAAAAATATCAAACTCTTGTTGTTCTTTGGGTGTCAACCATGCAAAATTATTATATGGCAATGGCATGCTCATTGCATATCCATATAAATTTACACAGTCTAGAGCTAAAATGTAACTATGCTCCCTTGAACTATCATAAGCAGGAATGTATGGGTTATTTGCTTGTGCAAATCTTTTGCCAACTAAGCAAATTCCTCCTCTCATATTACTTTCGAAGAATAAATAATCATTTACTTCGGAAAGCAATTGGAGTTCGACTTTGCAAAATTTTAGACCTGCATCAAATGTCAATTCTGAGAGGGATATATAGTGAATAGGGTCAAGCTCATAGTTTTTTAAACTTAATTTTCTGAAATTATTGAACACTTCTGCTAACAAAATAACATCAGTCAATTGGTAGAGCTTAAGATAATCGGCGAATGTTTTGCAATTAAAAGTATTATAAACTAGAGTCGCATGTGCATAATCATTGTCGCTTATATGTGATTGCGTCAGCACGTTGAAAAATTTATCTTTTGAGGGGAAACTTTTTGATGATAATTTAGATAAATGATCCAAATATGAATATGGAAAAATACCTTTGCTTTTCAGCAAATCGCGGTGTTCAAGATCCCCGAAAAAGGCCTCGAAAATTGTAAAATCGTGTTGCGAGATACTCAAGTTGCGAACTAAAGCGTCCAACGATGCATCAAGAAATTGAAAAGAGTCAATAAATTTCAAATGATCTAAGGTGAACATTGTCAATTTCTCCATATTCAAGGGGATCACACTTACTTCTTTCGCAATGTTTTTCGGTAAATGCTTTAGCAGCAAATGAGTATCATAGTTACGCGAATTATGAATCACGACGGGAATGAAAAACGTTTTTCGATGTAATAAATTACAAAGTTGGTGCGCCATACCGAGAACACGATTAGAATCATGAGAATGATGTCGTACACGAATCGATTTTGCATCGAAAAATTCGCAGCAAAACACACACCGATACTCGCTATAGGAGCTAGAATCATTTACTTCAATTTTGTTCACGCGTTTTAATTCCGCAATCAATTTTGAACTAATTTCCTTAAGCTCTACGAAAAATTTCTCAACTACATTTTCTCCCGCATAATAGCTATGATATAAAATATCATTTTCATAATCGACTACTACAAAGGCATAACTCACAGGGATATGTTTTTCAATAGGCGTGGTGAAGGATTTCGTAGGATTGGGCAATGTTGTTGGAAATTTTGAGAGCAAACACTCAAAATCAGCATAAATCGCATAACGATGCTCAACACATTTGTTCAAATGGTTGAATTTTAAGCTCAGATCAGAAGGCATCGATAATCGCTGAGGTTTATTGTGCAAACATAGACGCTGATGCGACTCTAATGTGCTTTGACGAGTAAATCCAGTTAAACAATTGACACAAAAATAATTCGCGTTGGATTTATGTCTAAGTAACCTATTAAAATTTTTGATTGCAAAGTAATGATTATCATATAATAATAAATTAACTTCGCGTTGATTTGGTTCACCGATATACATCGGATAGATTAAGTTTTCAGCATAGCCGAACACATTTACTTTCAAATGATTGGCTTTTTCAAACGATTTAATATTTGAAAGCGCCACTGGAAAATTTAGCATCGAATAATCGATTAATTTTAAATATGGTTTGTATTTAGAAATTCTGTGAGCGTTCGATGTTTTGGGAAAGAGTATTGCTAGCACAGCATATAAAAAACATTGATTAGATGAGCATTGTAGATTTAACAAAGCGTGTTTATTTTTAAGACTAGGAGGGAGTAATGCATTCGTACAGCCTCCTGCTATCTCTCGAAAATTGCCTTCGTGAACATCTAAATATTGCACTTCATGTAGCCACTCCCATTGTGGATCAAAGCATCGAGAGTGTTTTGAATTTTTGTAAACGCTCGACTAATGCAGGGCACGATTTGCGAAAAAGTCTTGCAGAAATAAAAGCTTTCTGCCTCAATTACTTTGCGGAATATAATATGGAAGCATAGGACGAATCTTATTCTTAATACAGGTCCTTCTCGGCTTAGAAGATCAAAAAGAGCTGTTTGACTTTCTTCGAAAATACTTTCGATATCGATAGAATGTATTTCAGCCCTCCAGCTGCGCACAGCTCCGCGGAAAGAAGAATTAATCGTTCTAAAAATCATATTAAGTTAATGAATTTGCTATTTCTCCCTACTCCTCATTTAACAAAAATATTTACATAGATTTTAGATGTTGTTGGATATGTTCTAGTCCTTCTAGCAATACAGGAATTTGGTCCACATGCAAATTAAACCGATTTTTGACTTCATTCTTCTCGTTTGATTTGACGAAGCCAAGGTATAGCGTCTTCCTGAAATCCTTCACTTCTAAGCAAACACCCTTGCCGATGTAAACACTATAAGGCGCTAACAATTTAACGGTTTCACCGTCTTTTTCCTTGCTGATATCAATGTTAAATTTACGCTTTTTAGCGATCGAACTGGGAACAATCATCTCTAAAATAAAGAGATGCTATAAGAAGTTAAGTAAGAACTCAACTATAGAACTTATTTAAAAAAGGATATCATTTAGGAAAAAAAAAAAAAAGTAGAGCTTACCATCTTCCATTGTGACGGACGAGTGATGAATAATCTTACACAGAGATTGACACAAATTCAAAGAGGACTAAAACTTGAAGTCCCAAGATTTTATACTCTTGAATACAAGGACAAATAGTTGCTTAAAAATTAATATATGGAAAGACGCAGTTGTTTTTGCACCCTAAGAATTTCATATCTATTAAATGTAACCTTCGGGTTTTCTTAAAAATAGCTCTTGCGTAAATGCTACGCAACATAATTATACTAAGTAAAATTATATAAAAAGACTACAAAAAAATAAGACGAACGCAATTTCAAGGTTAAATAACAATTTTTTTATTCAGGGATTATCAAAATAGTACGCAAGTGTTACAATCAATCTTTAGTGCTCTATACATGAATCGAATGCTGGTGTATCAAAAGAGTTATATTCGATAAATTTCTTTCCAGATTACAATAAAATCAAGAACTGCGATTTGGTTTACATTTTCACAGGTATGGAGGTTCGTTTTTAGAATTTCTTTGTGCAAAAGTTTTATGCTTTGCGTTCAGATGGTTGTTGATAGTTCAGCACCATTATGGAGTTCTCTCAGATAATTTCGTTGTTATTCAAAATACGAAAATAGACAATCTTCAATCTGCATTCAGAATCAATCAGTGGATAGGAGTTCGCTGCTCGGATTTATGATATCATATTTTCGTGCTTTACATTCAAATGGTTGTCGATAGTTCATGGAAGAACCATTATGAAGTTCTCTTACAATTTCGTTGTTATTCAAAATACGAAAATAGGCAATCTGCATTCAGAATTATCCGTTGGATAGGAGTTCGCTGCTTGAACGCAAGAGATCATATTTTCGTAAAGCGTATCGCTGCAGCTATGTATGGAATAAGCACTGTTTGCTCCATTGCGTTTTAAAAACAAAAGCCGTATCTCGGTTCGGGAACCATTGTTTCTGTTGAATTATTTCAGTCAGCAATGAAATTTTCACAGTTCGTTTTTCTCTTTTATACATTCTGTCCATAAAAACACGTACAGACATGCACAAGGACGTTGAAAACATGTCTAGAAGCGTGTATTGCGAAAATTATACGCTTGACATGTTTGCTTTGTATACGGAGTGAAGCAACAATTTTGTAAATGAAATTTACGACTAACAAACTTTTTATAAATTTCTCATTATTTTTTATTTCATTCGAATCCAGAGGTGATAAAGACTGCTTTCTCACAAATTTATATAAGAAATATAAACAGAAATGACCTCAGGTATAGGACATGAAGCTTTGATACCGACATTTGTTCCACTCAAAAGTAACAGAATTATTTTGCATAAATGATAAAATATGTTTATTTTCTGGAACTGAAGCATAACTACAAAAATAATAGCATTTATAATTCCTAATAGCTATAGCAACCCAATGACTTCCTGGTTTTGTTTTAGGATCTAAGTTCACAATAAAACATGAATAATTATCTCGTTTCTTTGGTAGTTCATCGCAAGCAAATACACCACCAAATTCAGATCGAATATTCATATCACTACATGCAAGTCTGCAAAGAGTTATACTGTCCATCTTTTAATAATCCGTAAAGATAGTACGGTTTTTATCAATCTCAATTGTGTTGCGATACTCAGAATAAACTAGTAAATTGACAGTTTCTGGTAGAGCTTTAGAGAACTTTATATCAATAGTTAAATTACCATTGCGCGAAATACTTTCGTGCATTCCGTCTGCACTGAGATCAGGTGTCAAATCTATAGCAAACAATGTATACCCATCCTTATATTCGCTAAAACTGATGTTAATGTCTTGATCTTTATGGCATCGTCCTAGATCAGTAAAGAGACTCATATAACTTCTGCTGTAACCGTTAGAATCATCGAATCTCGGTTGAAAGGGTTTTGAGGGAAACATTGTATTACCTTCAATGGCACAAATATAGGAAATGTCATAATGCTTAAAATTGAAGGGATTTTTTCCAAAATCACCATTGAAGGCAGTATTGGATACCATAGCCATAATGATACGCGTTGGAAGCTGTCCTATGAAAGAGTTTGGAATTGTAACAGACTGAATGCCCGTCGAGAGCGCAAATGATTTCACTTCTGTTCTGCGAATTGGCATTTTTATAACACCCTTGGTTAGGGCTACTTCATGCGCAATTAAAACTGGAGGAGCCACCTTAACTTTCCTCACGAATAATGATGCATGCTGTATAAGTATTTTAAAATCTTTTGTGGGAGACATAAGAGCAAATGCGTCTTTATTTCTTTCTAGCTTAATGCGAAGATTCACCGAATTGATCAAACATTTGCTCTGATTGCCTAGATCAAAATGTAGGGGACCAATCATATCTATAAGTTTACTATTTTTGCAAATGTTATATCGGGTTTGATAACCAGGATTTGAATTATCCCCCACATTAGCAAGTTCTACCGAATCGTGCTTAGAAGCACGATCTTTGTAAAAAGACCAGCTGTTAAGATTGATTCTTGAACAGATTTTGGTGCGAGCATAGCATCGAAAATAGATCTATAAGCATAGTTAGCTTGAGAAGATACTTGCTTATCATTTAGTACAACCGAACATTCAGAGAAAAGAGTGTTCAGAAAATAATTAATTGGTGCGACTTGGTCAGTTGTTCCAATCGCTGTTCCACTTTTCTTTGTTATTTTCGCTTGTAAATGAATTAATACATGCGACAAATCTAGATAATGTTCTCCTGATGCAGAAATAAAAAATTCAATTGGTGTGTTATCACCCAATGAGGCAATAGGATGTACTTCTATAAAGGATGAACTGTCTATACTGAGCTGAACTGGACTAACGTTAAACAAGTCTAAATCGCTTGTAACACAGGTACAGGCTCGCGAATCCATTATGAGAATATATCTGCTTCTTCCAATTTCTTTCGCCGTCTCTTGACTCGCTGATAATGATTTTTTTTGTATGCTCTCTTTCTTTTTATACCTGAACCAGTCTGGATTTTATGAAGAATGTCGTCTTTTATATTTTTAGTTGTTTCCCGAAAACGTGATTTCGCTGAGTCTTTAAGAGAAGCACCTGCTGCGACATCTGAGACTACCTTCGATCCTGCGCTTAGTAGGTGTTTACCTAAATATTTTCCTGCTTTCATCGCTATAGGAGTTATGAATCGAAATAAATTTGAAAACATTCCATATCCTCTTTGGTGGCCAACACCTTGAAAATATGGTCCACCTCCTGTCTGCACCTGAGCGCAGTAATAATTCTCACAAGCTTTCGGATCCAAATGCATACTCTTTCACCGTTGTGATCCAAATGATTAAGCACCCAATAGACTGTGGTTTTATAATGTTTTACGACGGAAGGAAAGAACTAATAGTGTTTTTCCGCTGGTAAATATTATACCATCTCCAGAGCTGCTTTTGAGTTCAATTTCAATGCAATCAATATAATTGTTGCGCAGAGGAAAATACGAGGGTCTTTGATAGTTTACAACTATTTGATCTTCTTTAGCAGACATAACAGGAATAATACGAAGCAATGGTGCAATAGTATCTCCAACAAAATGTGATTCAATGATATCGCTATAGACGTATATTTCAGTGATTCCTCCGTCTAACTCCAGGGGATAGTCTGATATATGAGTACCCCCGTGTAATGTTGCTGTTTTGAATCCTAAAAGATCTCTCAACCCGTCTTGTAAATTCAAAATAGATGTTTGAGGTATATGAACTTTCACTTTGTTGTTTGCCAAATGATTAAACGCAAGGTGTTTGAAAGATTTAAACAACTGTTCTGAATTTTTATAGAATCCAACTTCTAGTTCCATATGATCCGTTTTTTGCACTTTCTCCGAAACCAATGGTTTATCTGTAATGCTTACACGAAAGTATTCGTTTATTGGAGGTCTATCGATTTTTTGTAGTACATGCTGGGTTGTACCGGTTAAAACAACATCTTTCTCCATACTCAACATTCTCATTAAAATAGGGGCATACATCAGCCTAAATTCGAGTTCTACATTCTTTTCAACTGTAATTTCGATCTTGTCGGATGTATAATCGAACACGAAATCAGCTGCACCACCAATCCCTGTCTGCATCATATTAGAATTAATATGCTGCAACAATTCATGAGTTAAGTTCTCAAAATCAGTATACTTATGGTTAAACTTCGTAGCACGGACTATGAAATGTCTTTTTTGATTTCTAGCAAGAATTGTAAGAACATTGTCTTTGTTTGTCTTCGATGGTTTTCTGAACAAGAAAGTCTCTGATACTTTTATGGTTCGATCCTCTCTGGGTAAGGTAAGCATCGTCAGCAGACGTGGTGCCTCTGCTGCTGTTAAAATTAATTCATAACCGGGAGCGACGAGTACATTGATATTTTGTGATCCAATGCAAAAAAAAGACAGAACGTCCACATTTTTCTTCGATGCTCTGATTAATCTTGCTAATTACTTCTTCATCGGTAATTCCTTGATCAATTTTTACTCTAATGCGGTATTCAACATAATCCTTTTCCACAATTTTGGTTTCTTCATATGTTATGGAATATTTGTTATTGTGATTTCCAATATTGAACCACGTTCGCGGAATGAATATCTCTGATAAACCGACTTCCCATTCGCCGGTTAGTGTTATCGGTCGAGCAAGTTTTGTTCTGAATGAAGCCTGGGTATTGCTAGGAAAATAATTCATACTCGCATTGCTTGGTAATGTTATGTAGAAATTTTCGTTCTCTTGAGCCATTGTTGTTTTATCCAACTATTAAACCTATCATCAAATCCTAACCATTTCACAAAATATTCTCTGTTTCTCCCCTGCCTTTTGTTTTGAGCACCTTCTCTATATGCCAGTAGTCATCAGAACGTTTAGTGACTAATTGAAGTTCAGGGAGATAAAAACGGCCTTTTAAAGGGCTAAAAAGAAAATCCATCAAATCCACTGACGTCGGGTGCGTCTGATGTACTTTCGATACTATAAACACTTCATCACTCCACCCTGGTAAATACCCGCGCCGGAAAGATTTTTTCGCTTTCGAAATTCTCACTAGATCTCCCACGCTTAAAGTTTCTTTCTGCTTTTTCATTGTATAACCATATAGTTTTTTGAAGATTTGCGGTACTAAATCTTGGGTAACTTTTGATGGGGCGATGCCTATGCTGCGATGCTTACTATCGTTGTACGACTTTACCAGAGACTGTAGAATATCATCATATTTATAAGATCTTCTATATGTGAAAACCCTGAACATTTTGTTTTTTAATGTTCTGTTAAACCTTTCCACAACACTAGCTTTATGATCTCCCTCTGCTGAATAATGGTTAATTCTATATCTTTTAAATAAAGCTTGTACCTGGGTATTTGAAAATTATGTGCCTTTATCACTTTGGATGTGCTTCGGTCTAACTTTCTTCAATAATGTTCCAAATGCATTTTTACAGCTACAGCGCTTTTACTTTTCAGAGGTATCACATAAGCGAACTTTGACAATACATCAATTATAGTCAGTAGAAATCTATATCCCTTATTATATTTTGCTAGGTGTTTTAAATCAACTAGGTCACTTTGCCATAAATCATTTATACCATAAGAAAGCGTAGCTCTTCGAGGAAATTTATATCGCACCGGTTTGTGAAGTGTATAAGTGTCTTGGCTCATTAACCAACGTTTCGCTTTTTGATATGGAACTTTAGTAACACTCGACAGTTTCTTAACTCCGCCAAATGAAGCAGGATTCTCAAAATCATAATATGCTTTTTCTAATAATAATCTTTCTATTTTCTTTTTGAATTTTGTCTTTTCTTTTAGCTCTTAAAGTTTCTGGAGATTCAGGAGTATTCTCATTTGGGATCTCGTATATACTCGTGTCGAACTCTGGATTTCGTACTAACTTCTGATTACCAATCCATCGTGTAGGGATTTTTATTTCGTTTATACCCTTCCAAAAAACTGAAAAACCATGTGGTTCAAAACCTTTTTTTACGTTTCTCATTAAATACGAAAACAAATCAACGATATTCGTGTTTCGTATGATTTTGCTATCCTTCATCAATTCACCATAATCATTCCATGAATAACTACGCGTTTTCAATTTCTCTGCAATAGGAGGTATAAATTTTTGGAAGTTTGCAGGAACAGAAAGAATAATCTCGCGCAATGTAGGGTCTTCCTTCAAAGATGTTTCCTTTCTTGCTATAACTGTTGTCTCTTGCTGTTCTGGTTCTTCTATTGTAACTCGCAGGGGTGGTTTAGGCGCATTTATTACACGCTGAAACTTTGTAAGTAGTTGGCTTAATAATTTTGCTTTTGCATCGTCTGAATATTTTGATTCCTGGAGAAGATTTAATATTTGATTTTCGATGGCATGTGTGTGCTCTCCTGTTTCAAATGATTTAGAATAGTAGGAAGCTGCTAATTCTTCAGGAACTACAGCCATTCTTTTAGCCATTGTCACGTATTAAATACGGCTGCCTATAGCTTTTCCAACAAAGCCTGCTAAGGCGGTTAGAACTGCAGGTATTATGATTGGTAAGAAACCCCTGTTTGGATGATTAATTCTTTTCTCTTCTTTTCTAATGGTACTTTTTTATTTGCAATTTTTCTTATAGCTGCTTTATATTTGCGCAATTTCTTGATATTGGTTTTTAGACTACCAGACAAGAGGTTATAGCAAACCTCTGAGAGGCACTTGATTTGAAATCGATCAGCAGTCCGTATAATTGCCCTTTTTTGCGCTGGAGATGCACTAAGCAATAATTTTAATAAGTGATAATGCTTCTTTACATTTTTCATTTTATCGGTACATAAATCCAATAGAGCCCATTAGCGTCAGGAAACACACTCTCTCTGAGCCGAAATTTTTCGTCTGTTCTGGGGTGAAGATCAACTAGCAAATAATTAAAATTGTCGTGAGTGCTCTTTTTGTAAGCATCCATAAACGATGTTGCTTTGTTTCCGTATACTTGTCTTGCGAAACACTGAATTTGTCCAACATCGCGATTATTTTTAAACAATATTACATATTGCGCATTCAGACTTATGTCTCGCATCACTTTATTTCGGGGGAATAGATTTTGCAAAATCAAAATAACACTAAGTTTTGAATGATGCGCTGTAATCGTGAACAAATCAGAGATTTTCTCATTTAAATCGTTCATTAAATCATCTATTATGACCAAACTTCCACTTTCAAACGTTTCTGGAAGACCTTGAACAAATTTAATTTCTTTTCTTCTGTGAACCATTGCTCAAAAACTTTATAGCACCATATAATATTTTTGAATTCATAATCATATGCTTTATATGCAATCATTTGTCTAACCAGAGAGGTTTTTCCGGACTGTGATGCTCCAACACATAGCAAACACGAGGGATGCTTCAATTTGAACATTGTTCGCAAACTTTTGAAATTCTTTCTCAGATAGTTGAACTCCTACAAAACTCGCTGATAAATAGGTTGAATTTATATTAAAAAGTATCGTATATCGTGAACGTTTTCTCCTTGTTTCATGCATTCATGATAAAATAATTTTCTTCCTATATGTTTAGAATGGAAGCATGTTGTATTGTTAATATCAACTTCATTTACAATCGCATCTTTGTAATTTGTTATTATAATTATTAATTCTGCAGCAACTAGAGTTAATAATATAACGAAGCCTAAATTTTTTCTGTCCATTTCATATGTGAGCTAGGTGATTAAATGAGGATGTCGACCGATAAATTTCTTTTTATTCTTTTTCATCGAGTTTTCCTATTATATAAAGAATATCATGAGACATTTTTGTCCTTGATAAAAAAAAAGTGCCAGCGTGCTTCTCTTTCTGAATTGCGTAACGCGCTGCGCATTCAGTCATTAATTTTCGACTTGTTTTTCTTTTCGTTGGTGTGAAGGTCATGATTTTCCTTTCGATTTCATCATTTCTTAAGAGGGTTGTTTTTCATTATCTCTCGCTTTATTTTGAGCAGGGAGAAATAAAACTTACAATATGTTTTGAGCAGGAATAGAACTTACAATCCGACAAAAAACATTGTTAGTTCACTTGATAACTGCATGGTTTAACCAAGTGAGCTAGCAATGTTCTTCCCATTCTAGGTTATTTCTTTTCACTATGTTTGGGTTATTTCAGCATTGTTCTCGGTGCGCTCGATAGAACGGGCGAACATCGCACACGAACTTGGAACACCTTCTGTTCTTCACAATCTCTGTTTGGGGCTCGCAATTGATTAGAACAGTGTTCTGTTTTAGAAATGGTGTTCCAAGTTCGTGCAGAATATACTACTTTGATTGGTAAATCGTCTGTTTTCTATGCGGGAGGTTAGGGTTCGATTCCACGCGATCAACTTTTTTCTTCAATTCATTTAATTATTATTTTAATTAAATAAATTTATTTATGAAAGGTTTATTAAATATTAAATGATAGTTTTTGTAATTTTGTATTTTATAAAGTAAGAAAAATTAAAATATGTAACTTAAATTGTTTACTAGTAAAATTATTAAAAATTATTATCAATCTAGATATATATTATAAATGCGAAAGTTTGTGAGGATGTTTGGCCGTCTTTCACGCAAAAACAGCTGAATGGATTTTAATGAAACTTTACAGTAATATATCTTATACATCAGAATAACACATAGGCTATAATTTATAAAAAATTGTAAAAAGTGTCCAAAATATAACGATATTTGTCAAGTAAGTAGGAAAAATTTTTGCCGTCTGCAAGCAATTCTGGCGTGCACTGCAAAAAAACCCATGTCAGCATATATCTATCTTTTATTTGTAAAGAAACCCTTTTGTTTTGGCTACGCAAGGCGCTCGCCTCTCATTAATTCCTGTGATCAGCATAATCCCTATTTTTTTTATTTCTGAATAAAACTAAGTTTTGAAGAGAGAGGTTGTTATAAATCTCTCTTGATTTGAATGTTCTTTTTTAAGATTTTATTGTACTCATTTGGTAGTAAGAAATTGGTCTTTTTTCAAAATAAATGCTTTTATCAGTTCCGATACATAAAGTAAATAAACTTTCTCTTTCACACTACATCATTTGGACAAATTTTCAAAATTTGTTTGTGGCTATTAGTTAATTATAACGCTATAATTTTAATTGAATAGGTCGATATTGCATTTTTAAGTATAAAAATAATTATAACTACTGTACTGTATTTTTTGGAGAGAGTGAATATTAACGTCACACTGTTCAACTACACGAGGGCTTTTGGCAACGAACCACGTAATTTTGAACCATGTTCAAGTGACGTGGATGACACCTCAGCTGGCACCCCCTTCTCCTAACTACCACACCACACCAACTTAGAAGGAATATTCTTTGAAATCCACTCTTCCAAGATAGATGGTAGCACGGGTTCTATGATGAGCATTTTAGCGGGGAAGGCGAATAGTTTTGAAGCAGATATTGCGTTTTCAGCTGACGGCGTTTTCAGCGGATTGCAAAGATTATAATTTTTGTCCCGAAAAAATAGATTATGTCAAAATTTAAGTGTGTTATGTTTTTGTATGTTAGTGAAGACCTTGGAAAATGATTTGACTACTTATTTTAAGTGAACGTTGTATATAATTAATTTTACAATGGAATATCTTTAATTAATTTATTAGCTCTGACGGATTAAATTTCCCAAAGTGGAGTATTTTGTTTATGTATAACCCTTAATTTTCAATGTCCAATATATATATATATATATATATATATATATGTGTGTGTGTGTATATATATATATATATATA
Organism: Trichonephila clavipes; assembly: GCA_019973935.1. Taxonomy (NCBI): domain Eukaryota; kingdom Metazoa; phylum Arthropoda; class Arachnida; order Araneae; family Nephilidae; genus Trichonephila; species Trichonephila clavipes. The sequence continues at coordinate 1,188,898 of BMAU01021292.1, read as the reverse complement.
TATATATATATATATATATATATATATATATATATATATATATATATATATATATATATATATATATTGTATGAAAAAAACTGCAGTAAATCATAATGCGGTTGGATAAAGTATTAAAGTGCATTTCTCCCCTACACGGCGGGTCTTACAAAGCTCTAATAAAGCTCGAGCTATGACAGTAGCTAGACATTTGCCAACTTGACTCTATCGTTAACATTTCTCTGTTTTTCATTAAATCGCCATTATAATTTAAGAAACGGTGTTGCTTTCGATTATTTCAATTTTAACATAAAATAAATACAACAGAAAGTAATATTAATGTATTATACTTTCAGATATAAATTATTACACTATTTTAAGCTTTTATTACATAAAACTTTTAACAATGTGTTACTTTTGCCGAGCAGAGATCAGCTTAGGGAGGTATTTTCAAAAATCGACCTAAAGAGTGCTACGGGGAGTTATAAATGAAAAAAAAATCCTTTTTATCAGCTATTAGATCTACATACTTAAAATTTAACAAAGGTGTGTTTTTTTAGCTGAGATATGCATACAGCTTTTTTAGTTTAATTTGAAATTCACATAAAATTAACTCATTAAAAACTTCTTTATCTTTCAATCTGTGTTGTTTCATTTTTCAGTTCACCCTTGCGAAGAACGGGTATACCAGCTAGTTAAAAATATTTAAAATTATTAATAATTAAAAATGTTTAAAATAATTATTAAATAAATATATTTAAAATAATTATGAAATAAAAATATTTAAAATAATTTTTAATGAAAATTATTAATAATTAAATTAGTAAATTAATTATTATTTATTAAAATTACCTAATTAATAACTATTTATAGTAATTAATTACTATTTATTATAATTAGTTAATTACTATTTATTGTAATTAATTACTATTTATTATAATTAATTACTATTTTTATAATTAATTACTATTTATTATAATTAATTACTATTTTTATAATTAATTACTATTTATTATAATTAATTACTATTTATTATAATTAATTAATTATTATTAAGCATTAGTATTAATAAGAAATATTATTAATTTATTATAACAATTATTAAATTCTTATGAATTTATTATTAAAATTATTGTTTATTATCACATTATGATTTATTATTAAAATTATTATTAATTTATTATAGAAATTATTTAAATAAATTTATTATAAAAATTATTTAAATAAATTTATTAAAATTATTTAAATAAATTTATTAAAATTATTTAAATAAACTTTTTGAAATTAAATAAATATATTTGAAAGGACTTATTAAATATTTTATAAAATTATAAAATAATTAAATTAATAATTTATAAAAAAGACATATTTTTTATTATATTAATTATAAAATAATTAATTTAATAATAATAATATATTTTATAAATTATTTTATATCATGTATAATATTTTATTTATATTATATTGTATTTCACATTATAAAACTGTTTGCAATTAATTTTTTTGTAAAATATCATTTAATATTTATTATAAATATTATTTATTAATATAAAATATATTTGTAAAATTTAATATAATTATTTACATATTTATAGTATTTTTTTTACTTTATAAAATACAAAATAATTACAAAAATATTTAATATTTAATAAACCTTTCATAAATAAATTTATTTAATTTAAAAAAAATAATTAAATGAATTGAGAAGAAAAAAGTTGATCGCGTTGAATCGAATCCTGACCTCCCGCATAGAAAGCAGACGATTTACCAATCAAGCTACGATCTCGCTGGGGAAAATTAAAATTGAATTGTATAAAAGCTAAACATGAATTTCGAATTTGAAATTGACAGATTCCAAATTGACAGGTTATTCGGCGGAATTACATTGAGGGGTGAACACCTTAAAGGAGTACTATTATTACACCAAGTCTCGATCCCAAATGAATTTCCTTAGTCGTGTCCTCTCCGTGTAAGACAGTGTTTCTCAAAGTGTGGGGCGCGCCCCCCTGGGGGGCGCGAGCGTATCGAAAATTTAAAGATTTTTTTAAAAAAAATAACCGGAAAGAGAAGTAAAACAAAATGCTTTCTTCCATAATAAAAAAAAATACGCACAACAACACTGACATAATTTATGTTTATTATCTGGCTTTTTTCGTCATCAAATAGCTATCTTTGATCCCAAAACCAAATTAAAGAAAAAAAAACATTTTGTTTTATTTGCTGTATTTCCTCAATAAGAGATTTTTTTATTATGTTTTAACATAAAATATTACTCGTTAAAAGAAAAACGAAACCCAGACCCTGAGAAAAATTCTAAGAAGATAAACAATTCACCACTGTAATTATTATTGAAATACTGTACATTAGTTGTAGAAAAAGAAAAGGAAGCCATGATTCACTTTTCAGCCAGGCTGCATAGTACGTTTGCTAATCATTTGATTGACCTTCAATCTTATGGTATGGTTATTATCAATATTAGTTCCCTCCCATCTTTAATGCGTTTGCTTTTCGCTTATGGAAATTGTAAATAATTGAATTTTGCGATATTTGGAAAAGAATTGATTGGTTTAACATTTCTGTAGGATAACTGAAAAGTGTCTGATTTGCGTCCTTTATTATGGTCTTGTACTTTTGAATCATTTTAGTTCAGTTTTATTGATTTTTCTCAAATCATCAAAGAATTGAATAGTCCTTGAAAGAAGGTAAGTATACTTTCTATAAATTAAAATATTCACTAGAATTCCGATTTGTATCGTGTACAGTAAAAATAATTCTAAACAAATGATTGGGGTGACTGAGTCCCCCCGCACTACCATTAATGTTAGTATAGAGTACGCGCCTGCTCCCGGGTTAAAACATTTTGAAGTCTCGCTTTAAATGTTAAAAAGTAACACAATTATTCTTCATCGGAATTTTATATTCTTTTTCATAATTTAACATTAATTCTAAATGCTAATTGTGTGAGGTTTAAAATTACAGTTCTTTTAAACAGTTATTTACAATTATAGCATTTATCTACAAAAAAATCATTTTACATTTTTGTATACAATATCGTGCACACAGTTTTACTCTCCTTACAATTCAGCTATTATATCAAGAATAATGTTTTATTTTTTTAAAAAATGAACTCGTGCGAAGAGTCGGTGTTTCAGCCAGTATACGTTTGATGTATCAGTACTGAAGAAGGTATTTTATAAATAATTTCTTATTACTGAATTTGGCTGCGGTAGCTGAGTGGTATAGGTATCGGATCGTGGCTTGCCTTGTCACGAGTTCGAGCCCAGTACCTCTAAAGACCCGCCGTGTAGGGCAGCGATGCGCATTAAATCTGTTGAGAGTTGAAACGTTTTCCCGTTGGTGTGGTGTGGTAGTTAGGAGAGAGGGGTGCCAGCTCAGGTGTCATCCACGTCACTTGACCATGGTTCAAAATTACGAGGTCCGTCGTCAAAAGCCCTCGTGCAGCTGAACAATGCGACGTTAATATTCAATCAATCAATCTTATTACTAAATTAAGAACAAGTTTAATAATTATTAGGGACTTTTCCACGGGCTTGTCTTGTAGAGGAAAGTTTTTCAAAGGAAGGTTTAATATCAGAAATTGACACTTAAAGAGTTATTTTTCTATATTTAGCTGAGATCTATATTTTGTCTTCAAGGCATCCACTGCAGAAAATCCGGTTTGAAAAAGGTAGGATGTTGAAAATGGTAATAGTATACGAAGTGCTTTTGTTTTCAGTACAGATAATTCCTCATCCACCTCTACCCCAAATTCAAAGAGCGATTTATTACAAAATTGCCTTTAATTTTTCACTGGATGTGAAATCTATGAAGATTTCTTCTTCGGAAGTTGAGAGCCCTTCTGGAGTATCTTGAAATAGATCCCTAATCCACTCGTAACTTGCTACCAAGCTGTCCTCATCCAGAAAATACTTTTTAAAATTCTTTGCCAACATAGCTAAATGATTTTACATGTTTTAAAAACAACTTTCACATGTTGTTCTACAGATTTGTAAGTTTTAACACATATCGAGCTGGGGCTTTTTTTCCATCATTTACTTCAGTAGTGGTAAATCCAAAATTTAAGTATTTTTGAGAAGATCGCCTTGATTTAATTTTTCGAACCATGCTCGTTCGTCTGTGTACTTGTTGATTCTTTATTATGGTCGAATGTTTGCTTACGACTTAAAAATGTATGTATGATATTGTTTTAATCTACTGCCGTAAATACTTAATTACCGTGAATTACAATTAACGGGCTAATTAAAAAATGTACATTCAAGCTAGATTCGGTAGCTATAGGAGTATCGAGTCGACCAAAACTGACTGGAATTGTACGAGGAAAAGCATTTTTACATGTTTTGCGCAGACGTCCGATAGGTTGCCCAGACTCACGCAAACGTACCCTATAATGCCAGATGTGATGGATATGATAGAGAGCGACATTGACTAGACTATTTTTCTAATGACATTTGTACTTTGAGAAATGAATGCTGAAAGAAATAAATCTTTAATTAAATACATCATTTTGCGATCTGTTCCAATTTAAAAATTAGAGAAAGAAAAATAACATAATTCTAAGTAATATATATTTTAAGTAATTTTCTTAAAATATATATATATTACTTAAAAGTTACATATACACAAAATTTAATATACTTATCGTATTAATTTGTACGGTTTATAATTAAGATCGTATTGTAACTTTAGCGTCTCTCTCTCAAAGTGCATTTTTATTGCAGTAAATACATTATTGTTGTACAGGGGGCGAGACAAAAATTATGATTGAAAATTGGGTCGCCAGTATTGAAAGTTTGAGAAACACTGCTTTTAATGTGTGAGTGGTGCACAGAGTATTTTATGACTAATTAATTAATACTAAATTAAGAACAAGTTTAATAATTATTAGCTACTTCCATGGGCTTGTCTTACAGAGCAAAGTTTTTGAAAGAAGTTTTAAGATAAGAAATTGACCCTCTGAGTTCATTTTCTATATTTAGCTGATATCTATATTTTGTCTTCTAAGCAACCGCCGCATTTTGTAATATGTTCCAATTTAAAAATCAGAGAAAGGAAAAATAACTTAGTAATTATCCTATTACTTAACTTTTTTTTGCTTAAAAGTAACATACAAAATTTAATACTTATGTCATGAATTTGTACGGTTTATAATAAATATTGTTGCTTTATCGTAAAAGTGCATTATTATTGCATTCAGTAAATTATTATGTATAAGGGGGGCGTGATAAAAATTGTGATTGAAAAGGGGGGCGCCAGTATTGAAAGTTTGAGAAGCACTGGTGTAAGATAAAAAATTCAGATCTAATTTTACAAAACACGTTTTTTTGATACGTTGTAAGTGGTAATGTAGATTTATTAAATGAAACTAAAGTTGATTGCGGTTTGGTTAGGGACGAAGATTTAAATAAAGCGCTGCAAAAATTTTGGGAAGTAGAAAATGTAGAGATAGTGCAAACAAAAAATAATGAGGCTAATTTATGCGAGGAGCACTTTATGAAGACGCATTCTAAAGACGTTGAGGGACGGTATGTAGTTAAAATGCCTCTTAAAGGTGATCCAAATTGCTTAGGGAATTCCAGGGGCATTGCTCTCAAACGATTAAATGCATTGTGGATTAAATTGGAAAAGGATCCTCAATATCTAAAATTGTATAGAGAATTCATGCAAGAATATGAATAATTTGGACATATGCAAGAAGTGAAGGTTGAAAATGACAATTCGAAGAGGAACTATTTCTTGCCTCATCATGGCGTCTATAGACCCGAAGAAAGTACCACTAAGGTGAGAGGGGTCTTCAATGCGTCTAGTCCTACAGATAATGGATTATCACTAAATGATATTCAGTACAACGGAGGAGTCATCCAAGATGACTTATATGCTCAGATGATTAGATTTCGTACTTACAGATATGCACTGACTGCAGACATTAAAAAAATGTATGGAATGATCCTAAATGATTCCGAACAACGCTGTCCGCAACAAATATTGTGGGAAGACACTAAACATGACCGAGTAAAAAGATATGAGCTTCTAACTGTCCCGTATGGGACGGCCAGTGCTTAGCGCAATGAATGATGAATGAAATGATGAATGATGAATGAGCTATGATGAAGAAAAGAAATTCCCGGTAGAAGAAATTTCTGTGTGGACGATGCGTTATGCGGTGCGAAAACCTTAGAAGAGACTAAGGAGCTACAACATCAGTTAATTGCAATTTTGAAAAGTGCACGCATGGAATTGCATACAATCTGTTGAAATCATTCTCAACTTTCGCAGTGTATAAATGGAATCTACAATTTTTCTAGACCAAATGAGACCAAAACATTGGGTGTCCTGGGACCCTGTAAGGGACACTTTTTTCTTTAAAGTTGACGTGATACCTAGTGATTCGTATACAAAGAGAAGCGTTTTATCGACTATTGCCAGACTGTTCGATCTTTTGGGACTTGTGGGACGCGTGGTGTCCAAAGACAAGATGTTTATGTAAAAGCTTTGGAGACTTAGTATTGACTGGAAAGATCCACTCCCAAATAAAGTGTATTATGAATGGCACCAGTTATTAATTAGGCGAGAGAGCCTAAATAGCATCAATATCGAAAGACGTGTAGTGATTGAGAATCCTTCATCTATAGAGATTCATGGTTTTTCTGATGCCTCAGAGCGTTGCTACGAAGCTGCAGTGTATTGCAAATCAAAAAATAATTCGGGAGTGACTTTAGTGAGATTAATTACTAGCAAATCTCTCGAAAGTTTCACCAATTAAGTGCCTAACTATTCCCAGATTTGAGTTATGTGCAGCTGTCCTTTTGTCCAAACTTGTAAAAAGAGGGATTGATGCCTTGAAACTAGAATCAGTCAAAGTTTATCTGTGGACTGAATCCATGATAGTGTTATCTTGGTTACAAAAAAGAACCGATGGACCTTTAAACATTTGTGCAGAATAGAATTGCTAAGTTCAAGATTTGTTCACTGTACGGTAATGGAGACATGTGCCACCCAACCAGAATCCTGCAGCTTAGATTTCTCGTGTAGTAGATCCTGACAAACTTCTGAACCAAGAACTGTGGTGAAACGGTCCAGAGTTTCTATCTGGCAGTGATTATCCGAACAAAACTGTGAACATTAGTGAAAACAACGATGCGTACAATTCAGAACTGAAGAACAGTGTTCTTGAAAAACTTGAGAATGAAGTGCCAGTACTTAACATTTGTGGGGATGTCTTTGTGAACAATTTGTGTAATATTAGTAACAACTATTTAACCATTCTGCGTATCTTAAGTTATATTTTTAGGTTCGTGAACAATGTGAGGAGGAAGGTCAAAGCCAGTGGATCACTAATAATAGATGAGTTGGAGAAAGCGGAAATCTTCTTAATAAAAAGTGTACAAAGTCAAGAATTTTCAGTAGATATTAAGTGTCTGCAACAACAACAACGAGTGTTGCCAAAAGTAAGTTGAAAAGCCTCAATCCGTTTTTGGGTTCAGATGGAGTGTTTAGAGTGGGTGGCCGATTAGTTAATACAAATTTTGATTTTAATCAAAAACATCAAATTATTTTGCATAAAACGCATAAATTGTCATGTATAATAATTGAATATATATATATATATATATATATATATATATATATATATATATATATATATATATATATATATATTTTGCATAACAAATACTTTCATGTTGATGCCTTTTCACTTTTGAATCATGTTCGTGAAAAATTTTGGCCTCTCAATAGTCGCAATCTTCGTAGAAAAATTGTGCATAAATGTATTATATGTTTTAAGTGTAAACCTGTTATAGCATCTCAAATAATGGGCAATTTGCCTAAGGAAAGGGCTACCCCTTTAACTGCTCGGGTGTCGACTTTTGTGGTCTTTTCTTCATAAAAAACCGGCCAACGCAAAGGAAGTTTGCATAAAATCTATGTTTGTATATTTATCTGTCTTGTGTTTAAAGCTGTACACATCGAAGTAGCGTCTGATTTAATTTCCGATGGATTTATTGCGACATTTAAAAGATTTATGGCTCGAAGAGGGAAATGTGCAAAATTATTTTCTGACAGCACCAAGAATTTTGTAGGAGCTAATAGGAAAATTAAAAAACTTTTTGAAATGGTTAGCTAACCAGATGATCAATTCGCTAGATACTTAGCGGCAGAAGACATTAAGTGGAAGTTTATACCCCCCCCAGATCACCCAACTTTGGTGGTCTATGGGAGGCTGCTATTAAATCCTTTAAATACCATCTAAAAAGGGTTATGAGGGGAATAAATTTGACTTATGAGGACTTTTTAACCGTGATAGTTCAAATCGAGGGTATGTTAAATTCTCGAACTCTTTGACCTTTGTCTGCTAATGAGAATGGTTTTGAAGTTCTTACTCCCGCTCACTTCTTGATTAATATAGATCCTTGAATTCTATTATTGAGCCCAACTTGATAAATATAAAGGAGAGTTACCTTAAGAAATGGGAAAAATTGCTAGGACTGTGTAATTAATGTGGAAATTTTGGCATCGCAATTATCTAAACCAAATGCAACAAAGGTACAAATAGATGTGCGAAAACAATAATGTAAAAGTTGGAGATTTAGTGCTCTTAATTGAGGAGAATTCTCCACCATACAAGTGGTTATTAGGAAGAATTATTCAGGTTAATTTAGGAGACGATAACAAAATTCGTGTGGTTAAAGTGAAAACACAATTTAGTACTTATAAAAGAGCCATATCTAACGTTTGTGTTTTGCCAATGCCAAGTGATTAAGTACTGCTGATAATTTTTTTGTCTTTTAATTAATTCAAGTGAATTGCTTTTTTATGTTCAATGAATATAGTGCATTTCTTAAAGTGTCTTTTGTGCAATTTGAATGGTGAACAATTTAAATACATTTTGTGTAAATAACTATGATTGCATGGTATAACCAGTGCAATGTGCGGCGGTATGTCAGTTCTAGACATACGAAGCGCCATCTGTGTCTTTAAAAAAGTTGAGAGTCTATTATTGTGTCTTTAGAAACGAATGTGTGTGAACAGTGTTTGCAAAAATAAATTGTTATTGTGCTAGAGACTGTCGCGTATTCAAGTTATCAGTCCTTGTTTTCAGGTTTTTTAAAACATTTATTATGACGACACACAAACAATTAAATATAAATTGAAAATTACTATTTTGCGGGTAGGCACACCCACCGATTTCGGGGGTTCCGTTATCGGCCAAAGTTGGTTACAGACTGATTGAATCCCCCCATCGGTTAGGGAAGGTTCACACATATTTCCTTTAGGCATTACTCGGAAGCAAACCGCCACATCCTCCCGCCCTGATGAAGAAATTCATCCACAATATTTCAATATACAATATAAACAAAAATTCAAATTCAATATACAATATACAATACATAAACAAAATTCAGATCCAATAAATTCAAGGTTAAGAATACAATGAATCCCAAAGCATATTCAAAATAATTAATTACCAAATTATACAATACAACTTACAAGAAAATAATAATAAGGAAATATAAATCAAAGAAGAAATTTATTCATTATAATCACTATTTCAAGATTATATAGTAATTGTGCATGACGTTTCATAATACCTGTTGATGTTTTAACGTTGGCAGACCTTATTTTACCGTCTCGTCCCTTGTGGATCTCAATGATCTTTCCAAGTCTCCACAATTGCCGAGGAACCTTCTCTTTACCTAATAATACTATATCATTTACATTAAATTGAGTTTTTACATTTACATTTTTGCTTAGATTAACACCTTTTAACTGAAGAAGATACTCTTTTTTCCATCTTTTCCAAAAAATATTAAGTAACCTTTCACGATAAAGATATCTTTTAATTAATTCTTTACAGGTAAAATAATTCAATATTTCTCTTGCCTGACCAATTAGGTAAGGCATTTACTCTTCTTCCAGTTAAAAAGTTTGAAGGAGAGAGAGGGAATGGTTCATTAGGTTCATTGTAAACATAAGTTAATGGACGCGAATTTGTTATTGCTTCAATTTCAGCCAAAATCATTTGTAGTTCTTCAAATGAAATTAATGGCCTTCCTAAAATTTTCCTTAATGCAATTTTTGTTATTTGAACCATTTGCTCCCAGTAACCTCCCCACCATGCAGTACGTTTAACAATGTACTGCCATTTTATACCTTTTTCACCAAAATAATTTTGTACATCTGGTTCACAAATGTTCATGTAGAGTCTTTTGAGTTCAAAATGTCCGCAATTTGAAAGTCCTTACATTGTCCGAGATCACTGTATGACAAATTCCTCTTCTGGCAATGAACCTGCGGAAAGCTAATAAAAAATGTTCAGTGCTCAAAGAGGACACAACTTCAAGATGAATGGCACGAGTGTCTGCACAAATAAATAAGGATATTTACGCCTTTTCATCGTTCTTTGTGTAAATAGGGCCGGCAAAATCTATACCTAGTTTCTAATGGAAATTCTGCTTGGATTCTAATATTTTCTGGCAATGGAGCAGTTATCTGGTTCCCAGGTCGAACTTTGAACCTCCACCAAATAAGACATTTTTTCAAACAAGCTTTAACTGTTTGTCTTTCTAATTTGCGTTAAAGTTTCACATATACCAGCATGATGCAGCCTCTGATGTTCTCTCACTATCAGGAGTTCCGAGAATCTCGATTTAGAAGGGAGAATGAGTGGGTGTTTTTCGTAAAAGTTGAAGTAAGATTTTTGCAATCATCCACCTAAGCACAAGAGTCCATCTTTAGTCATTATAGGATTCAGACAGAAAAGTTTAGAACGTCGCGATACAGATTTATGTTCTTTACTTCTTCGTATTCTATTTTGAAATCTGTTAAATGTACGCAACGAACCCAATATTTTTCTGCGTTAAATAATTCATCAACCTTCAAGTTGCCTGTGATCTTTTCCGTGTTGTTTACAAATCTTAAGACATAGGATGTTATCCTAATAACCTTGTTCAAATTAGTGTAACTATGGAGATTTAATAAAGACTGCAAAGGTTCAACGTTCGTTAGTAAAGACACAGCAACCTTTCGTTTTTCTTCTTTAATTGAGTCTAAATCGGTGTCAATTGGATCACTTAAATTGTTGTACGGGATATTGGGCTCTGAAAGCCATGATGGTCCTTTTATTCAAATCTCATCCTTCACAAGAGCTTTAGCATTCATTCCCGTAGTTAATTTGTCTGCTGGGTTGCTCTTTCCAACACAATGATGTCATCTTTTCGGATCCGTTTTCTCCTTAATTTCCGATACGCGGTTTCTTACAAACGGCTTCCAATCATCGGCGTTTCCCTTAATCCAGTGGATGCATATTTGAGAGTCACTCCAAAAGTAGATATTTTCCTTTTTCAACATGGGAAAAGTATTTTGTAAATAATGTCCCAATCTTGCTGAAATCAAAGCACCTAATACTAATCTAGGCAGCGTGAGTTTCTTTAAAGGAGCCAAACGAGATTTTGACATAATGAAGCTAGTGAAATATTTATTCCTATGTTTTAATAGAAAATAAGCCACAGATCTCCATAGCATTTAGGACTTGCGTCTGAAAATAAATGAAGCTCTATTGATTCCAAATTTATCTCATTGTAATATAGCCTAGGAATTTTCAACACCGATTTAAAATTTCTATTTCATTTATCCATTCTGTCAATGCGGCTTTAATATCATTAGGAACGCATTCATCCCATGATATGCCCTATTCCCACATTCTTTGTAGTAATAGCTTCATCCTAATAGTAAAAGGGTTCACATTACACCTATTGGATCAAAAAGCATACCACTAGCAGACAAAATGACTCTTTTCGTTACTTTCACAAGATTATTCAACTTGTCGAATTGTTTCATATCAAATTTTAAATTGTCATTCACATTGTCCCAGATTATTCCAAGTAGCTTCAATGGTACACCTGATTCTTGTGATGTTTCCCGACAATCGATATTTGCACGTTTCCAAGCCTCGTGTAACGTTGTAGAATTTGTAGCCCATCTACGAAGATTCATCCCCGCTTCACCAAGTATATGAATCATTTCTTCACTCAACTGTAGGGCAAATGTTGCATCGGAAGTACTATTAATCAGGTCGTCAACATAGAGTTTATTGAGCATTTCACACGCTCTCTTGAACTTATTAATGTATTTTTCTATATGCAGTCTTATGACAACGGCAAGTAAGAATGGACTGCATTTGACACCAACCGTCACTTGCGTATAGCGAAAAGTTTCTACATTATGAGTGCTGAGATAGAAATTAGGCCCTTCTTTCTTTATCCATAAAATTTTTAAAAATTGTTCATCTTCCTCGACGATTCCTATTTCTAAGAAAGGGTGCTGAATATCTATACAAAATGCAATTTTGTGTAATCTGAACCGTAATATGATTTTAAGTAAAACAGGATTTAAATTTGGTCCACTTTCTAAACAATCGTTTAACGATAACGCACCTTTACCTTTTGATGATGCATCGAAAACTATTCTAACCTTTGTACTATCCTTTTGTTCGTGCACTACAGCATGGTGTGGAAGAAAATATCCTGTGATGATATTTTTATCTAAATTCATGTTCACCCGTTCTATAATACCGTCCCTTAAGTGTTCCTTTATAATTACATCGTATTTTAAATATAATTCCTCGTTTTTCTCAAACTTTTACTTAAACCGAATAAGCAACGTTTTGCTAGTAATTACTTTTTAATTCCCTACTATCTTCCTTCCCCAATAATCGAGTTTTATATCTTTTGTTTATATACACCGTATTTTGTTCGAGCGATTTAAAAATTTCTTTATCTGACAAGGACACTTCATTATCCGGATTTATCACAATTGTTTCTAATGACCACAGATTCATTACTCTATCAAAATCGAACTCCTCATCCTTTACGATTAAACGATTAACCAAATATATCCTTACAATTAACTTCATCTTCATTTTCCTGGATTAAATATCGAAAAATATTATCAACCGCAATTAATCTTTTGCTAATTCTAATGTTCCTTTCACCTAAGATTTCTGAAATGTAATCCGAACCAATCAAAACATGAATCCTTTCAGAGGTACTATTATCCGCTAACTCGATTCCCCTTTCCAACGCGATGTTTCTTATAAACTTCGATGGAATCCGAATTCTAGCTGAAGTGATCGAATCAATAACAACCGCGTGTATTTTAATATGCTTATTAGTTTGCACATTTTGTAACGTTACTTCAACTATATCATAAGTGCGTTTCTCGGCGGCTTCACTTCCAAAAGTGTAAATAACTAACGCCTCCTTATCAATAACCTTTAAATCCAATAACTCAACAACTTTTCTCAGTATAAAAGATTCATTTGCGCCACCATCTAACATATAGCGCAATGGACTAAATTAATGTGACGTCACGATCACGTGTTTCCGTCAACCGGTGAATATGGCGTCGTTTGTTTACTATTGCGTACGATTATTTTGTTCTTAAAGATTTGCATTTTACTTTCTAAAATGTCTTATTTTGCTGAAATGGTTGCTCGATCAGTTATAGAAAGGATAATTAGAAAGAAAAAAATCATTTTTTAATATCATTATAACAAATTTAAGTGCTTTGATAGCATGATGAAGCGTGAGGATTATATACCATCTTCCCAGTGTTTATGTGTTTGACCACACTTTTTGAATAATGTTTTCAACACCGTAAGACAAATGGAACTTCTTCAAAAAGGATTTTGGATAAATGTAGACTTACTTCTACAAGAATGTAAATATTTAAAAGCAAATATTTGTTTATTTTATATCAAGTTATATTGAGAACATATTATGTTTAGTTAACTTAGATTTTACTTATTTTACACATCTTCAGAGTAGTTAACAGATGTACTTCAGCATTTAATTATCTAAAATTAGAACACAAGAATCTGATATGTTGTTGTTGTTGTTGTGGCTAATGCCACCTGTCTGACGTAGTCAGAACGAGGCCCACGAAATTCATCGTGGCATGGGCAAGAGGTACGCCTGTCGTTGGCCTTGAGCACCATACAGGTGACAGTGCGATTTAAGCTCGGAGAAACTCCCCGAAGGGATGATAGATGGCGACACGGCCTCTATCTCCACCTCCACAATTTCTGCAAGTGAACTGAAGGGGAGGGAAATATTCTCCAGTTCCTGCGCTCGTGAATAAGCCCACAAGTTAACAGATGTACTTCAGCATTTAATTATCTAAAATTAGAACACAAGAATCTGATATGTAACCATACATATATGAAAAAGAGAGAAGTATATATATTTACAAAACTTATTTTACTTAGTAGTTTTACAATATTACAGGGAAAAAGAAAAACAAAGAAATGAAAAAATATCTTACTTTATAACAGCTCTGTTAATGTGTATACTAGTGGATGAAATAAGAACCACTTTCAAACATTAGAAATCAAAATTATCATTTACCATTTGTAAAATTACACATAAAAAAAATTGTCCTACATTTTAAAAATCTTTATTCGCTGCACTACTTAAGGTAAAATATATGATTTATAGAGAATTGAATTACAAATATGGTAATAAAATAAGGCATTATGTGACGAATCTGTACGGAACATTTCCACTAATATTCTTAGGCGTCTTTTTGGGGATTATAAATTCGCGTATATATTTCCAACCAACTCCAAAAAGGTGAACGGGATATGCAAAATAGATAGGGTATTTAACTCGAGCGTTGTAAGCTAGCAAGGATGAAGGCTATTGAGCCAGCAACAGTAACCTCAAATTTAGAGGATTCCAGGAGATTACGTTAGAGAAGACTTATTGCTGCTATTCTACAGAAGAACTAGAAAGTTGATGTACCAGCGGTAAATAGAATTTATGTACGCTTAAAATAAGCGTTAGTTTAGTAAAATTAGTTTAAGTTAATGAAAGATAATTCGAGTACGTGTATTTCTCGGACCTCCTATTTCGGTACACCTTATTTGATCTTGAGCATAATAATTAATTAATTTCGCAATTCATAATTTAATTTAATATAAAAGGTAAGTCCCTTTTATTTGACGTAACATAGAAATATTATGTTATTAGAGTTTTTTTTAGACTTGATATAATAAATACAAGTTATTATTATACAAAATGGCTCTTAGTGATTATTTGCCCCAAATTAATTTTGATGTCCAGGGTGAGACCCAGGGGGTCTTCACAGTGGAGCACAACGAATAAATCCCGAGTTTAGAGTCGGATCTAATTTTCGAATCATCCCTGAGCAGTATTTTTCGGGGATGGAGAACGTGGCAAAGTTCTTGGAGAACATTGATAATAACTTAACATATAACGAGATACCCACACAACTCGCTTGTGCATATTTAAAGGGTCATCTCACAGGACGGGCACTAGATTGGTTTGAGGTTCTAGGTTATAGGGTTATAGAAGACAAGGCGACAGATTACGCGCACTTAAAGCAAGCTTTGTCAGAACAGTTCCCTTTGGTTAGGAATAGGTCAGAACTAGAAACGCGTTTTTACGCATCCTCTCAAAAGCACAATCAGAAACCTTCCGATTTTGTGTATGACTTGTTAAAGATACACAAAATATTAAAACTAGAAATGACGGAGGAAAAATAGCTAAATCATGTAATTTGTAGGTTAGAACCCCTCAGATTTTAGATTATGTAGAGGTTCGGCATCCGCAAACCACATATAACCTCTACAAATAATTGATAAGTACGAGGAAAGGTTTCTAAATAGAAAGATCAGGGGTTCGAGTCGGGAATTCCGAGATACAAACCAAAGTGAGATCAATCGTTTCCCTAACAGGAATCGGCAGGAAAATTGGAGGAATATGAGAGGTAACAACAGATATTCTGACAATAGCAGAGGGAATTCAATAGGTTTGAAGGTCAAGGTGTTGCGGATAATCGGAGATTCGATGATCGACGCCGAGGTGGTCAATCTGATCATAGATTCCATAATCAAGGTGGTCGACAGGGTGGTTTGAGGAACGGTTCTTTCAGGGGTCAGAATGATCAAAACAGATATTTAAACTTTTAAGCGATCAATGCGAGTCTGGGGGTGATCGATCACGATGTACGGAAAATCCTCCCGCTACGGAATACCGAACTATTAGGATATCCTCACTACGAATGACTCCACCCAGGGAGCCCAGTGTTGTCACTTAGGTCGGGTCGAATTACAGATTCGGATCCGAGAATTCCGGAAAACCTGGGAATTTCACATTCTTAACAATATGCAGTACCAATGCATTTTAGGCATTGATTTTATGAAGGAGTCCAAACTGACTTTAGATTTCGATCAGAAATCTCTGATCATTCCAGATGACCAAATTAAGCAGTTGCAAAAAGTGAAAAAGTAGGTCGAGATTGATCTATAAGATACAAAGGTCGGTGAAGGGCAAAAGGAAAAATTAGAGGATTTATTTAATGGTTTTAAAGGGCTATTTTCAGACGAGCCGGTGTTAAGTCATGTTTTATACCATGAAATTGATACCGGGGACCAGGGGCCGGTAGTGTCAAGACCCTAGTGATATGACAGGGTCAAACAAGGAATAATTGACTATCACATTGAGAAAATGTTACAGGAGGGTGCAATTCGTCCTATTCAATCCCATACGCGTCACCGGTGGTTTTAACGCGCAAAAATAATGGCCTTCCTCAGATTCTCGAGAGGCGTATCGATTCGCGATTGACTATCGCAAACTCAACGCCATCACTAAATACCCGCGATATCCATTATGTGTGATTGATGACCTAATCACAAACATCCCGCATACCGGTATTATGTCGACATTAGATTTAAAATCGGGCTACTTTCAATTGGTGATTAGTCCGAAAGATATCGAGAAAACCGCATTTATAACTCGAAATGGCACTTTTGCATTCCTCAGAATGCCATTTGGCCTTTCAGGGGTGGCACCGAATTTTCAAAACGCCATCGACATTGTATATTAACCGGTTATTGGGCGTTTTGTGATGGTATATATGGACGATGTTATTATTACATATCCATCATTTAATGAACACATAGATCATTTGAATCAGGTATTTACATTGTTGCGAGACGCAGGGCTAACACTCAATAAGGACAAATGTCACTTCGCATGTGACAAATTAAAGTATTTAGGTCTCATAATTAATAAGGAAGGGATTGAAACCGACAATAGTGAGGTCAGGGCAATCGCAGAAATGAAACCCCCTAAAAATAATAGGGAAGTGTCGAAGTTTTTAGGGATGGTGGGGTGGTATCAGAAATTTATACCCCACTATGCAGATATATGTGAACCATTATATCGGTTAAAGAAAAAGGGGGCTAAATTTAATTGGTCGACGGAAGCACAGGGTGCTTTTAATAAAGTAAAACGAGCATTAACAGAGGCGCCAGTTTTGCAGTTGCTGAATTTTCAGGAACAGTTTAACTCAGTGTTTGTCAAACGGGTGGGCGCCCCCCCGGGGGCGTAAGGTTTCAAAAATAATTATTTAGAATGAAGTAAAACAAAATGCTTTCTGACATAATAAAAAATACACATTTACACTGATATAATGTGTGTGTGTGTGTGTGTGTGTGTGTGTGTGTGTGTGTGTGTGTGTGTGTGTGTGTGTGTGTGTGTGTGTGTGTGTGTGTGTGTGTGTGTGTGTGTGTGTGTGTGTGTGTGTGTGTGTGTGTGTGTGTGTGTGTGTGTGTGTGTGTGTGTGTGTGTGTGTGTGTGTGTGTGTGTGTGTGTGTGTGTGTGTGTGTGTGTGTGTCATACGGTGATCATAAAAAATAAGATTCCAGTTCAAAAGCCCATTAGCTATCTTTGATCCTATAATGAAATAAAAAAGCCATTTTGTTTGCTTTGCTGTAATACCCCGATGAGAGATTTTTTATTACGTTTCTTTTAACCCCTAAAATACTACTTTTGATTATCATATGTTTGACCTTCAAACTTACTGGAATGTTTCACTCCGTCTCTATTTCTTTTTGGAAAGTTGTAAATAATATTTTTCAGTTGCTTTTTTTCTCCCATGTGAATGAGTTTTATGATATATGGATAAGCATATTGAGCACTTTGAAAGATTATTTGGCCAAGATGTATTTTTCTGAGTATTCTGGAGCGTGTAATACATAATGAAAAACGTTTCACAAAATTACTTTTTAGAACATGCTACACTTTTCCCATGAACAGTTTTGTGGTTTTGATTGCTGTGTTGTACGACTTATTATGGTTTATAAATGTAAATGAGCAGAACAGTAAAAAAATGGGCATCTGTGATCCCTATTGAAGAAAGTTGAAATTGATCAAGCAATTGAAGAACCTACTGAAATAATACATATTAATTAAGATAGCGAAAGTAAATATGAGAAAAGCGTTAGACATGAAACGTTTGAGTTGATTTGAAATTTTCAAATGCTGCCTAAAGATCTCTATGAAGAAAACTATGAAGCCATAAGGTAGCACTTCGCCTTGTCAAAAAGACACAAGGAAGAAAAAGTTCAAAATGCTATTTGAAGATCATCACACGACAGCAAAACTACGAAATCATGAACAAATATGACAGTTTTGCTGGAAAATAATGTTCCTGTATTGTTAGCGAAAAGTGTCTGTGATTTATGTCCTTTATTAAGGACATGCACATTTGGAACATTTTCTTTAGTTTTATTGGATTTTCTCTGAAATTATCAAAGAAAGTCCTTGAAAGTAGGTAAGTATATTTTCTATTAATTAAATTATTCACTGGAATTGTGATTTTATCGTGTATAGTAAAAATAATTATAAAATAAATTATAGTTTTAAAATAAACTAAAAAACACGCTTTATAGTGAATCGAACAAAAATGTAAAAAAAATAAATAAAAGTATATATTTCTTAAAGTAACAAACAAAATTTAATACTTATCTTGTTAATTTGTACGGTTTATAATTATGATCGTATTGTAGCTTTAGCGCCCCAAAAAGGGCATTATTATTGCATTCAATACATTATTATTTTTAGGGGGGCGAGATGAAAATTATGATTGAAAATTGGGTGGCCAATAGTGAAAGTTTGAGAACTACTCGTTTAACTTATTTACGGATGCTAGTGGGGTCGGAATTGGTGCTGTGCTGAATCAAAATCACAGACCTATTGCATTCGTGTCTAGAACCCTGAAAAAGGCCGAAAGAAACTATACAGTTACTGAACGTGAATGTTTGGCGGTGATATGGGCATTAAATAAGTTTAAAACTTATTTCGGATCCCTGCCGGTAAAGGTAATCACAGATCACGCGGCATTAACAAAGCTAACGAATAGTAAAAACTTATCTAGTCGAATGATTAGATGGGCACTCAAGTTATCCGAGTTCAACATAGAATGGGAACATCGCCCGGGGGTCCAAAACGTTGTCGCGGACGTATTGTCTAGGAATCCAGTAGGCAATATGGATGGATCCCAAATTTCGTGCGCAGCTCTTCGAGCCTTAGGCTTACACTCCAGAGAACAACTCATTCGAGAGCAAAGGGAAGATCCTGAGTTAGGACACATCTATCGTTATTTAGAAGATCCAGACGATGGTTCCGTTAATGCAACTGTGTGCGAGGGTTGGTCCCAGGAGTTTAAATTAATTGAAGGTCTACTCTTTTACGCAAAAAATATTCTACAACTCTTGGAGAACTAAGAGTGTACATTCCTAAATCTCTTCGCGAAGCAATAATGCAAGAATTTCATGATCTACCATTAGCAGGCCATTTAGGAAAAACGAAGACTTATTTAAAATTGCGTGACACATGTTATTTTCCGTATATGAGGACATATATATTTGAATATGTATCAACCTGTGACCAGTGTCAAAAATTTAATTATAAAAACGCGCTACCAGCTGGTCGATTAATTCCGATAGTATCGAATTACCCCAATGAAATCGTAACGTTAGACTTATTAGGCCCCTACCCCGCATCCCGACCGGAAAGATATAGATTTCTATTGGTAATAACTGACCACTTCACTAAGTGGAGTGAGCTTATTCCTTTACGAAAAGCTTCGGCCCAGGCCATAGCTAACGCCCTTTTTGAAAATTATATTTCACGTTATGGAGCTCCGATTTCTTTCATTAGTGATAATGGCCCCCAATTTATATCCGAGGTCTTTGAACACTTAAGTCACAGGTTGGACATAAAATATATGAAAACGGTAACATACAGGCCGCATGCGAATTTAACGGAAAGATTCAATCGCAATTTAGTCCGGATGATAGCCTGTTTTGTAAAAGAAAATCACGAAAACTGGGACCGATTTTTTCATGAGTTCGCTTTCGCTCTGCGCTCTTCAGTGAACGAAACGGCAAGTAAAACTCCGGCTGAGTTATTCTTAGGTAGAAAGATTATAACACCTTTTAGCAAATTAATAAATGTCACAGAGAGTGCTGAATATGTAGGAAGAAACTTTGAGAAATTATTCGATGAAGCAAGGCACAGAATCTGCGGAAATAACACAAACATTCGGAAAAATATTATAATTGGAAAAGGAGGGAAGTTAACATCAAAGTAAATGATTTGGTGTTGGTACAAACTCAATTTATAAGTGCTGCGGGTAGGAGAGTGGTCGGAAAGTTTATGCCTAAGTTTGAAGGGCCATATAGAGAGTTGGAGATTCGGAATAACAATTTGATCATATGGAAGAAGGGAAAAAGTGTCACAGTTAATATCGACCAGGTGCGAGTGTACCATCCAAGACAGTCCGACACAATTAGTTTGGATAGTCATGTTGAGACACTATATGAAGGACAGAGGTCTAGTAATGGGTCGAGTAGATCGCACCCAGGAAAATACAAAAGATCTAGGAAAACCTTGAGTGAGGAGAGTAAGGGTCGTAAATCAAATAAAGGAAATGCCGGATGGGAGGATCCGAGATTGAAGCGTAAAGTAGGGTCAAATAGGTCAGTGGAGAGGATGGATAAAAAGCGGTCCAAAATATGCAGGAAAATATCTCTGCAGGGATCCGAACATGGGGGCCAGAAAAGACTAACCCCTGAACCAACACAGGGGATAAAGAGAACAATTCCATCCTTGGTATCATCTAGAAAACATAAATATAGGAGACCTAATAACCCTTCCCAGGGATCACAGTCCATTGCTGGTACTTCACATCAACTAGATAGAAGGCAGTGCAAGCCACCTACAGAAGGGAGCAGGCAAGGAGCGAGTGTCCAATATGACAGGGCCCGGGAGACCAAGACAACTCCGAGCGGAGGAAAAAGTGCAGCTGAGACATAACCAGTCCGGTCTAGACAGGCGACAGCAGTGAGACCTTGTCCTTACTACCTACGGAGCCGAGTAAAAGAGCCCGAAGGAATACCAGAGGATCAAAGGAGCAATGGAATCGACAGTATCCCGCCGAACAACCTCAGAAGAAGGAGCCTCAGCATGGAAGCCTTAGACGGAGATCCGGTGGATAGGAGTGAATAGAGGACAAAGAAAAAATCAGGTTGTGTCTTTTTTTTTCTCTCCTTTCGAACAAGTGGTCGGAAGAATTATTGCAATGAAGCAAGTCACGGGCGGATTTTTAAAATTTAAGAAGCCAAGCAAAAGGGGACACTACAATGAGTGTGTTTTTCTTCATGAGAAAAATCAACTTTTGTCTTAATTTTTTTTGTATAAATATGGAGAACACATTTGTAAGAATGCATTTGTTCACTTCTATGTATGTCTTCGCTAAGATGCGACAATTCCTTTGGTTATTTGTTTTAATGGTTTATTGAAAAATGTTTTGAAATTGTATGTATATGTATGTGCATATTTTTTCTCTCATCTGGTGGCTTGGGACGTGGCGTAGTTAGGTAGGGCTAACATTTAACACTAACAAGCGCAGCATGCATGGAATGGGAATGTTAAGGAGCCAGATACTTTAATTGATGTATAAGAAAATGTTATGTAAAATGTGAATGAATTTGTACATACAGTAGATGTTTAATTCTTCACACTACTTAAAGAAGTTTTCATTTCAGGGTAGCTGACCCTGAGCATTGTATAGAAAACGACGAGTCAACTGGAAGCAAGAATAAGTGTGTATAGTTTTTCATAAGTAGTTAAGTAAATCATACAGGCAGGTTTTTCTACACTTCGGTGGTTTTTCCCTCACCTCTTTGCAAAATGGGTGTGATGTAGGGAAATATAAACTTGTAAATGTTACGTCATACAAAAGGAAGTTTTTGGTCCTAATGCTTTTTTCTTTCCCTTAGGGAAGGAGAATTTGTAAAGTATCCGATTGTTAGATATATATTAAAGTCGTCGAGACTATAAATCAAGTTTAGGAATTTGTTACGTAATTTATTTTCAGGCCATTTTTGACCTTCGAATAAATCCCGTTTTCTTTTTGGACGGGCTTGTGACGAATCCCTACGGAACCTTTCCATTAATATTCTTAGGCGTCTTTTTGAGGATTATAAATTCGCGTATATATATTTCCAATCAACTCCAAAAAGGTGAACGGGATATTCAAAATAGATAGGGTATTTAACTCGAGCGTTGTAAGCTAGCAAGGATGAAGGCTATTGAGCCAGCAACAGTAACCTCAAATTTAGAGGATTCCAGGAGATTAAGTTAGAGAAGACTTATTGCTGCTATTCTACGGAAGAACTAGAAAGTTGATATACCAGCGGTAAATATAATTTATGTACGCTTAAAATAAGCGTTAGTTTAGTAAAATTAGTTAAAGTTAATGAAAGCTAATAATTCGAGTACGTGTATTTCTCGGACCTCTTATTTCGGTAGACCTTATTTGATCTTGAGCATAATTATTAATTAATTTCATAATTCATAATTTAATTTAATATAAAAGGTAAGTCCCTTTTATTTGACGTAACATAGAAATATTATATGTTATTAGAGTTTTTTTTAGACTTGATATAATAAATACAAGTTATTATTATACAAAATGGCTCTTAGTGATTCTTTGCCTCAAATTAATCTTGATGTCCAGGGTGAGACCCAGGGGGGTCTTCACAATTAAAAATTTTAAATTAGAATGTGTATATAGTAGAATATAAATTTGTGTCCATATATTAAATATAAAAGTCCTGCTCACACACTCCTACATGACCAAAATAAAAAAAGTCATTTTTGAATTCATAATTCTTTTAGAAAAAAATAAAAATTGTAATATATTTGCGTGGTATCAACACATGTTTTTCAGAGTTTGACTGTGTGGTAATAAAAACCTGTTTCACACATATACAAATTTTTTTACAACATATGTATAACAAATATACATTTATTGGTATTTGCACAGTTTGTAGATTTATCATTATAGAGATTAGATTTATTTTATACTTTTGAAAAAATAAATCTCATGATATAAGTCCTGAATAAATTTGTTGCATTGAGTTTGTTACAAATATTGACCTAAGAAGAGTACTTTGATCAATTTTATGATATTTATCGAAGAGAATTACACAGAATCTTTTTTCAAAATTATTAAGAGGTTAAATGGGCAAAATCACTGATATTTTTGTGTGACATATGTTTCGAAGACAAATTTTGGGCTCTTGTGTATTATAATGATCAATTTCTTTTTTTAAAAGTATAATTATATTTAAAAGGACACTTTAGATACATATTAGTGATAAGAAAATAAAATGCCACTACATTTCTCCAAGTAAGTTTTAATTTTGCATGAAATGGAACTCAAGTGTTTAACACTAAACATAAATATCTGGTCAAGAGACATAACTAGTAGAAATAGTGAACGGAAATTTTATGCAACTATTTATTTCCATATTGTATTAAATTGTTTCTATCTCATTTGCAATTCATTGTGTTATAAAAATAAGATTCATTTTCATCAAAGGATAAATATTTATTATTAATCAAAAACTTTCATATTAACTCTATCTAATATGAGATAAACAATAGCTTAAAGAAGTATGCAATTCAATAAGAAATTAAATTGAATTTGTGAAAATTATAGCATTTTTTCTGATGAAATATTCCTTAATATTATACAATTATTTAAAACAAGTTGTTCAACATGTTATAAGCACTTTATACAAAGGCAATTAAAAAATATTGAATTTGTAATGTAAATTTTTAATATACACTGCTCAAAACAATTAGGGGAGCAAGCAAAAAAGTGAAGAAAACCGTGTGAGACAGCCACGTATTGACATACAATGCATAGTACACGCGTATCAATGCGCAATACAGAAAAAAGGCGTAAAAAAAACTTGGAATTAAGCTTTAATTCTTTGAAAATTATGGAAAAAACATTAAAAGATGATTTAGGGCAACAATTTGGTTACATGTAAACGATAAAAAAAGGTACTGTTTAGACATGATGCATGAGTTTTAATAGGGCGTGTGGTCTCCTCGAACAGCTAAGACTGCTGCACACCTGTTTACCATGGATGCGATGAGGTTATCGATCAGACTTTGGGGAATACTGTTCCACTCCTCAAGAAGTGCAATCTCCAAGTCTCGGACAGTAGCAGATGACCTTGGTCGCGCAGCAATGCATCGTCCGAGCATGTCCCAAACATACTCGATTGGATTCAGGTCAGGAGAGCACGCTGGCCATTCCATACGCTGTATTGTTTAGGCTTCAAGCATGTTCTCCACCAGACGAGCTCTATGCGGTCGGGCATTATCATCCTGGAAAACAAAGGAATCTCCAATGGCTCCAGCGTAAGAGATGACATGAGGTCGAAGTATCTCGTCTGCATACCTTCGGCCCGTCAAAGTGCCATTCCGAATGATATGCAGGTCCGTACGTCCGCCTATGCTGATTCCACCCCATACCATCCAACCAGCTCTTCTGTATTGTGACCTTTCACGAACGAATGCGGGATTATTTCGAGTGCCCCTGTCCCTCCATAATATAACACGTTGGGTGTCACACTCTTGACTGAATCGGGACTCGTCTGTAAACAGCACTTGGCTCCAATCATGTTGCTCCCA
Organism: Trichonephila clavipes; assembly: GCA_019973935.1. Lineage (NCBI taxonomy): Eukaryota > Metazoa > Arthropoda > Arachnida > Araneae > Nephilidae > Trichonephila > Trichonephila clavipes. Next base: position 1,164,038 of record BMAU01021292.1, on the reverse strand, counting down.
ATCTCGATGTTCAGCAGTCCATCTTCTTCGGGCCGCACGGTGGCGTGGGGTTAACGGAATGCAGACCATTGGCCTACGTGCATAGAGTCCTCCCTCATGAAGCCGATTACGTACTGTTTGGCTGGACACCCTTCGTCCTGTTGCCAAGAGCAACTGTCTTTGCAGCTGCGTAGCATTCTCTGTTCTGTTTCGACGGGCTGTTAACTGTATATACCGGCCATCAGTTGATGTAGTGGCGCGTGGCCGACCTGCCCCTGGTCGACGTCTAACATTTCCTGTTTCTTGGAATCGATTCCACAGCCTTGCAACAACACTTCTGGCGACTCCATGCAACAGCGTCCGCGACACTACGTTGTGTTTGCCCGGATTCCAGTCTGCCTATAACACGCCATGCCATGGATTCCGGTAAATCACTTTGTTGAGACATTCTCAAGTAACCTTGTCTCAAAAAAAAATACTGCGCAATCGAATTTCACAGTTACGGCAACAAAACAGACGTTTCTGCAACATCCCGATTTCTGCCCTTATCTCCTTTTTCTGGTTTTTGACGTCATAAACTTTTATTTGCATATAAAGTTTTCTTCTTCCGTTTCGTGGTAGCCCTTAAATTATGGATGATTCATTTTATGTTACTTATTGGTATACATCTTTGCTTACTTTTGTTAAAATCATGTGCTCCCCTAATTGTTTTGAGCAGTGTAGTTCATACTCGCATTAATAATCTGAATTTGTGATCCAAGTGTCGCATATCCATGCATAATATTTAGTAGCCGAGATATAAAGGTGAAGTTCATATTACATTGCATGTTTCTTAAAAATTATATATTAATATGATTCATTTCTTTAACTTAATAGTGAAATAGTACTTTCTTTTATTACTTTATACAATCATTTCTAAAAAAATTTCCAAACATTTTTAAAGGATAATTACTAAATAAATCAGACAAAGATAGGAATGTTATTTTATTAGAAACAGTTTCAAATATCTTTAAATGCTTCATAATATTGTACAAAACATATATGAAGTATTTATACGCAATACATTGTGTAAACAAAAAATTCATTTTCAACAAATAACTGTTCTACAGTGAAATAAAATATTCATTTGAATTTTAAGTGTAGGTAGGTAAACTCGAGTAAGTATAATATATTTTTTAGAAAATTGTTATTTAACATTTATAAATAATGAAGTACTGGGAGGGGGGAGAGAAATTTCATGCATAACATTATTTATATGTATAAATTCACACCTATGTGAAGAACAGGTTTATCAGCTAGTAGCATATAAGAACAAAGGAAAAAAATTAAGAACTTTCTATAGTATTGATCAATCAAACCAAAATTACAGGATTATTTTAAACGTCTGACACTTATAATGCTTCACATAGAGTGTTTAATGTCCCCATTGGTAAGCCATACTATTATAAAATTTGCAATTCATGAAGTTGTAAAAAAAATTCAATTTTCATCACAGGAGACATATATATGAATCATATACTCGCATCCTTGATTACCTTTACATGCATAATACTGAGTTTTCAGGAATTAAACTATTTCAAGGATTTGTGCAAAAAAAGGAAAATAGTTAAATCATGGATAAACAAATACTTCTTAAGTAGCCACTGAGGTTTCGAAAAAAAAATATGGAAAAAAACCACTTTTACCAAAAGATAATTCTCTTCATTTATCTAAAACTTTCATATTAACTAATGTTCTACGTACACTGGCTTCAAGAAATAAACTTTTTTGCAAGTTTGATAGGTACTTCAAAAAAATAAGATAACATCTCAAATTAAATGTAATCATTTCTAAAAATTGTTATCCCTTTTGTAATGGTTTCATTCCCCTTAAGAATATTGTATTTTAATTTAAATAAAGAAATGACATTAAATTTTAACAGCAAAGATTAATTATAAATAATTTAGAAATCGATAATTTTTGTGTGGAAGGTAAAAATCAAATAAACATTTCTTTAATTTTTGTAAACATTCCTCCCACAAATTATCATCAAATTGAAAAAATTCAGAATAAATATTTTCTCCTGACTTTGAATTATTAATTAAAATTACAAACAGACATTTTTTATATTATTCACACCTAACTGACACTGTGTTGTATAATAATAGGTGTAAGCTCTTTTTAAAGAAATGATATCAATGTGTTATTTTCGATAATCATACAATTTTAAAAAAGTAGATTTAATTCTATACTGTCAACCATTCTTGCGCAAAACTATATAATAAATTACTAAATTAATTAAGAACTAAAATAACTAAGAGCCATACCTAAGTGTACCATGAACTATAAATAAATGCTAGGATCCAACCGAACTAGGATAAATAAATATGCCAGCTAACACTAGTCGGAAGTAGACAATTACCTAATTAGATAAATAAATTAGAATAAAACAAAAATTATATAAAAAAGTTGTTAAGATCATTTCCTAACAAATATATATTCTAAAATAATACAAAAAAATACAATGATATCATATGTTTTTAATTAGATAAAATTAAGACAAGAACGACGTCAACAAACATATATGAAAACCAACGCTATGAATTCACACGTGCATTTATTGACGTTGGAATCTCGTGATTACTTACTGGCGTCAGTCTGTCCATGAAGTTACTCCATTGAACACTTCCTTTCTGTTTTGCTTTAATTAAAGCCGAGAATGTCTGTACTAAAATCGAACCGGATAGGCTGTTTGCTTTCTTTTTCTTAGCAGAGAGAGAAACCAGACTTATCGCAGCCTTATCCCCAGAATTTCCCCTTTCTACAGAGGGTGAATGAACCCCATCGCAGGTGTCACTAAAAGACCCCCCTTGCTCTCTGCCCATCTTCGCAAATCAACGAGTTGTGCGAAAAGGAACCACAGATTTTACATTTTTGATAATTATTATTGCAAAACTTTCTTATATGATTCTGAAAACAAATGAAACACTTCCCTTTAGCCATTAATGATTTTTTCTTTTCAAAAGTACTAAGTGAACAATCATGACTCATATGATTTTGAGGGAGAATATACAATTTTGATTATATATAGTTACAAATCTATATCAGCAGAAGTATGGAAGTTTCGCCGCGGAACAAATTTGCGATTGGATTCATGTTTATGTTGATACGAGAATCTACATGTGTAGCAAAAGCGGCGGTACTACATTTAATGCCAGCAAAATCATTATTTTCTGTATTCAAAAAGTTAGATCTATACTGATAGCTTCGACCCGTTTTGTTTTTAAACGAATATTCTCTTGTATTAGAACTTTTATTAGCTAACATTAACGAAGCTTCTCTACACATTCTACTTCCTTTCTTAAGAATTCTACTAAATCATTGATATCAAATAATTCATCTGTTTTACGCGTTGACGATTCTAATCTAAATTTAATTCTTCGAGCAACTTTTGTAAAATCACCGGACACAATAAATTACTATATGTACCTGTAGCCACACCCAACGATTGTAATGATCTAATCTGCGTTTCTATTAAATCATACATTTTTTTTCTCAAACCTGTTACATTAAAACATGATTTTACAGGATCAATTAATAAAAGTTTATGCATATGAGATGAAATAATTATATCTGTTCGATCAAACTTTTCTTTTAATAGTTTTATCGATGCATCATAATTTTGGTCTGTAAGCGAAAATCCCGAAACTGCATTTAAAGCAATTCCCTCAAGATATGTTTTTGATATGTAAATTTTTCAACTTATGTTAACGAATCATTGTTATGAATCGCGATTTCAAAAGAATTCCAAAAGTCTAGAAGTTGACTACAATCACCTTGAAAGGTGTGTATGTTTAGCTTAAGTAATTTAACTGTTTTAGATTCGTTTCTAAGAGAAATAGTATTATCCCTATTAAAACTGTGCTTGGACTGCTTGTCCTAATTTCCTGTTTGTCAGATAATATTTCTATTTGTCTATGCAGTTTAGTTTTTAAATCTATACCTCTATCTTTATATTCTTCGCAAGATGATATGTCAGCTGCCATTGCACTTATTTTAATTTGTAATTGTATATTTTCATCAGCTTTAATCAACTCATTTAATTTTTCAGTAAGCTGAGACTAAGCTCAAAAGCTCCTCAAGTTTTGCATCTTTATTAAATTCCGCAGAAATTTCCTTACTTAAAGCAAATTCTATTTTTGTTAAATGCTTAGTAAAAGACATCCTTAAAATTTTCCTTTTCTCTTTTAACCTTTTAAGATCCATTTTAAAATTTAAACAATTCAATAAATCAATAAATTTCAATAAAGGAAAATGTGCCTACTTCTAATCTCAGCTCCTCACTATGAGTCGTAATTCATCCAAGAAAAAGGATTATCCTATCCGTTCCAAAAATCAGTTCACTTTTAATTTATGTTCCTGTTAAAAATTTCCATAAAATGTCACGTCCGAGGTCACCAGAAATTGTGTCGCGTATTCAAGTTATCAGTCCTTGTTTTCAGGTTTTTTAAAACCTTTATTATGACGACACACAAACAATTAAATATAAATTGAAAATTACTATTTTGTGGGTAGCCACACCCACCGATTTCGGGGATTCCGTTATCGGCCAAAGTTGGTTACAGACTGACTGAATCCCCCCCCATCGGTTAGGAAGGTTCACACATATTTCCCTTTAAGGACTCAGAAGCAAACCGCCACAGAGACTCTTGAGTCCACTGCTGAAGAGAGACTTCCACTTGTACTGAAAGCGTAATAACACTTTAGCACAATCAAATCACATTATATAGGTGTAAAACTTTTACTGAGAACGTAAATTACTCATATAAATTCAATATGAAATGTAGAAATGTCATTAACTGTCTAGAAAATTTTAAAATTGCGAAAAATACATATATCTTTGCTTCTAGAATTTTCTGACGCCATGTTTGGCAAGCTTTAATATAATGGCTGCAGATGGCGCCACGTGTATGCATTCTAAGCACAAAGTTAAACTAACTTTGTTTTAGAAGAAAATTACGGCATAAGCTGCTTAGATACATATTAATAATACTATATTTTATGAAAAAGAATATTTTCTACACAAATAATGACTTTAATCACTTAAGAAACGTTAATTCTGCTTTTTTTTTTTTTTTTTTTTTTTTTTTGCATGAAAAAATGAGGGATCGCAAAGTAAAAAGAATATAAGGCAACCCTGTGGATTACGTCTTGAGACTACGTCATTGCATAGGGTTCTGTCTTACTCCCCGTTACTTTCTGAAAGTCGTTGGTGGCCGCGGTAGCCGAGTGGTATAGGTATCGGATCGTGGCTTGCTTGGTCACGAGTTCGAGCCCAGTACCACTAAAGACCCGCCGTGTAGGGCAGCGATGCACGTTAAATCTATCGAGAGCTGAAACGTCCTCCCGTTGGTGTGGTGTGGTAGTTAGGAGAGGGGGGTGCCAGCTCAGGTGTCGTCCACGTCACTTGACCATGGTTCAAAATTACGTGGTCCGTCGCCAAAAGCCCTCGTGTAGCTGAACAGTGCGACGTTAATATTCAATCAATCAATCTGAAAGTCGTTGGGGAAAGGGGGGGGGGAGATCACCAGACTGGGTAGCTCTTTCGAGCTTTGACCTAGGATTTTGAATCACTGGAATGTTATGACAAAATATCGCTTAATATTTCTTATTTCAAAAACTATGCGTGTTGCTTTATGATAGTTCTAGGGAATTTTTTTTTATATTTGTAATAAAAATAATTTTCAATATAAAAAGTGATATCTCTAGTACAAGGAAGAACTTTTTCTTGATTTCTTATGAAATTGGCACTTCATAGTATTTCAATAATAAAAAATAATAACGTGTACAATGGATTTATACACATCATTATATTACTATATAAATTTTAGTAACACCAAAAATTACAAAAATTGTTTTATTTAATATTATATTCTGAACTTCAGAATAATAAAATTAATTTTTTTTATTAATGACAGAGCTGATGATTACTTTTTTCCCTCGTTATTTTTCTAATTTATTCACAAAATTGTTTTTCTATAATAATATACTTGAAACCTTATGTGAAAAAGTTTTTTTTACCCTTTCAGATTGAAATTTTGTATATATAAATTATTCAGAGTTAATTGTTATTCAAGTTATTGCTTTAAATACGAAATTGAGAATTTTATCTACATTAAATAATATTTTTATCCTTACATGCTCTAACAGCTTACATATTATAATATATATATATATATATACATATATGTATATATATATATAGCTGTAACAATATTACAGATATTAAAATCAAATATTGATAATTATGAAGTGAAAATATGTCGATTATAAGTTAATTAAAATATTATGTTCGGTTCCATTTGGATTAGCTTTTTCACTGCAAGGAATTCTCATAAAGTAATACATTTTCTTGATTTGTTTATTTCACAATGATTGTGATGTTCTTTAATTACGCTACGCCGTAATTGTGATTCGCTTCAGTACAATATGCAAAAGGAGAAAGTTTACAAGACACAAAAGTGAATCTAAACCCAAGTAGTAGTTCTCAATTCGCTATGTTTTTACATTATGTTGTATTCGTCTTTATTATCCAATTTTATATTTCTATTTTAGAGTGTTATACATACGTCTATATATAATTGCTATTTTTAAAGTGCTCTCTTAATGCTTATTTTTAATAATTTAAGGAAATTATTAGCTGAAAACCTCAAAATACAATCTTTTCTTTAGACCTTTTTTGAGTTCCTTCATAAAGAGAAAATGCTTACTTTTTTAAAAAAATGTCATTCCTCTCGATTTCAAAATTGACACTCTTTAAAATTTTGTGCTTTGTTCTAATTTTATCCCATTTCTTAATAATTGTAATCTGACAGCAGTCAAGAAAGAAGAAATTGGCTCCACTGTGTACATTCCATTTAGTCGACATAATTGGACCCGAGGTCCCTTATGTGCGTCACTGCAAACGAGTTATTTTAAGCAAAAATTGTATCAAAAATCCTAAAATTTCTAGCGACCGCAAATGCAAGTCACGCGACCCTTATTTTAACAAACACTGGTTGAAGTTATGCAAAGAAACTGGTGCTCTCTAGCTTATCCAAAGGTTTCTTTTACCTGTTAGAAAAACTACTTTTTTGGGAGCAAAGCAATTTTATTTATTTATTGTTATCCCAAACATTCAGCTTCGGTCACCTCATATTTTTTAATTCCAATCACTTGAATTGCTTTATATAAGAGTTATGATGCTACTTAAATATCTCTTTAAATAAGCGCACGATTATTACAAATTTTGCACAATTATTAATAACATAAAAATACAACTTTTAATAATGGCTGAGTGAGTGAATATTTTTGTCGCACTTTTTCGTTAATCGAGGGCTTTTCGCGACCGACCTCGTAATTATGAGCCATGGTCAAGTGACGAGGACGACGCCTGAGGCAGCATCCCCACCCTCTACTCTTTGAATCTCCAATCAATGAGAGACGAAAAGCGGGACGTCAAAGAAGCAGTTGAAGTTTTATTTTTTTAAATTTAAAAACCATAAGATGACCAGGACAAAGTGTAGTCTTTACTCAATAGTTTGTGAATGAAAGTAGGTTTTGGTTTTTATTCATATGAAATTAAAAAGTAATTTAATAAAAACATAATTAAACTTCAAGAACAGAGAAAGAAAAGATGAACTGTGAGGATGAGCATCGTAATTTTTTCAAGAAAAATGGGAATTGCAATATTACATTTTTATGCCCAAAACAAGAATAAAATATTGTGCCTGACATGTAAAAACTGTCATTAAGTTGCTAAGGAATAGGATTTCAAAGGCATTATGGCATAAAACCAAAAACAAACTATGACTAATGTGTTGCAAAACTTTGTGAAGACGAGTTGTCGGAATTGAAATCAACTCTTACAAAATGAAAAAAATATATTCACTAAATTTGTTGAGTGAGGGAATGAAAGTGAATATTAACGTCGCACTGTTTAGCTCCTCGAGGGAGTTTGGCGACGGACCATGGTCAAGTGACGAGGTCGACACCTGAGCTGGCACTCCTCTCCTAACTTCCAAACGACACCATTTGGAAGACGTTTGAGCCTCGACATATTTAATGTGCATCGGCTTTGTGGTGCAAGGCTCAAACTCATGGCTCGAGTTCGTTACCTTGACCGTCAGGCTACTACATCCACCTAAATTTGTTGAAGACAATACAGTTGCAGTAAAAACTAGTTAAATAATATCACTTTTGATCGCAAACACAGATCAAAATCATTTACTAAAGAAGATTTTATTAGTGAATGCTTAATTAAAGCAGAGGGATTACCGTATTTACTGGAATCTCAGCTGCACTTTTTTCCCAATGTTAAAATCGTGTGCGGCTTATAGTCGAAGGGAGAGAAATTTGTGTTGGTTGAGGTATTTAGAGCAAGTACGGGGGCATGTATGTAATTTAAAGTTTATAATACTGATAAAATAAATAATTATTCACTTTTCTTATTAGTTCTCATTTTACATTTATTTTAATTTCGTAAAATTTGATATACATAAACCCCTTTACACTATTTTTCATTTTTCACACAAACTTGTTAAGAATTTGGTGTGCAGCTTAGAATCGATGGCGGTTTAGATTCGGGTAAAAAAAACTGTATATATCCAGCACAAATAAAAAAAAATTTTAAAAGTGTAAGTTTATGTCTAAATTCTGTGACCAGCAGAGGTGATGTAATAGTCGAGAATTGTAGTCCAGTCGAGTCATGTATTATGCATAATACATTATACATAATAATGAAATTGTTATTTTGTTACCAAATATGCATATAAATTAAATATTCTTACGCTTATCTAACGGTATAAATATTAAATTAATGTTATTGTTATACTAAAATCAATAATTATATGAGATTCAAAACTTGTTTTTTAATCTATATGTATATGCAGCATAAAATATATCATATCTATTATTATACAACGCTTTTAACAAAGTGCAGATATATTTCAGAATTTGTACTGAGAAAACGACGGAAAAAAATTTGTAATATTTATTCTTTTGTTTGTACTTTTTTCATTTAAAATTTGTCTGAATATTTTTTAAATACACGTGATACTATTGATACTGATGTTCATAATTAAAAGTAATGTAATGAAATTATTATTTGCGTATTTGTGTTTGAAAAATATTTAATTATATTTCACAGGGAAGAATTTGTCTAAGAAGAAAATTGAGACAATTCTTTGTTGATTTTCTATGTGAGCTCGAAATATTTCTTCTTATGAGGAAAGTTTTTTACTTACTTTACTTTTTTTACTTGTCAGAGAGAGAGAGAGAGATAGTAGAACCAAAAGCGGAGAGCAGAGTGCGTGCAATTTTCTTTGTTTAAACAATTAAATCTCTTCAGCAATGACATTCAATAATTTACAAAATAGCTGTACATTTATCTTTGGAGTTATTTTTTCGAACTTTCGTAGTTGTCCATTATTCTAGAGATCTTTGTCAAATAACAGGTCCATTACAAATTTATCAGCTTCCATCCTCTCAAAAATTGACACATTTGTTGACTGAGAATTGTGCCACGGGTCCCATGTGGCACGCGTGAAATAGGTTCCCAATCCCTGTTCTGTAAGTAAAATTTATCATACTGCTGGCTCATTTCAGGGGTGTTAAATTTCTCTAGAAGTTTGAAAATATAAACAAATTTCAAACAGGTATAATTCTTTTAAATTTAAATTAAATAATTCGAATCTTATACACATTATTTATAAAAAAATAAGGCTTCAAAAAAGTATAAAATGTTTAAAATATAATAATAATTTTAAAAACCATAAGCATATGAAAATTCTATAGTAAATATTAAGTATTTTTTGCGTTGCTCACGCTATTTTCTAAAATATTAGCCTCTGATGTATAAAACTTTATAGAATTATAAAATTCATCATACACTTTAAACCCTACCTAATTTTAGTATTATATATCTTTTGTATTTCAAAATATTTGAAAAATATAGCAATTTTTTAAATATTTTTTTAAAATTTATTTTTTTATTTATTAAAATATGTAAGTTATTATTCTATTTATTTAAAAATAGCTACAGTGTAATAAGAATACATTTAACTTTATAAATCAACTTATAGCTAGTAATTAAAGCCCTTATTTCAGAAAATAGCATGCGCGACGTAAAACTTAATAAATATTTTTTATAGAAAAGTTTCTTATATTCATATGCTTATAATTTTTTAAATTATAATTATATTTTAAACATTTTATACTTTTCTGAAGCCCCATTCCTTTATAATGTGTAAAAGATTCGAATTATTTAATTTAAATTTAAAAGAATTATACCTGTTTGAAAATTGTTTATATTTTCAGACCTCTTTAGAAATTTAACACCCCTGAGACTTCTTAATACAGCAGATTAAAGCGTGAAATTTAATTTTCCATTTCTTTAAATCCTCCTATTCTTCCTTTAAAAATCATTTATTCAGGAAAAATTAAACAGTTTCTTTCTCTTCGTCATTTATCTAGAGAATTGATCCTCATAATGTGTTCCACAGAACCTTGGGGTTCCACGAGTCACAATAAAAAAAAATTTGGAAAGAAATATTACAAATATGTATGCAAAATGGGGATTCACGTTCTCATGAAAGTCGTATAACCACAATTATCTAAAAATGATGTACATTAAAATTAAAAGTTTTATTTCTACATAATTTAACTTTGTTTTGAAAAACTTTTTAAACTTTTATTGTAACATAACAAATGAATTTTTAAAAACTTTTCTTCTTTATCTAGTAGGTTGTGTATATGCTATTGTTTGCTATCCCGAGTTCCATGAAGTAATTTCTACTAGTTAGTACAATGTTTTGAAACCTTTTACATTTGTGGGGGGGGACACATGTAATGAAGAAAATGGAAGAATTTATCAACATACCAACAGATTCGATGCTGAAATTTAAATTTAAGCTATAACTTTTAAAACTTTAGATTGCTAATTCATGCAAATTACACAGAATTTCTCACACAGCTGTGAACATTTCACAAAAATGTATTTAGTAAGTGAAAAATATTTCTCAACTTGAGTGGTTACAAAAACAAAATATAAAAACGAATTAAACCCGGAATATGAAATGCTAGTGCAGATAATTTTATAATTTTTCATGTAGGCCTACAGTTTGTGTAAAAAGTTGTGAACACATATCCGTTACTAAATGTAATACATGCGTTGGTGACAATTGGATCAAAAATTAATATTATCAGTGAGTAAATAACATTAAATTTACATCATGAAATTTTTTAATAAAAAATAAAATAATTTTTTAAAATTGTCCTTACATATAACATAAAAATATGTTTATCTATATACTTTAAATATTATCTTAAGATATATTCTTCTAAGTGTGGAATGGGATTCCCCAAAACATCTTACAGTTCTAAGAGTTTCGAGAGTCGAAAACATTTCACCACTGATCTTTCTTTGTCCAGAAATAAGAACTCTCCCATGGTGAAAACCTACTGCTGTTTTAACCATCCCCCCCAACCTAAAAAAGAACTAGCATTACTTTTACCAGTTTTACAACTGTGACAGTCCTTAGCAAGTATCCCCTTTCGCTGAGGGGAGACCGCTGCACCGGAAATACTCAAAATGACAAACATTGAGTAAGAAAAGTAAACGCAGATCCTATACAGCAGATGTTCCCAAACTGTTTTGTTTCATAGACCCTTGCCATGCTCTTCGGATTGGCGTAGACCCTTGCTTACCTAATATTGAATTTTTACAGAATTACCAATTTATTGACAAGTGGTATAGATCTACTTATTTTAAACTATTTAAATTTCTAACTGAAGTGAAGTATGGTGTTTAAAACTTAAGAACAAACATGTTAATTGAATTAAAATTTAATTAATACATATAATAAATAAACAGCAAACAAATGCTTTTAAAGAGAGGAATAAATTTGGTGCTTCAATCATTTTTTCAACATTTGGAATCAGTTGAGTCTGGTTGAACTCTATATTTCCTCGGTGGTATCCAGAACTTATTTCCCCTCTTTCTTTTTTGTTTTAGAGATTGGCAACCATGCTGAAAAAGTAATTAAAATTTGCTTACGAGCTACACTATTAAAATCCGAAGGTAAACAAACGTATCTATGTATGTCCGGATGACGCCCAATGTTCTCAAGAACCACAAGACGCAGAAACTAGCAGAAGATATCAAAATTTCGGGAATGATTCGAGGAATCCGTTTTGACCATTTATATTCCGATATTCCAATTAGTTAAAAAGATATTGATTAAAAACCTTCAAACGCATTAAAATGCATCGTGGCGCCATCTGCAGAGAATACCGGAAAGAAGTTCTGTTTTTACAAAACAACGAAACTTTGCATATAAATAATTTTATTTAAAAATTAATTTAATAAAATTATATATAAATAAGAAGAGAAAGAGAAAACCCAGCAACGTTGGGCTAAGCGGTGGAAGTCATTTTGAAAATGAGTATTAGAAGTTCTGATTTTGTGAAAGAAAGAGAAAATTTATAACAATAGAGAGATAGCCCGTGCAACGCCGGGTCATGCAGCTAGTATTCCATAATTGGTGATAAATGACAGGTATGTCTTTTTAAAGCCAAAATTGCAGATATGATCTTTGTTTTTAATAAGATTTATGCTGTCACCTTGTAACTACAAATTATCCTTGTAACAAAATCCCCTTGCCTATCATCTCTTAATTTTTTAGTTTGTGATCTCACTTCCAGTAGTATGTACTATAAAAATTGGGACTGGATATTTCAATGCTTATTTTCTTCATCTACAAAGATGGGAAATTCTACTAAAGCATTTAAGAATTACTCTAAGACAATTTTGCGATACCCGTTGGGAAGCTAAAATAGATTCGGTTAAAACAGTGTATATACGGTTTGAACAAACTCGTAATAACCTAGAAGAAATCATTAATTAAAAAATTATTGGATTCAATACAAGAAATTTCAATCATTTTTAAGAGTATGATTAGCAATATTGTCTAAAATTGACCCTATCAATGAATTATTTCAAGCAAAAACATTTGTTCACGATATTTGTCCAAAAATTTAGGGGGGGCGGGAAATAACATGTATTCAGACGAAGTAAAAGTGCAAGAATATAATTTCTATAATTAAGAATATTTTCCTCAATATTTTTTCCTATTCAAAAGGGTCGTCATTTAAAGCATTTCATCGCAATTACTTGTAATCTCATATCATCTCAGTTTATTATACCTATTTTTCGTTTTTGTGACTGAAAGACCGACATTTTCAGTATTATAGATAAGTTCGATCCAACTTTAGACAAATTCTCTTTTTTTATTCCTTTGACTTTCACTACTAGTCATATAGTTGTTGTAAAGATGTAGTTTCTTTTATTAACTTCACCTTAAGTAGAAGTAAATTTATTACTGCATCACAAAAAACTTTTTTTTTTGTTTTTATAAAAGGAGATATTTGTGAGAATAATTGGTTCCTTCAAGAAAATGGCTATTAACCCATACTTTTACTACTGAAGCCTGATAGAAAAATTATTTTTATGGGAGTAAAGCAATTTTATTTACTTATTTATTTTTTGTTATCCCAAACAATCAGTTTCGGTCACTTCATATTTTTTAATTCCAATAATTTGAATTGATTTATATAAGAGTTAAGATGTTAATTAAATATCTTCTTCAATGACCACACAATTATTACATATTTTGCACACTTATTAATAACATAAAAATACAACTTTTAATAAGGGTTGAGTGAGTGAATATTAACGTCGCACTTTTTCGTTAATCGAGGACTTTTGGCAACCGATCTCCTAATTATGAGCCATAATCAAGCGACGAGAATGATAGCTGAGCTAGCCTCTCCCCGTCTTCTATAACTTCTACACCACACCAACTAAAGGAGGTTTAAACATAGACATGTGGCAGTGGTAGCCGAGTGGTTAAGGTATCGGATCGTGGCTGGCCTTGTCACGAGTTCGAGCCCACTACCACTAAAGACCCGTCGTGTAGGGCAGCGATGCACGTTATATTTGTCGAGAGCTCAAACGTCCTCCACTTGGTGTGATGAGGTAGTTAGGAGATAGGGATGCCAGCTCCGTTGTCGTTCACGTCACTTGACCAGGGTTCAAAATTACGTGGTCCGTCGCCAAAAGCCTTCGTGTAGCTAGCTGTACAGTGCGACGTTAATATTCACTCACTATTCATCGGTTCCTGTGTACGCCGAGATTCGAATAATCACGCATTCCTCGAATTCTGAATTACATCGTTGATAAAAGTGTCGCATAACAATACACCTGACATTCTATGTTATACATATGTAAATGAAAATTCAAGTTTTAATTAGTAACAATAATAATAGTTTGATGTTAATGCCATTAGATAACAATAAGAGATTAGCTTCTATATAATATAAATGTAGGTTAAAACGATTTTTGTCTCAAAGAAAATTATAACCTCCTTTCCTAATTCATTTCAAAATATTGTTTAATTTTTATGCATGTGTGTGTGTGTTTGGTAACCAAATAACAGCTTCATTTAATAGAAAATAGGTTATATTATGTGGTATCCTGTTTAAGAAAATGTAGATGGTAGAAACAAACTGTACTTAAATTTGAATCTCTGAATTGCCTTAAAAGAAACTCTCATCAAGAACATAATAAGTTTCGATACGAGTCTAAAAAGAAAAAGTCATTTTTCTATGAAAATGGTCATTAGAACACTTTTTCATCATAAATTGTTATAACCTTTTTAAACCAGATTTCCTTTTCTTATTTTATAAATTTAATGTTAGTATTTTTGGTATTTATGAAAATACGACAAAACTGCGTATTAAGAATTCCATTTTAGACGATATACACTGGTTAGGGAAACAACTGAAGACAAAAAAAGTATCTGGTGTCTCCCTCTTGGTCCCGCCGCAATGGAGAGGGCAGGGATATAAGCCCAAACTGTAGTTTTTACGACTGCTTGACCCGTTGTCCCTTCTTCACTGTTCAAAGACGAATATTGCTTATCGTAGATTATGCAAGAAAAAACTTGTGCTTTCTAGCTGTTAATGTGTTTCCTTTAGCTGTTTGAATGTAATTTCTACTCCTCCCAAAGAATTTTTTTTTCTTCTTTTTTGTCATCCCAAAGAATCAGCTCGTTGGCTTCGTCATATTTTTAAAATCCAATAATTTGTATTGATTTATAAAACAGTTACTATGTTAATTAAATATCTTCAATGAGCGCACAATTCAAAAATTATTAGTAACATAAAAATACAGATACTAATGAAGGCTGAAATCTGCTTATAACAAAATGTTGTTTTATACATACATTTAATATACATTTATTGAACGTATGTAATGTATATGTATATATATACTACGTTATTTTATTTAAAAGACCAAGTTTAAAAATGAAACTGTATGAATAATTAATTTAAATTCTTTTTCTTAGACATGATCCATAAAAAGATAATTACATACTTATCAAAAAAATTAAACCTTAATCACAGAACAGCTAACCATGAATTGCAGTACCAATAGTGTCAAAGTGTGATGTATTACAATTAGACTTATTCTATGCTGCATATGTAAAGTAAAATTCAAGTTTTGATTCATGCAGTTTTTGATTTTAGTAACAACAATAATAATGATTTATTATTAATACCATTACATTGCAGTCAGAGATTAGCTCCTATATGATATAATTATAGGTTAAAAAGATATTTGTGTCTCATAGAAAATTACAAGCTATTTTACAACCTTCTTCAGTTGGAAAAAACCGTATTAAAAAATTAGAGATTTACAAACATTATTAGTTTCTGTTTTATGCCTTTACAAATTTTAATTGTGTTTTTCTCAGATTTTCATTTTGGAAGATATGAAAGGGTTTTCTATTCAATAAAAAAAAGTTTTCTGTTCAAAATAATTTTGAAATTTTTTGAAGATATATATATATATATATATATATATAGTATAATAAAATAAAAGTGAAGAATAACTAGAACCCACAGTGCTAAAGAAGTAAGAAATTGGAATTCAGCAGACATAACAATTGTAGATATAAAAAAGTCATTGGACTCTCTAAACTGGAGACCTATTACGATTTTTAAAGCTGTTGCTGAATTAGTCCATCGAATTAGGGTTAAGCAGTGCTTTGTAGATCCAACCTTCCCCATACAGCAGAAATTTTCGACAGAATAGAAAAAAAAAACCAGTTGAAAAGTTAAGTCTAATGCAACACTTGGTTGTAGAACCTAATAAAATCGTAAAAAGAAATTGAGAAAAGAGAACAATAATGAATCTACCAAGGAGAGGAATAATAATAAAAAATTAAATAGAAAGTATTCGAAAAAAACCTACTTTTAAAACAAAAATCCTGAGCTCAATAATACATTCTACTGCAATGACATCCTACGAGAAATAATGGCGTAAAAGATTGAAACGCCAGCGCAGGAAGGAAAAAACCGTGGCGCCATCTGGATGGTTATTTTGCAATTAAACTAACCACAAAGATAAATAATTAAGTAAATAGAACATAAGAAGTTTTAAATAAAATGAGGAACAGAGTTCAGAATAGATAGTAACAAATAGAAATATATTTAAAAATAAATTTACTAGGATAATTGTATTCTAAACAATTATTGCAAAATTTCACAAAATTAGTATGTATTAAAATTTTATCAGTAACTAAATCATTGTTTCTTTTTATAAAATTTAAGATAATATTTCTAAATAATGACAGGTGTAAGTTACTTCCCCATAAAGGCATTTTTATAATGTCAAAATCAAATGAGTCTCTTTTATCAAAAATATTACTTGAAAGCAAATTATTCTTAACATTTAATTGAAGGTCCAAAAAGTTAGCTGACTCATTATTATAATTAGTTTTTAATAATTTTAAATAGTGGGGATAATATAATTAAAGCTAGGAACATAGTCAACTATATTACTAAAAATAATTAAGTCATCTATGTATCTTAAAAAAGTAACAAGAATCATAACTAATACTTTCATTTTTATAATAATGCAAGTTTATATTTGCTAAGCAGTTGCTAGCTGGTCCACCTTGTGGTAATCCTTTAATTTGCTGATAATGAGCGTTATTATGGAAAATATAAGTTTCTTTTAATACTAATTCAATAATAGAAATATATTTATCATCTTTTATTATCTTATTCAAAAAATATTTACTATATGCTATTTTAAGAATCTTAAACATGTCTTTTCTATATCAATGGAGTTAAATAAGTCTTCAAAATCATAGGTATAAATAGAAATAATTTTTTTACCATGCATATACTTAATAATGTCCATACTATTCTTAACTATAATAGAATTATATATCAATTTGGTCTAATGTAGAATGAATAATATTTTGTAGCTTCTTGCCCGGATGTGTAATATAAGTTTTAAAACCATTCGTAATAGTTCTAAATTTAACAGGATTCTTATAAAATTTAGGAGTTAGGAAAATATGTGGGAATTTAATATCCAGAATACGTAAATGTATTTTTTTTATAAAAAGCAGAGATTCGATTAAAAATTTCTATTTTGCTTGAATTAGATTTTTTAAAAGCAGAATTATTATGAAAGTGTTTGTTTAGCATATTATTATAAAGCCACTTACAAATAATTGCATAATTACCCGGTACTATATCAACATAAATGATAATAAAATTCTTTTGTAGGTCTGCAATTTGATGCTTAATATTATAGCATGTTATATCATTATCAGTTTTATAGTTAATGTTCAGTAATTCATTTAACACTTTGCATTTAAATTCATTAATAGCTACAATAGGAAGACTGTATTTAATAGCTAATTTTGTAGTGAAGTTACTAATATATTTAGAAATTTGATTTTTGATAGCATTGTTATTGTTAGAGATCATTAATCTAAAACTAGTACCTTTGGACATTATTTCTCTAAGAGTAATATTTTTAACAATATTTAAATTACCAGTTACCACATGCTTGTGATGATCATTTATACAATCAGAGAGAATAATCTTTACAATTACATACAATATTATTATTTTTTTCCAAATCATTAATATCATTGGAATTAAAAATAGAGCTACCTATTTTTTTTATTATAGTATTTAAAAGCCTTCTTAATGCAAACATTATTAATAGGCAGACAATGAACATATTTATTAAATGTATTTGAGAAATTAATATTATTATAAGATTTATTCATGAATATAGTATGGTACAATACTCAGTAGAACTGTTTGCTAAATCTATATCTACAATATTGAATTTATGAATAAGAAAATTAATAATATCCTTAATAATATGTAAGGCTTGACAGTCTTTAAAATCATAGTTTTTGAGGATGTCTCTAGTATACCTAATTTCTTTTTTATTTAAACCAAACAAGAAATGCTTAATTTGTTTAATGTTAAAAGACTTTTCGAAGTTGCTGCAAAAATCTTTAATTTTAGAATCTATCTCCACTGGAAGTCTATGCGTTCTCTTCCTTTTTTTTTCCTCTTTTTATACGTCTAACTTTATGAGCATTATCACTATTATACAAATAATTCTTTTTGTCAGACTGTGTTGAATGCTAAATAAGACATTTTTTCCAAAGGGAATGGTATTCAAACAATATGGATAGATAGTGTTATAGTAATTAATAAAGTGGTTTTCCCACCACAATCTATTTTTAACATGTTGTACTATTCTGAGAATAGAAATATCAATATTGTCAAAGCCATGTAAATGAAAGTGCCTAAGTTCAATTTTATTAATATTGTTATTATGCTTGTAATTTTTGGTATTTGATCTATGTAGATTAATGCGAATATTAATATTATTACATGCTTGGCCAATGTATTTAAAATTACAAATTTTACAATTCAACATATAAATGCAATTGAAGGTTGAATTTGGATGTATTATCATATTGCTCTATATTTAACATTGGACATGTTTTACATCTACTATTATTGCATTTATAATAACGAAAATAATTTTTGTCTAGAAATTGCCTAGTATCAAAATAATAATTGTTATTGTGGAAATTAATATGATTATGTGAGTTTCATCTAGTAAAAATAGAACAATGATTATGTTTATTCTGAGAGTTATTTGTAACATAATCATAATTATAATTACAAAAATTGTTATGCCTAATATAATCAGAATTCCAGAAAGCTCTAGTCCTATAGGAATTTGCCTTTTCTGCACTAGTATTAACTACTGTAAAATTTGAACCACCAATCATGTGATTCATTGTAAGTCTTTATACAAAGTCAATGTAACACAAGTCAAAAACTCAAATCCAAATAACTGTTATCAAAATTCACTAATGAAATGGAACAAAAATATTCCAATGTATAGAACTGACACAGTATATCAAACTAAAACTTGCGTAAAACAAGAAAGGGCATCCAAATCAAGAAGTCTATTCAGTACAAGAACTGATATTCAAAGAATATCTAACACTCAAATATAGTAACCTTCTATCGATAATGCACGTACCATAATAATGCATTACCGAGCAAAGATCTGCTATAAAGCTTATCTAATTGCCAGTCACTAAAAAGTATTTCTATAAAAGTTTTATATAAATTTAGATCTGAGAACTCTCGCTAGCTTTTTAAAACATTTAAGTTAATATTTTAAAAATGTTCATATTTCTTCCAGGTTTCCAAATTTAACTATATTCATGCTTTTTCTCGGATTATCTTTAAGAACAACTATTAAAATTCAACAAGGAAACAGGTTTTCAATTCCATACCAACTTAAAGAAGTGTAATAAAAAGGAAACTTAAGTTGGAAATTAATTCGATGAATATAATATAGTCGGCCCTCCATTTTGCGAACCTCCATCTTGTGAAATTCTCTATTTCTGGAACTTTTTCCTGAAACCAGGAACATTTTATGATTTTCTTCGTCAAATAACCTCCAAATAGCTAAGTGCATTTTCCATTTATCGAACTTTTGTTTTAAGGGGTTTTTAAACTATATTGAAAGATAAATCACCATTTAACGAAATTTTCCAAGTAGAACTTTTTTTCAGGTTTAGTGACGACTGTAATTAAATGAAACTTTTGTCACATTTCCATGCATATCGGAAATAATAACATTACTTTGTAAAACAATAAATAGATGTGTTTGAACACAGAATTATACAAACTATTTCTGAAAAAATTGCTCAAGATTATTTCCTTAGAAAAGTAACATTTTCTTGTGAAAGCCTCAAATTGAAAATGATTATTTCCTTGATGAGTACACAGCAATTTCAAATACAATTTGTGTCTAACATATGAGCAGAAAGAAATTTATTGCATACCTATCAAACAAAAAAAATTGAATTAAATACGCTGAGACAAATAAAAAAGATATCTCTACAAAAAAAGAACTGGAGATCTATCAAATCCTTCCTCCAAAAATTAAAACTCCTTTCTAAATTCCATCTTTATTCTTAACCCTATGTGCAATGTTTATGATACCCAAGAAAATGTAAACGCACTTGTTTATTCACTCGTGGATATCCCAAAATATTTGCACGGATTTGAAAAAAAAAAAGACTGCGCACCCATTTCCGCAGCAATTCTAAAAGACTGCACTTTACAAAACTTTCTTTCTCCCCCTCCCTTCAACCAACGCTGCACCCCGTTGTCCTCACCATTTGATTACGTTTTTGAATAGTTTGTTTATTTTTCTGCAACCGCGCATGCGTTCTGTAACCGACTATATCTTGTCAATCATTTCTTAACCACACCCCATTGCTATAGTAACGAAGGATTATATTTTTACAGACATTATTGCTTTGACGTCATCCGAGTGGCCGCGGTAGCCGAGTGGTATAGGTATCGGATCGTGGCTTGCCTTGTATCGAGTTCGAACCCATTACCACTAAAGACCCACCGTGTAGGGCAGCGATGCACGTTAAATCTGTCGAGAGCTGAAATATCCTCCCGATGGTGTGGTAGTTAGGAGAGGGGGGTGCTAGCTCTGGTGTCGTTCACGTCACTTCACCATGGTTCAAAATTACGTGGTCCGACGCCAAAAACCCTCGTGTAGCTGAACAGTGCGACGTTAATATTCAATCAATTGACGTCATCCGAGTTGCAAACAACGCCATCTGTTGGATAAAGTTAGTTTTTGAAAATATGGTCGTTGGCCTTAAGTGTTGGAGTTTTATCGGCATAATATATATATGTACACCAGTAGCTCACACAGGAATTTTTCAAGGGGAGGTCCGGGGTCAAAAGTTCACCATTCTTGTACCATGCTCCTTTTGATTTTGTCGATTTTCGGGAACAAAATACAGTAAAAACTAATTATTGAATAAATAATTAGCATTAATTAATAAAATTAATATTTAATAACAAATACTTAATTAAATTTTCGGTACTATATGCTTAGAATAATAATCAATCGGAAAAAATATCAAGACCCCCCTACCTTGTGTGCGCCACTTATATACACTATTAAAATTCGAAGGTAAATGAATGATCGGAGATATCCGTTTTGACCATTTATATTCCGATATTGCAATTAGTTAAATAGATGCTAATTAAAAACCTTAAAACGCATAATTATTTTACTCCTCTGGCCATTTTTTACTGCCAGGCGGTGAAATTCCAATTTTTCGACCTTATTTTTTTCCCCAGACATTTTTAAAACACGGTCTAATTTTTTTTAAGAGACTCAGACAAAAAATAATTACAGAATCGGACAGATCATTTACTTCGCCACGATATGGTAAAATTTATTTTACAAAACAATGATATTTTCTATTTTTTACGATTTTTTCAAAAATCAGTCAAAATCGATACGTTTTTATGAAAATGATTTCTAAATCACTCCGATTGCATTTTCTTTGGCGTTAATGAAATGATATTCTACACTAAAAAGCTCATGCTTTTTTCTTTTAGAATCAGTCATTTAAAAAATAAAATGTTAATCGTAAAAAAAACAACTTTTTTTTTACGAATTTTCAAAAAATACTCAAAATTTTATTTAAATACTGAATTATTCCTTTATTTATAAAAATAATCTCCCAAAACTTTTTTTCCGTGTGTAGAAGGATATTATCCGTAATCTGTACAAAGATTGAAAAAATTGCTTAAGAATTACGCTTTATAGAAAAAAAAAATTTTTGTTTTTTTCCCTTTTTGCGAGAAATATTTAAGCATTATTTTTGTTACATTTTTTGTTTAAAAATTACCGTTGTTTTCAATCGATATATGAAGTTTGAAGGCATTAACTTAAAAATGAAGCCCGAAAGAAAATTAAAATTTTAACAAATAACTCATTTTTCAATAGCCGAGGGTTTGGCGGCGAAAACCTGTTTGGCACCAAACGTCTTTTTTCTCTCTGCCCGTCACGTTTGATGAAAGGTTACACTAGAAAAGAAGATGTGCCTTATATATATATAAAATATTGAAAATCACTAGATTTGGCGAAATTCAATATCTCTTCCTTTTATTTTAAATCTCTTTTCACCTTATTCTCGAAGATTTCGCGGCCCCATTGTTTAAAGCATTTCTTTACAAACGGTAGTACCCGGGTTTGAAACAAAATCATCGCTTAATTTTTATGATTTTTTTAACAAATACCTAAAATTTTATTCGTGCATCTAATAACTTCGCCAGCAATTTTGTAATTCGTCACGATAGAGTATATTTTTTACTAAACAACGATACTTTACATATTTTAAGATTTTTTCTAAAATGAAACAATATCGATGCGTCTATATGAAAATGATTTTTAAAAAACTCATACTTTGATCTTTTAGAGTTAGTGATTTAAAAAATAAAATGGCGAAAACTTTTTTTTACGAATTTTTAAAAAGTACTCAAATTTTAAATATTTAATAGCTACTTATCAAATTCAAAATTTTTATAGCTTCATTTAGAAAAATAATTGTATGAAACTTTTTTTCCGTGTATCGAACAATTAAAAAATGCTCACAGTTTTAATTCAACATTTAATACAGTTGTGAAATTTTGCAATTATAAAAATTTCTACTTTTTCCAACATACAACAATTTTTATAAAGGTACATTTTCGTTTCAGGGGCCTAAAAAGTTGCAAAGTGAGTGAGTGAATATTAAAGTCCCACTGTGCACTTATTCGAGAGCTCTGATAGCGAGAGGGGAAGAAGAATTTCCATGACAATATGTTATGCATTTATAAAAATGTTCGTGCAACGCCGGGGGAAAAGAATTCTGTCTGACAAAGGAAAGAAGCGAAAAAATTTCGAAACAGGGAATTTTAAGCTATACACTCGTTAAAAGCCCGACCAACGCCGGGCTAAGTGGAGGAGGGGGTGGGGAAAGTCATTTCTAAAAAGAGTATTAGAAGTGCTGATTTTGTGAAAGAAAGGGAAAATTTTTTATAAAAGTAGAGAAAGCCCGTGTTAGTTCTACATTAAATTCTGTCGGTAAGCCAGACAAATATTTAAATGTGCATCTAAATACGAGTTTTTTTCCCAAGAGATATTTATAAATTTGTGTGAAAAAGTTAAACAATAACTTTTTTTGCAGACATAATTTTTAACTGTATATAACAGCAGAATTTTGAAGAACTGCAATTTGCCGAAAGCTGCTCTAAGCGAAATATTCTGTTTTCTGCACATTTGTCACCCTTAGTAGTAATTAATGTTTTTGATTTCCCAGTTTTTTCCCTTCCGGGAAATACATCAAAATTTCAGAAAATTTAAAAACAGGTTATTTTTAAGTAATCTTAATAATTAATATATAAAATACGGAAAACATATACCGTTTTTTTTTTTTTTCAATTTTTGATTTAGCTTCGAATCATACACTTTCAGATTTTGAAACATTTGTATTTGTATTAAAAATTAAAAATGTATGTCATGAAACAATTAATAAAACTGAAAACGGTTTAAAATAATAAATAGTGTATCAAATGTATTTTCATCCCTGCTCCCTGCAAAATTAGTACAATTGTGTGAGGCAGACAGAAATTTTAAATTCTCTACCTTTGACTCCAATGAAATCTCCCAAATGTTTTGATAAATAATTTTCAAATGGAGTTAGTAACAAAATCTGTAGAAAGAAGTATTTCGAAGGAATAAATAATTATTCTAAAGAAAGAAATTATTACTAATTCGAATACAAAAGAATTTACTTAGTTTATAATAAATAAATATGTCACACTATCTTTATTTTGCAGATGCTGTTTAGCGCACCTTGATTTTTTTTATTTTCAACTTTATCATATACAGAGGAAATATCTGTCCCCAAATTAAAAGTTTTAATTTTTTTTTTATGAAAATGATCTATTTTAAGACTAAATGTGAGAATTGTTAACGACATAGAAAAAACGTTACAATTAAAATTCTCGAAAAAAAATTCACATCTAAAATTAATGTTCCTTTACTGACTCACGTGTTTGAAATTTAATCAGTCGAAGATGAATCAGTTATTTCTCTAATGTTGCTACCAAGAGAGAAATATTAATATACTGTATAAATGCTTGAAAATTTATTTGCAGCTGAAGTAACAATTACGTACGCTACAAATATTAATTATTATATTTAAGATATTTTATTAGTGTGTATAACCGATTTCTTGTTTATGGAGTTGCTGTATTAATATTACATAAATATAAATAAATATTAATGTAAGAATTTCACACGAAAGTTTGGTTAAGAAAAATAATGAATGAAAAAAGTTGCGAGATATATATACATTGCTTAAAAATAATCTTCCCAAAACATTTTGGTGGTTCATTCCCTTCAAATTACTAATTCAATTAAATAGCTCATAATACAGACAAGTATCCGAACATTTTTTTAAAAAATTAAATAAATATTTTTAAGTATTAAGACTTATACCGTAAAATCCGGCGTGTAACGCGCACTTTTAACAAGAACGAAATTGAAGTGAGCGCGTTATACACCGGGGATAATAAATTCTAGCTTTAAAAATAAAAATAAAAAATGAGGATAAAAAATTAGACTTCTACTTAGATCGGAATACTGTTTACTTAAAAGAAATAACATACTTAATGAACTTAAAGGGTTGTAGTTCTACAAGTACACTATTTTTTCTTGGCTCCCTCGGTACCCATTCGGGGACTTTCGTAAATGTGCATTTATTCCAATAAAAAAGGTTTATTCGACTTAAATCTCAAAATCCCCAATTGGGGAAAACTTGATTTAAATGCCTGCTAAGAGATGGCAGCACCATACCGAAGATAAAATGTTTCATACAGCTTTAAAATAGAGCAACAGAAGAAAATGGCGACGCGACCTGATAGAAGTAAATTGATTCACTTTTTTACTATTAATAAATATAATAATTAAGTTTTTACTCTTTTTTGTAACTTAGAAGTGTACAAGCTTTATTCTACATGCATTTTTGGAAATTTGCTTTGTAGATATTTACGATTATTTTCGCTTAGAAACAAAAGTACCTGATTGGGTACCTTGGAATCTAAATAGAGCGAGACGACGCTAAATGTGGTTTTCATTTTTTTAGTAAAATATTTGAGGGATGCAGAAATCCAAGAGTTGCTTGCACAAAGTGATGGTGAACTTTCCGATATTGATGATCCAGACTTTGAAAATATTCCAGAAAGCTATACTGATTCGGAAAATTTTGAAAATGATAGTCTTGTATATGAAGAAATAGATCAGCCTTCCACATCAAAAGTAGGACAAAAAAGAAAGAGAATTAGAATGAGATGGGATAATTCTGAGTAAGTATTTTTGATGATAAAAAATAATTTACTTCTCAATAGTGTTAAATTTATTTATCTTTATGATAATCGAATGTTTTTCCTGGCATTTCATTTATTCATATACATTTTTTTCTTCTACAGATTTATGAATTTTAATCTGGATGACTTACCTCTTGAATTTAGAGACACTGGCTTTCAAGGTGAAGTTTTATCTCCTACAGAATATTTTACTAATTTCTTTCCTGGAATATTTTGGAAAGAATGTGTGTGGAACAAACTAATTTGTATGCTTTTGAAAAAAGGAGATCGTTACACCAGTAAGGATATAAAAAGAGGTAAAAATATTTGCAGGAATACATATCATCATGGAGTGCTGCAAATGCCTCAAATCAGGATGTATTGGTCAAAAAACATGCAATGTACCGAAAATTACAGAAAACATGAATCGCAACAGATTTTATGAACTAAGGAATACATTGCATTTTGTTGATAAGAACAACATGACAGAAAGTCAAAAAAGAGATAAACTGTTTTTAGTTCGTCCAATTTTAGAAGTTTTTAGAAATGCCTGTTTGACACTTCCTCGGACAGAATGTCTGTCAATTGATGAACAGATGATGCCGCGCGCGCGCGCGTTCTCTGGTAGATGCCCTATGAGGCAATACTTACCATCCAAGCCAAACCCTGTAGGTTTAAAAATCTTTGTACTTGCTGCACCAGATGGGCTTGTTTTGGATTTTTTAATTTATACAGGAGCTGATACAGTTCTAGTTGAAGACAAGCAATTATATGGTTTGGGAGGAGCAGTTGTGAAACATTTGGTTGGTACTATACCAACAGCAAAAGTGACCCATATATTCACCGACAGATATTTTACAGGACTAGCAATTTTAGATTACCTTGTGAGTAGAAACATATATTTAACTGGCACTGTAATGACCAACCGTACTGATGGTGTCGCCGGAAGCTTTCCCAAAGACATCGATATGGAGAGAGGTTCATCAGTTTCTCGAAGACGTGAGGATGGAAAAGCTTGTCTTGTTAAATGGAAAGACAAGAAATCTGTGCTTCTTTTGTCAAGTGCATTTGGTATCAAACCTGAAGGCAGCTGCAAAAGGTGGGCAAAAGAACAAAGGCAGAGAGTAGATGTAAGGTAACCTGCCATTGTAAGGTCATATAATACTTACATGGGAGGTATTGATATGATGGACAGACTAATATCATATTACCGGATATCCACACGGACCAAGAAATGGACAATGCGTGTTTTTTCGCATTTTTGAATATGGCCACCTGCAATGCTTGGATTATGTATATTCGTCATTGCAAGCAATGTGAAATTCCTCTAAAAAATAGACTTCATTTGATAGACTTCAAGCTTGCGATAGCTGAGAGCTTAATAAAAGCAGAAGTTTCAGAAGAAGCCGTACAGGAAAGACCTCAACGAAGAAAATATCAACATTTTGTTCCTTTGCCTGTGAATGATGTACGATATGACCGAACTGGCCACTTTCCGGAACACGTAAAAAGAGAAAATCAAATGAAGTGTCGCTTGCCAGGATGCCCAGGAAAATCCAGAGTGAGATGCATTAAATGTGACTTGTATCTGTGCTTACAAAACAGAAATTGCTTCTTTGAATTCCATAACAAATAACTACTTCATTATTGTAACATTATATGCATGTAGTTCCACGATACCCATTTGGGTACCACTTAATTAACCTAAATAAAATTTTTAAAATGTACTTTTTATATTTTTTTCCTTTTAATAGTTCCATTTTAAGTACACACCAAGAAAATTTGATAAATATATTGAGGAATTACTTCTCGGGACTCAAGAGGTAAGATAATACCTCGAATAAACAATTTCAAAATATAGTAGCATTGTGTACGTAAATTTCTTCGTAAAAAAGGGAGTGCGCGTTATACGGCTCAAAATTAAAAAATGCAGCTGGAAAGTATAGGATTTGATGGACCGTTATCCACATAAATCAAGATCTTTGATCAGATTGGCCAAACTGGTAGGCTGCGAAATGCTATTTCTCTTAAAACTAAATACTTTTAATTCACGAAGCGATGTTCGATTTACAGGAACTAATTTGACAAAAAATTTTCGAGGTTTTACTCTTTCTCACGACAAGCTGAAAACATTCTCGACTCTTCGTGGGTGTTACTTTTCTTTTATTACACGCTTACCCCACAGCTGGGATAATGAAAATTCCTGTCTATGAAGTTTCGGGTGAACGATCGTAAATTGCCTCAGCAGGGTCAGCTAAAATTTTTAGCCCAGGTTGAAATCCCTAGTCCAGTAAAAAATAGATGGATTATTTAAGCCCCGTGCCATTTCCGGGAATACAAGAAGTACTGAAATCTGACGATTTTCCCTTTATATCAGTGCAGTGAAAATTTTGTCAAGATAAGCATGTCTATTTGTATCCCGAAGTCGGATGCCCATACACTTGCAAAGTCAAATCGCCACGTAATACAATTTTTATTTTTTAAGAGATATAATCGTTACAAATTTTACTAGCAATGGTCGACTTTTCAATTCAGTCTAAAACAAAATAATTATGAACCACGTTTCCAATGTGTGAATAATAATATTTTAGAAAATAATTTCATCCAAATTTTTTGGTAACAAAAAAAAGTATTTTTCAAATTCGGTCCAAATGCCGCCTCTAAAATTTGCCTCCCCG
This sequence comes from Trichonephila clavipes, assembly GCA_019973935.1. Lineage (NCBI taxonomy): Eukaryota > Metazoa > Arthropoda > Arachnida > Araneae > Nephilidae > Trichonephila > Trichonephila clavipes. Next base: position 1,135,722 of record BMAU01021292.1, on the reverse strand, counting down.
GACGTGACTTATGAAACAATCATGGATTCAGAAACTCTTGGCGAGGTTGGCACACCCTTGCAGCTTGGCGACAAAATACGTTTCCGCGCATGCGCACTGTAATGTTTATGTTTGCATTTACATTTGCACTTGGTTTACTCGGAATATGTGTGCGCCTGAGTTAAATGCATGATAATCTCTTAATTTGAATTCTTTTTTGTATCATTTTGCTCCTTTCCCATAATAACTATTTGTTTTGAATTTATTGTCATCCAACAATCTGATCATCAAGTTAATAGAACATTTTGTATCATTTTGCTCCTTTCCCATGATAACTATTTGTTTTGAATTTATTGTCATCCAACAATCTGATCATCAAGTTAATAGAACAGTTAATATCTTTATTAGAGATTTAGAGCAATAAAGGCTATTATCCCAGATCATAAAGTTTTGCTTCGTGATTGTCTTGTAATTTTATGAAGTTCTGAAGATAAATTAGCTATCAAGTTATTTTCTAATTTAACCGTGGATTGAAGTTTTTTTTTTTTTTTTTTTTGAAGGTAGATGTAAAATTATTTTTAGTTAAATTTATGTTTCTCACAGTGCACTGTGTATTCCTATAAAACCCCTATACATTTGTAGTCCCCTAAGATTTTTTGTATAGATATGGTTCAACAACTTCTTGTATGAATAATATATTTTAAATTATTTATTGAAAATATTAGAAACCATATTAGAAAATATTAGAACCATATTAGAAAATATATTCCACAATAGTTCCTTTTAGTAAGTTTTAACCTTTATAAATATTCTATAATTTAACTTCTAAAAACATTTAAATCAATGTTCTGCATCAGATAGTAAGTCTGGCAGCTGTTAATTTTTTTGTGTACTTTTATATAAATGAATAAGGTAAAACGAATATTTAAAGTATTTTATATTGAAATATACAAACTGCATATTACACTCATGTCCATAAATTAAGGATAATGAAGTTCAGACAAAGAAAGAGACGGAAGCAAAACAAATTTGACTTATTTGTAAAGTCTATTTATTAAACAAAAGGTAAAGAGCAAAAAAGATGCTATATGTTTGACATAATTAATAAAAATTGCGATTTTTACTCCCTGGTGCAAATTTCAAAAAAGAACCTATTTACAAAAAACAGTATAACATGGTTAGTATGATGGTTAATACGGAGTATGTCTCCCGGACGATGCAATACAGGCCTTACAGCACCTAGGCATGCTGAGTATCAAATTATCAATCTGATTTTGGGGAATATTACACCACTCACATCACAAGCAATACCCTCCGAAGTTCCGGTAGACAGGTGGAAGGGGGTTGACGGGCTGCAATTCATCGGCCAAGCATGTCCTACACATGCTCTATTGGATTCAAGTTCGGTGAGTATGCTGGCCAATCCATACGGGTGATATCCTTCGATTGAAGGCATTCGTCTACAATGTTTGCACGGTGAGGACGGGCGTTGTCATCCATAAACAGAAATTCAGCACCCATGGCGCCCCGAAACAAACGTACATGTTGTTCCAGAATGACATCCCGATAGATGTAGCCTGTCATTGTTACACTCTGAACATGCAGGTCAGTTTTGAGAAACCAAGAATAATTCCTCTGCAAACGAGCTATCTTACACCACCGTAACGGTGTCGTTCAATGGTGTTCTCTTCGTGGTAACGGGTACCTGGCACTCTCCATATTAATGTCCGGCGAGAATCAGACTGCAGACTAAACCTCGACTCGTCGGAAAATATTACACAAGACCACTGTTGTGGTGTCCACAATGCATGCTCTCTCCCAGGTTGTCGCAGGCGACAGTGAAGGTTTCGTAAGTGGAACACATCTGACAGGCCTACGAGCATATAGACCAATGTGTCCTAAGCGTCTGTACTCGGTCTGCCTTTGAAACTGTCGTACCGGTAGCTGAAGAGAGCTGACGTGACTGGTTGCTGTATTCCGTCTGTTTCTTTTGGCAGTAACTGCCAAATATACCGGTCCTCATTCGGCGTTATAACTTGGGGGAGACCTGTGCTGTAACATCTACTCACATTACCATCATCTTGGAATCGTTGCCAAAGCCTGGAGGCGACACTCTGGGCGATTCCAAGTTAATGAAACTTTAATGATAATGATTTTAATGAAACTTTACAGTAATATAGCTTATACATCAGAATAGCACATAGGCTATAACTTATAGCATAGACTATAATTTATAAAGATATTGTATGAAGTGTCCAAAATATAACGATATTTGTCAAGTAAGTAGGAAAAAATTCTGGCATCTGCAAGCAAATCTGGCTTGCGCTGCAAAAAAGCCCACCACAGCATATATCTATCTTTTGTTTGTGAAAAACTCTTTTTGTTTTGGCTACGCAAGGGGCTCGCTTCTAATTAATTCCTGTGATCAGAATAATTCCTATTTTTTTATTTCAGAATAAAACTAAGTTTTGAACGGAGAGGTTGTTATAAATCTCTCTTTATTTTAATGGGGTTTTTTTATGATTTTATTATGCACATTTGTAGTAAGAAATTGATCTTTTTTCAAAATAAATGCTTTTATCGGTTCTGGTACTTAAAGTAAATAAATTTTCACTTTTGCATCATTTGGACAAATTTTCAAAAATTGTTTGTGGTTAGTAGTTAATTATAACGCTATAATTTTAATTGAATAGGCAGATATTGAGTTTTTAAGTATAAAAATAATTATAACTACTGTACTGTATTTTTTGGAGTGTGTGAGTGAGTGAATATTAACATCGCACTGTTCAGCTACACGAGGGCATTTGGCAACGTATCACGTAATTTTAAACCATGGTCAAGTGATGTGGATGACACCTGAGTTGGCACCCTCTTCTCCTAACCACCACACCACACCAACTTAGAAGGAATATTCTACCAATACTTATCAGGAATATTCTTTGAAATCCACTCTTCCAAGATATATGGCAGCACGGGTTCTATGATGAGTATTTTAGCGGGAAGCCGAATAGTTTTGTAGCAGATATTGCGTTTTCAGCTGACGGCGTTTTCAGCGGATTGCAAAGATTATTATTTTTGTCGAAAAATAGCTTATGTCAAAATTTAAGTGTGTTATGTTTTTGTATGTTAGTGAAGACCTTTGGAAAATGATTTGACTACTTATTTTAAGTGAACGGTGTATATAATTAATTTTACAGTGGAATATCTTTTAATTAATTTATTAGCTCTAACGGATTAAATTTTCTAAAGTGGAGTATTTTGTTTATGTATATCCCTTAATTTGTAAATGTAGTGATCAAAAAAAAAAAAATATTGTATGAAAAAAACTGCAGTAAATCATAATGCGGTTGGATAAAGTATTAAAGTGCATTTCTCCCCTACACGGCGGGTCTTACAAAGCTCTAATAAAGCTCGGGCTATGAAAGTAGCTAGGCATTTGCCAACTGACTCTATCGTTAACATTTCGCTATGTTTTTCATTGAATCGCCATTATAATTTAAGAAAAACTGCGTTGCATGTGAATATTACAATTTTAAAATAAAATAAATACAACAGAAAATAATATTAATGTATTATACGTTCAGATATAAATTATTTAACAATGTGTTACTTTTGCCGAGCAGAGATCAGCTTAGGGAGGTATTTTGAAAAATCGACCCTCAAGAGTGTTACGAGGAATTATAAATAAAAAAATCCTTTTATCAGCTATTAGATCTACATAACTTAAAATTTAACAAAAGGTGTTTTCTTTCTTTCTTTTTTTTTTTTTTTGTTAGCTGAGATATGCAAAAGCTTTTTTTTGTTTAATTTGCAATCCACATAAAATTAACTCATTAAAAACTTCTTTTCCTTCAATCTGTTTTGTTTAATTTTTCAGTTCACCCGTGCGAAGAACGGGTATACCAGCTAGTTGTTAATAATTTTTTTTACCAAGTAATTTATATTAGTGCTACTTCACTCTAAAAGATACTAATAAAATGATATGTTGTTTTAAGTGCATATCCGTCAATGTTGAACACAATTTTGATTTTATTATGTTTATAGAAAACATTTGTTCAGAAACATATGTTGATCCCAACCTACAGCAATATTTGGCAGCCAAATCGTGTAAATTTGGGGAATTAATTTTTGAAATTCAAAATAATTCAGATCACTTGCAGTTGAAATAAGTTCCTTATGTTCACTTTTCAGTGTAGTATGGTCAATAATTTCAATTTCAGGTGAGTAACAATTAACGTCTTGCAGAGAAAGTGAAAATGGGTCTGTGTGAAAATTAGATTAGCATTTTTTTTCATAATCTTGAAAATCACACCCATAACTGATTGAATCCTACAAAATGAATGTTAAATTTTTAAATCTATCATAGCTCTGATCATAAAATAATGAATGGTAAGGTAACTATGCAGTTTTTGGATGGGGGGGAGGAGGGCTCAAAAAGATATTCTACAAATAATAAACAATATTTTAAACTTGTAACAACTACATTTAAACCCTGCCTTCCCTTGATGATTAGTGGCAGCCAGGGGGCACCACCTGTTCTTTAGGGAAGCGGGAACTCGTTCTTCTGCCCCGGATCGCTACCGGGGAAAGAGGTGTACACGTGGAGTCAGGGAAAGCCTGTTTCCCTCCTTTAGTCCTTAAGCCATTTTCTGTAACGATAATGGATGTGTGTTGTTTTTATTTAAGTGACCCCTTGTGTTGTGGAACGTAAGAACATTAAATAGTATTTGTTCCAGTAATGAAAAGGCTTCTTCATTTCAACACAATGAATACACGACATAGGGGATTGCCATAGTGGCGCCCAACGTTCTAACCGGACCAGGAAACCGAGATGCTGATCAACGCTTCCTTGAGCGGACATGTTATTTTTCTTCGACCAACTGACCACGTGTATGGAAAATTTAGTGTGTGTCGCCCCGACAGTCTAAGTTAAAGTGCTTGATTGTATCTGGAAATCATCGGTTTTAGTATCATCCTGATACTAACGTAAAAGTGCTCGTCTTTTAGAAAATTGTCAGTTTTAGTATCATCCCGATGCTAAGGTGAAAGTGCTCGTCTTTCAGAAAAGTGTCAGTTTTAGTATCATCCCGATACTAAGGTGAAAGTGCTCGTCTTTTAGTTGGAAAATAATCGGTTTAGTATCATCCCGATACTAAGGTGAAAGTGCTCGAAAAGTGAGGAAATAATCCGAAGTGAAATTGTGTTGCTTTATGTGTTAAAAATACCATCGTGATCAAGAAAGTGGTGTACTTACAATATATCTGCTACTTTGAAGAAAAACAATATCTTCCCGAGATTATGTGTGTTACTGAAATCTTCACCTGTACTTGAACAAGAAAACGGAAATTAAATCTGTGAGTAGATGTAACAAATCTTTTGTACAATAATATTGAGGAATATGATCATTTATCTTTTTTGAGATATTAGTATTTGCATATTTTGCTTCTATGATGCATTTTTTTTAATTATAATTATTTCAATCTACTGTTGGAAATAATTGTGAAATTCAAATATTGAAAGATCATTTCTTCTTTCAGGAAGAAGTAACTGATATAACATTGTTGATAAATATGTATTGGTGCATTTTAAAATAATTGCTATATAATAATTTGCTGTAAATAATTGCTATATTGAGTAAATGGTGAAATTCTTGGTTATTATTATTATAAGGATCTGTTGAATATATATATATTTTCTTTCTTATATATAAAGTTAAATATTGAAATAAAAGGTAATTTCTGCTATCAAGCTGAGGGGGAGAAACCTCATTTAATAATCAAACTTTGATATATGTAATGTTTTCAGATTTAGATATTTTTACTGTTTATATATATATATATATATATATATCATGAATCGATATATTTATAGCTTTCAAAAAGTTCTATTTGGTGATTTTAAATTTTATGTTTCTTGAGAATAGATTTGTTTAATTTGCATGAGTCACATCCTGTGATAGCGGAGTACTTGTTTAGTTTGTGTATTTTATTCATTGCATTTCCGGTGTGTGTTTTTTTAATTACGTAAGGAAGGTTTCATAAATATATAAGTATTTCACAAGAAATATTTCTTTTTTTAAAAAAAAATGAATATTAAATAATCTTATATTCCTAATTGAGTCACAGTGTGATACATTTAGCTTTTAAATGTTTTGTACTTATTAAGTATATATTTCATAACATAACATGTAATCACGTTTTTTCAATATGCTATTGTGACTCATGATTAATTTTATATTTCATATACAGTTGAATTTATGGTACTTTATTTAGATTTTCTGAAGATCTTTATAAAAAAATGTTTTGTTTATTCCCTTTATATTGAATTTTTCTCTTTATATGTTTTCTCTGCAGGGAAGGTAGTTGTTTAATGATTAGTTAATACGTATCCATTGATATTAGGAAAACCAGTTTAATTTATAACTTCCTGTATACTTTAAAACCTGAATCTAGTTTTAGTTTTAAAGACAAATATGGCTTTTTTTTTTTTTTCTCTCAAAAGGCAAGAAAATAGACCTCTATAATTTAGCAAGTGAGCTACAAGTCTCTGTGACTTTAGAGGATAAAATAATTGACTTACGCGAAAAAATCACTTCATGTACATTCTTTCAGAATAATGAGCAGTTTGTGAAAGAGATGCTCGATAACATTGTTGATGAACGTAAATCGCTTGAAATCGAAGCCTTAAAGAAAATAGAACGGGAGGATAAGTTCCTAGCTGATCAGAGAGCATTTGAGCTTGAAAAGCTTAAATTACAAGCGCAAAATCCTCCAGCTTCCGTAGGTAATTCTTCTCAAATGGATTCTAACCCCATGAGGCTGGCTTTAAAAACAGTCTTGCCCACATTCATCCCTGATAAAGATGACATATCATTGTTTTTAACAATGTTCGAAAGACAAATGAAGCTCCTAAATGTACCTGCCGATTTTTGGGTATCACACTTAATTGGAGTCCTGCCAAGTGATATTGGCAGGTTAATTGCAAGAGAACCGGAAGAGATGTTTAGGAATTATGCTCACATTCACAATATTTTATTGCAAAGGTTCAAACTGACAGCTGACCGTTTCAGAGTCCTTTTTTGCCGACACCAGAAACAGGATCATTCCACGTGGAAAGATTTCTTTTTTGAGCTAAGAACCTTTTTCGAAGGTTGGCTAAAAGAATTAGAAATACATTCATTTGAAACCTTGAAAGATCTTATCATAACAGATCAAATAAAAAAAAGGTGTCCACCAGATTACAAGAATCATTTCCTAGACACTTGGGAAATACTGAATGATCCCGTTGTGTTAGCTGAAAAGCTGGACTCATCCGAAAATGTTAACCCCTCTTCGCAAAAATTAACAAAACTAAGCAACTCTCGTTTTTCTAGGAACACAGGCAATCCGGAGTTTAGGAAGTCTCACTCATTCAAAGTTGAAAAGAATGTTTCGGGTAACCACAATAGTGCTTTTGCTAACCCTAGCTACATGCCAGCTCGGAATACCAACACCGGTTTTCATCCACCTATTTCTTGCTATGGTTGTGGCAACCCTGGATTTATAAAATCGAAATGTCCAAAATGCTCACAAAAAAAAGAGAGTGCCTCTGTCAACGCCATACACATGTTTACTTGTCTTACCTCCCCAGTAGCTCTACTTGACATCGAAGTCTATGAGGCTACAGGTAAGTTTGTGCTGATACAGGAGCCAGCCAGTCAGTCGGGGGAGAATTAATGCTTAAATTCTTGAGAAATCGTGGACAAAAATTCTCAGAATTTCATCTTGCTATATGCCTAGCTGATAGTCAACAATCCACATACCTTGTTCAAAAAGCTACGGTACCAATCACCATAGGTGGACGAACTTTCCAAATTGATTTAATTTTTTTGCCACATGCAAAAGGTAACCGCACTCTTCTAGGTGTTGACTTTTTAAGGACATCAGGAATCGTAATGGACATGCGTAACAATTTTTGGTATTTTGGTGACAAACCAAGCTTCAGGATACCTTTTTCAAAAGATGTTCCTTTGCCTGTAGACGACAGTCCTGTCAAAATAAATAATAGTTCTTGTCCCAAAAATTCGATTCCCAGTGAAATTCCAATACATAGCAACACTGTTGATGAAACTGAGACAAATGATCTCCATTTGCGAGAAGAAGGACAGGTCCTTAATGTAGAAGAAAGAAATGATTTGATGGCCCTGCTTAATGAAAGTAAAGATATTTTCAGACTAGGGGGAGAACCAACTCCATTCGTAAAACACATTATAAATACAGGTGACCAATCACCAGTTTCAACTGCACCTTATAGACTATCTCCAAACAGGAAAGAAATCGATAATCTTTTGGCTGATAATATTATAGAAGAATGCAAATCCCCATACGCAGCTCCAGTAGTTTTAGTGCGCAAGTCTAATGGAACTGTTAGGTTGTGCATAGATTATCGTAAACTAAATGCGATTACTATACCTGACAAATATCCACTGCCCCTCATGGATTTTCTTTTACATGATGCTAAATCTACTGCTTTTAGGTCTACCCCTGACTTAAAATCTGGTTATCATCAGGTAGAGGTCAATCCAGCGGACCAGGATAAGACTGCATTCGTTTGCCCTTTTGGTACAAAAGAATGCCATTTGGACTTCGCAATGCCCCAGCAGTCTTTCAGCGTCTTATGGACCAGTTTCGTAATGGATTGCCAAATGTAAATATCCTGGTGTATTTAGACGATATCGTTGTGTTGTCTGAAACGTTTGAACAACACATTGAGGACTTAAGAATGGACTTTAACAGACTTAAAAAATTTAAATTATGTGCTAACAGAGAAAAATGCAAGTTTGTTTGCTCTCGCTTAAAATACCTTGGACTTTGTATAACTCCTAAGCGAATAGAGGTGGATCAAGATAAAACTGCTGCGATACAAAACATTCCTTCCCCGAGAAACCTAAAGCAGCTACAGTCATTTTTACAGATCTGCTCATGGTATAGAAAATTCATCCCGAATTTTTCAGATATTGCTAGACCCCTTAGCAACTTGTCAAAGAAAAGTACTGCTTGGAAATGGAGTGAAATTGAGCAACAAGCTTTCCAAACCCTCAAACAATGTTTAATAACCCCGCCAATATTGAGACAAGTTGATCCTAAAAAGCCTTTTATCATTCGAACGGATGCAAGCAGTTACGCCCTCGGTGCAGTTCTATTACAAGGAGAAAGCCCCACTGATGAACAACCAGTAGAATATGCCAGTAGACTCTTGAGTTCTGCTGAAAAAAATTACTCGACAACAGAGCGAGAAGCCTTGGCTATAGTCTGGGCCTTAAACAAATTTAGAGGATATATTGAAGGGGCAGAAATTACAGTGGCATCTGACCATCAACCGTTAAAGTGGCTGATGAATTTAACATCACCAACCGGAAAATTAGCCTGTGTGTGTGTGTGTGTGTGATGGGCACTTCAAATACAATCTTACAATCTGAAGATTGACTATTTTCCAGGGAAATGCAATTTTATTGCAGATATGCTTTCCAGGCCAGAGTATAGAGATGAAGAAATTTGCGAATTAAAAACTATAATTATTGATTTCCCGACGAGAACTGCTAATGAGCTAAGAACAGAACAATTGAAGGACCTTAAGCTAAAAAAGATAGTTGATTGTTTTGAAAATCCCAACAAGGGAGTTGACTTTGCCAATTGGACTGGGAGAGGGTACGTGATGAATCAGGGAGTACTGTACCGGTACTCACCTCATGCTGAAGTTGAAGAAGCTCAACTAGTTGTCCCTACTCATGAGAGAAGAGAAGATATTAAAATTGCACCATGATGCTCCCACCGCTGCACATTACGGTGCTGATGGTACCTTTTCCAGAATTTCCTCGAAATATTACTGGACTGGTATGAGGAAATTTATTGCTGATTATGTGAAGAGCTGTTCAGAATGCATTAGATACAAAGCCACGAATCAGAAACCTGCAGGTCTTCTGAAGACCCCTGTTCCAGCTCAACGATTTGAGAGCATAGCTATTGATCTTTTTGGTCCCTTACCAGAAACGACCGAAGGTATGAAGTGGATTTTCATAGTGGAGGATTACACAACAAAATGGGTAGAGTTATTCCCATTAAAGCAAGCTACTTCTAAAGAATGTGCCATGACACTTCTAAATGAAGTCTTCCTAAGAGATACGGAGTGCCCCGTAGACTAATAAGTGACAATGGAACTCAATTTGTGAGTGCGGTGATGCAACAGTTAGTCTCATTCCCGTATATCACCCACAGGCAAATCCAGTCGAAAGGAAAAATAGGGATTTGAAACCTCGTTTGGCAATGATGGTAGGTAACAACCATACATTATGGATTGAAAAGCTACCAGCTATTAGGTTTGCACTGAATACTTCAAAATGCGAGTCAACAGATCACACGGCAGCATACCTAACCTTCGCCAGAGAACTACGAACTTTGGACCACAAGTAAATACTGATCTACAGTCCGTCATCCATAACGATAATTTTGTGCCTGAATTTACACCCTATTTAAAACGTTTTGAAGGATACATGTCACAAATTAAAGAAAACATTGAGATGAGTCAAGATCGTCAAAAAACATATGCAGATAAATCACGCAGACCAAGTCCTAACTATAAAGTTAATGATCTGGTATGGGTAAAACTTCACCCATTAAGTAAAGCGAGTCAGAACAGGAGTGCAAAACTCATGCCTAGGAGAGACGGGCCGTACATTGTGCTATCCCAGAGATCTCCCACTACCTTTGTAGTAGCCAGTTGTGACAAACCTGACGAACCTTTAGGTGTCTACCATACATCAGCTTTAACACCCTTTCTGAATGGCACAGAGACCCAGTCTCCTGTAGTACCTCTCAAGAAAAGAGGAAGGCCACGCAAACAGCCATTGGTTCCTAGAGGGACTGCCGGAGAGAATGCCATAATGTCTGCTAGGACACCCCCTCGCCGAGACGGTCTTCGGCGGTGTAGGGGGAGAATGTTACAACTACATTTAAACCTTGCCTTCCCTTGATGATTAACGACAGCCAGGAGGCACCACTTGTTTTTTTGAGAATGGACGAAAAATGCCGGGTCGAATCCGCTTTGTACCCGTTTACACGGCGACCCGGCAAAATCCCGGGTCGAAATGCAGGTCCATTTTTTGTACCCTCTTTCGACTAGGAACTTTGGCCCCGTTTACATGGACGAAAAATGCCGGCAAAATACCGGGACGAATCCGCTTTGTACCCGTTTACACGGCGACCCGGCAAAATCCCGGGTCGAAATGCAGGGGCATTTTTCATACCCTCTTTCGACTAGGAACTTTGGGGGTAAAAAGGAGAGTGTTTTCTAATTCTCCCATGATGCATTGCGCCAGAGATTCCTTTATTCAAGATGGCTGCTGTTTTGGATTGCTCGCGTTAGACAACAGAATAAATAATAACCCTCATAAACATCTGGGGAGATCAAAACGAATTGGATACAACTGTCCGGGATTCGGAAGTTTACACAAGTGCCCATTTTCAATAAAAATTATATTCCATTCAGGTACAGGGAGAGAGAGAGAGAGAAGGATGTACATAAATTTATATTTAGTATGTTCTGAATGTATGTTTCCAATATTTTAATAAGATGATACATATATTTTAATACAGTTTTTGAGATTGATTTAAAAATATTACAATATAATTCTTTTTGAATGTACACAAAAAATTGCTTTTTGTTATTTTCTTGATTTATCTAATTGAGTATTTCCATATAAGAAGTAAAAAATTAGTAATATCTTGTAACTAAATAACTCCTTAAAGGTGTATTGAATTTTTTTTACTGTGAAAGTTGATATAACCAATAGAATGTGTGTGATCAGTTTTATATTAACATCCCCTTAAATTCATGTGGATAAGAACTTAAAAAAGAAAATTTCTTTTTTAAAATCTTCAGTTATGATCCACTTTCACTTAACCATTTAATTTTTGTTATTAAAGCAAACCATGATTTACTCTACCAAAAGAGATTTCTTTATACACATATATATACAAAATTATTTTATAAAAAAGTAGGCTAAGTACTACTTTTTTTTTCTCCTCGAAGGATTAAATAATCCCACAATTATAAAACATACTATGAACAAGTTCTTATGAAAACATTGCACATCGAAGAAAATACACACTTTTTTACAAACAAAAATAGTAATTTAGCTTTTTTAATTAAAGTTGGTTAATATGAAAGTTTTTGTTTAACAACTATAGGAATTCTGAGATGGAAATAAAATTGCTTTTAACATCATTGAAATGTTTTGGGTATCTGAAATAATCTTATAAAAAAACTAACATTTGATATGCTTTATACAGACTTCCTTCGTAATTATTACCCTTCAGAAGGTTTGAATTTTTTTAAAAATGTCTGTCTCCAACATTCTGAAATAAATTAATTGGATGTTTTTGAATAAATTAAGAAACATGTTTAAAGAAATAGGCTTTTTAATAAAATTATAAAGTAGAACAAATTAAATTGTTTTCGTGAAAATTTGTCGTATACAGTTTTATTTAATAATCATACTCATTTTAATATACATCATTTATCGACACTTAATTTTAACATTACATGAATGCACTATAAGTAAATAAAGCATTCCATGATCTGCTATATAAATCACACACAGACTCTCTGAAAGAGTAACATTAAACTATAAGGACAAATCGAGGATCTATCTGCCAATATTCAACATGCATAATATCTTTTACAATTATTATATATATATCTCAATTTTTATCTTATTGATGATAACATCTAATAAAATTCTCTGAAAATCTTATGAATGGCTTTTTTGCAATTTATTTACAACAAAAAGTATTAATTTTTAAAAATATTTACAAAAGAGTATTAAATGTCATTAACCCAAACAAATAAAATGAAACAAAAAAAAATTAAAGAACATTATCTCAAATCAAAGATTTCATAGATAAAAAAGGTCAAATTACGTAGAATTTCTAAAATGTTCACTTTAGGTTTATGACATAAAAACTTAAATTTTTAAACACCTAGTGATTAGGCAATTAATAGTAAACAAAAAATTATAAAAACATTTTTTTTCTTCAAAGTTTCTGCAAATTTTATTTACTCTAATTTCAATACTATCAAAACTATTTTAATCAAATTAATGCTTTTTTTTTCATTTTTGGATACAATAAATTTACAAAAGTAAGATTTAAAATGGTCTTCCCTTGTTTTCAAAGAAATTAATGGCAAAAACTAGTCTTTTAATCAGCCAACTGTGTGAAATATACCAGAAACTAGAAAGCAAAAACCTATAACATTTGTATATAGGTAAGCTACACATAGTATTTTTGAGAAATTGTATATGGTATGGGTCTAGATTAAATGAAATATCACAAGAATTTTGAAATTTCAGATCTTACAAACTGGCAGAATTATAAAATCCACTTCTATACAGTCAACTTTCAGAATTTACATAGAACAAATTAGAATACTGAAATCATGCAACTTATAGAAAGAAGTTGAATAAAAGAAACAAATACATGACATGTTATTTCGTTATCACTGATATGCAACTGAAGTATCATTTTATATATTACATTAATACTTTAAAAAAATGGAAGATGAAACGACATCAGAAAAAAAAAAAAGATTCAGAATTCTCAATCTGAAATTTAATGTTTGAAAATTAATAACCATCATTATTAATTCGATAAGTTACCAAAGTTTATCATTAATAAATTAATCACAATGTGTACTAATTGTAAGCAAGATTCTTTTACCAGGGCATTCCTAAATTTCATGAAATTTCTCAGTTTCCCAAATTACACATGAGCAAAATATTAAATTACTTCAAAGTTTCTCTAAGAAATGCTAAATCAGTACTCGTACCATTCCACAAATTTTGGAACATGCATTAAACAGCCGACTAATTTCGCCAAGCAAAAAGACATAACAAATTAAAAAAAACAATTACATCACTATTATTGTTACTGTGTGCAAACGTGATGAGGGACAGTTTCTACTATTGGCTGTATATCGGAACATTTGGTGTTTTTTTTATTTTAAGAAATTTGTCAATATTATACAATACAAGCACCCCAAATTTGTCCCGTAAGCATATGTTACACAAAAATATCAGTGATTTTGGATGATGAAACACTTATTTTTGAAAACATTTCTTTGAAATTATCTTTTTTTACTGAATTCTTTATGAATATAGATTATTGTAAACAACAATGTCAAGTTATTCATTTAAGGGTAAATAGAGAGTTGAAAAAGGGGTTGAATCCTAGGAGGACCCACTTTTGGTCGCCAAATTTTTTGTCGCCAAATTTTGAGCGATAAAGGTTACAATATGGTAACCTTTCCATTTCATCAAAAAATTTGGATTTTCAAATCACCGAAAAAAATGGCAACCCTAAAAAAAGTGCAACATTTTTCGCCTTTTCCGAAAAAACGTCATTTTGACATTTGACTTCGCTGGAGGTTGTTAGAATGTTAGAATGAATGAAGAATGGCGTGTGAAAGGAAATTACTTTAAAGTGATGCTACGATAGGTTTCTTTGTGCTCCTGGTCACATAGGGGAAGAAAGAGACGTTAGAATGGTGTATGTTCGAGGTGTAAAAAAAAATATGCGTTTGCAAAAGCGAAAGGGAACGGTTGACGGCTACGAATGGTGTTACCGCAACCAGTCGAAAGATAATCGCCACGACGTCGTTAGGAGTGTGAGAAAGGGCACTTGGTTTAGCGAAAGCAAACTTGCTATAACTATTATCTTGCGTTTGACGAGATATTGGTTTGGCAAGAGCATGAATGAGTTCGTGATGAATGACTTGAAAGTTAATAAGAATATGACAAAGTTAATAAGACACACATGTGGCGGATCGATCTTACGATCACAGGTTGGTGAATGAGAATTTTCATAAATTCCTTACATCCATCGCAAGGGTGTATCCACCAACAGATCATGACGAAAATGCAAGCGTAAGGTAAGTGCTTTTTAACATTTTTTAAAATTGATTTCATGTATTTCTTCGATTTTATCTTTGCGAAACGCCCCTTTCGTCCTTTTTTAAAAATGTAAATCATGTTGTACACACTGGTTTTAGATTACTTTTTTAAAATGAATTTCATTGCTTTCTCCATTTTTTTCCTTATATAATGATTAATTTAATGTATTTATTCGATTTCATCTTTGCGAAACGCCCATTTCATCCCCCCTCCGCTGACGCATGCGCTTCCCAAGAGTTTTTCGTCATTGACGCCTTTTTGAAAACCTTCAATTTGGCGCTTTTTGGCGAAAAATTTTTGGCGCCCAAAACAGCAGTGGGTCCTCCTAGGATTTTACCTGAAAAAGGTTGTATTAAAATTCTGAATATTTCCATTGCTTTCAGAAAGTAAACATCCTACAGAAAATATCTATATGTAAAGTCGTATTTGGTTTCATGATCCTTATTTCCCATAAATATCATAGAACTGATTTAAGTACACTTCTTGGGTCAATATTTGTAACTCAATGCGACAAATTTATTTAGGTCTTAAATTTATTAGAGCAGGATAATATCAATATATATTAGCATTTAGACTTTAATACTTATGTAAAAAAATCCAGAGTATTCTTATGCTTAATACATTTCAGCTGGGGTTGCAGATTTTTTTAACACACAATGTTGATATTTCAATAACAAGTGTAAAGTCTTTATATGAAATTTATCAAAATTATTGAATTTTAATTGTGCAAATACCAATAAATGCATATTTGTTATCCATAGTAAAAAAAGGTACATCTGTGTGAGAAAAATTTGTATCAGTCAAATGCTGGAAAACAAATGTGTTAAGAAATCCTCACATAATAAATAGATACCACACAAATATTTAATAATAATTTTTTTTTAACTAAAAGAATTATGGATTTAAAAATGACTTTTTATTTTGATCATGTACAAGAGAACAGGAATTTAATATTCAATGTATGCACACAATTTTATATTCTATAATACACACATTTTAATGCCTTAATTTTTTGCCACACTCAGAATGTAATTCTCGATAAATTATATCTTTTTACTAAAATAGTACTGCGAATACAGACTTTCAAAATGTTACATGATTTTTTTATATATAATTTTACAAATGGTAACTTTCATTTCTAATGTTTGAAAGTGGTATAAATTATATATATATATACTTGTTTTAATATGACAGGTATGATAACATATCAGATTTTTGTGTTCTTATTTTAGATAATTAAATACAGAAATATATCTTTTAACTACTCTAAAGATGTGTAAAACAAATAAAAAAATTTAAGCTAACCTAATATATTTTATCTTTTTATGTATGTTCTCTATATAATTTCATTTAAAATAAACAAAATTTTCCATTCCTGTAGACATCTATCCAAAATCCGATTGGATTGTTCGGCCACTTATCCCGCCAAGTTTTTTCTTGCCAAATCGTAGGGTTTCTACTCCAAAACATCACACACAAAATCGCTAGCCGATTCGATCTGTTTAGAAGTTTCTTATGTGAACACAAAAATAGTAGAAATGGAGTTCGGTTTTTGGTGGCGACGGTTTCTAAATGGTTGGTATTGAAAACAAATGTCGTTCTTATCCATGTGGCAGCCAGGGGGCACCACCTGTTCTTTAGGGAAGCGGGAACTCGTTCTTCTGCCCTGGATCGCTACCGGGGAAAGAGGTGTACACGTGGAGTCAGGGAAAGCCTGTTTCCCTTCTTTAGTCCTTAAGCCATTTTCTGTAACGATAATGGATGTGTGTTGTTTTATTTAAGTGACCCCTTGTGTTGTGGAACGTAAAAACATTAAATAGTATTTGTTCCAGTAATGAAAAGGCTTCTTCATTTCAACACAATGAATACACGACATGGGGGATTGTCATGAACTATAATAAAGTAATAAAAAAAATTATTTTAATAACTTAGCGTTTGTTTTTTATAGCAAGGTTTTTTTACATCTGGAATCATTTTTGAAGTCTGTGACTTAATGTCATCTCGTCATCCAATCTATTTCCATATATTGTTTTTGTCATAGGATTCAAAGAAACATTTTTCATCTACATAATGTGAAACAAATGGCATTAGATGTTTCACAGCTCTTGGTACTTTATATAAAGATATTCTTTTCTAATGGCAGTCCAAAAGTGTATATCATCTTCACTAAATTTTATTTTTAATTGAGTGTCATTCGATACATCAATTTGCTGTTGTTTCTTTTATCAGGAGAGATGTCAGTCTTGAAAGGGATTTTGGATTCAAAATAATTTTTGTTCTTGAACACGAAGCATTCAAGAAATGTTTTTTTTTTTTCATTTCTGGTAAATGTTGGACCCAATTGATTTTTACATTTTTATTGAGATTAATGTTGTACTGTTTATTAAAATACTACGCAAATCAGGAAACTACTCAATATCATCTTTCAAAATGCCTTCTGCTCAAAATTTCAATTTTACTTTGTACCTCGAAAATAATAATACTTGTTCATTGCAGTAATGTGTTAAGCTAAGAGAAATTGGTTAAAATACCTGCTACATATACAACTCTAAATCCAAACTGCTTCATGTAATTTTTGAGCTAATTGAAGTTATATTTCTATTAATTTTTACCAGTGAATTGCCTTTAAGAACTCAATCTTTAAAAAAATTAAAATTTTGAATCCGCAAATTGTGATCACTTGTGAAACCCCTGTTAAAGTTCCAGGAATCCCAGGTTGAAAACCTTAAACTTTTTTGACTCATTGAGCCCTTAAAACTAAAAGATGTTTTCAGAGAACCCCATTCCACATTTATATGTAAAGTAAGAATAAGGAAATGAAAATACTTAAAAGCATTTTCTATGTATTTATCAATACTTTTCACTATAAAAAAGCTATTAAGGTGTAATAAGTGCATGCAATTCAGAATTTAAACACACTGATTAATCTTAAACTAGCCAAAAATTAACCAAGTTTTAATAAGTACTTTTCACATATTTATAATTATTTTTCTTTCGTTAAATAGAGAAAAAATGTAATTGATGAAGTTTTATATGTAGAAATAAGTACATGCATGTATCTAATTATATTCTTAATAATATAAAAAATTTACCAAACACAATTATTTAAAAATTTCCAAAGTACTTGTCATTACTTTTCATTTGACAAACAATAAAGAAACAAAAAATCAAAGAAACCAATACAGTTATGATAATTGATGTTCTGATATTAAATAAACCATATTAGTCGCCAAAAAAACGCGATAAATAAGCAATTGTGTGAACTGTGCTCTAAATGAACCAAAAAAATGTACAAGGTATTTTTGCAAAGATACTGAACATTACACTAGAAGTAATGTTGGGTTCCAGGTCAATGTTGTTGTTTGCAAAGTAGAACTTGTCCATAGCGCTTGTTAAATGGTTGGAAATAATTTTAAAATGACGAAAAACAAATAAAAAAAATAAATAAAATAAAAATACGTAGGTAATCAACTGTATATTTACTTATCAGTTACAGAGCATTCAGAATAGAGCACAGAAGTGGTACCCTGATCTGTGTATTTCTTTATGTTTGCAAAATTAGAATTCTTCGAATTCGAAATGCTCAGAAAATATTTCACTCTTTTTAAAACTTTGAATATCGTCGGCGTTTTTAATAAAAACAAAAAATATTGAAAATGAAATAGTTAAAAAGTACTCACATTTCAGTCGAAATGTCTTTTGGAACATCTTTCAATTTCTGTTACCCTGAAGATTTATACCTTCTCTGCAAAATTTGGTTAGATGGTGAATCGGAAAAACAGAATTTTGTGGGCACTGAATTCGGTTTCAGTTGCCTTCTGTTGGTGAAAGGCTGATATATAAAGCATGCTTCTTCAAAATGATCGGAGTGAGTGAGTGAATATTAACGTCAAACTGTGTTCAGCTACACGAGGGCTTTTGGCGACGGACCACGTAATTTTGAACCCTGGTCAAGTGACGCGGACAACACCTGAGCTGGCAACCCCCTCTCCTAACCACCACACCAACGGGAGGATATTTCAGCTCTCGACAGATTTAACGTGCATCGCTACCCTACACGGCGGGTCTTTAGTGGTAATGGGCAAGAGCTCGCGTGACAAAGCCAGCCACGATCCGATACCTATACCACTCGGCTTGTGACGAATCTGTACGGAACCTTTCCACTAATCTTCTTAGGCGTCTTTCTGGGGAATATAAATTCGCGTTTATTTCCAATCAACTCCAAAAAGAAGTATGGGATATTTAAATTAGATAAGGTATTTATGTCGAGGGTTGCGAGATAGCAAGAGATATGATGGTAGGCTATTGAGCCAGTAACGTTAAACGCATAACTAGAAGATTCAAAGAGATTAGATTCATGAAGACGTCGTGCTGCTAGACGTACCAGAAAGCTGATATAAGCCAGCGGTAAATATAATTCACGTACGCTTAAAGTAAGCGTCAGTTTGAGCTACTTAGTTAAAGTTAATGACAGTTATAAGAATTCGAATACGTGTGTTTCTCGGATCTCCTATTTCGGTAAATCTTACTTGAGTTGAGCTAGATTATTAATTAATTGTATTCTCAGTAATTTAATTTAATATAAAGGCAAATCCCTTTAAATGACGTAACATTATTGTATTATATGTTATCAGAGATTTTTGAGGAAATTATAACAAAATAAGTAATCTTATTATTCAAAATGGCTCTTTGGTTCTTTGCCTCAAATTAATCTTGGTGTTCAGGGTGTGACCCGGGGGGTCATCACAGGCTGCTGCGGCCTATCTATTGCTTAAAAACAACATATACAAAATTTAACAGTTATCTAGATAATTTTTAAGGTTTATAATAAAGGTCATGTTGTAGTTTTAGCATAAAAGTCAATTATTATTATTGTATTCGAATACATTGTTATTGAATGGGGGCACTCAAAATGATCGGAACATACTGATGAGTACTAAGTTGGTTTGAAATTTTTTCTGTTCAAGTTTTGTAACCCAGTGTTTCTCAAACTATGGGGAGCGTCCTCCCCCCAGAGGGGCGCGATAAACCTACGAGGGGGCCACGAGCATATCGAAAATAAAAGATTAAAAAAGTTATTTACTGGAATGAAGTAAAACAAAATGCTTTCGGACATAATAAAAAATACCCATTTACACTGATATAATTTATATGTATCATCTGCCATACTACGTCACCAAAAATAAAAACTTTTACTTCAAAACCTCATTAGCTATCTTTGATGCTATAACCAAATAAAAAACACGTTATTTGATTTGCTATTATCCCATGATGAGACATTTTTTATTACATTTTCTTTTCCAACCTAAAATACTACTCTTTCAGAGAAGAAACAAAACCTAGACCCATAATTAAAAAAATTATAGGAATTTAAAAAATTCATCACTGTTATAAATTCTGTACATTATCTGTAGGCAGCAGAATTTATTTGCTGCTGTTTGACCTTCGAACTTACTTGTAAGGTTAGTTACGTCCCTGCTCTTATGTATTTGTTTTTTCATTTAGGAAGGTTGCAAATAAACTAATTCTGCTGCTCTTTTTTCCTTGTAAAATATTTTTATGATTTTTCGAAAAGCATAGAGAGCACTTTGAAGGATTACTTAGCCAAGATTTATTTTTATGAGTATTCCCAAACATATAAAGAATAATGAAAAACGTTTTACAAAATTTTTTTAGAACATCTATATTGTATTAAATACACTTTTAACCCGGGGCCGGTCACACCGAGCACAGAGTGCACGAAATCGATAATTCTGGCAAAACTCTTTAATTGTTATCCATGGCCCTGACACTATCTCCTGTTTGACAGTCTTAACGTGAATTAAAATAGATTTGACACATATTTCCCTCATTTTTGGGAGCGACAAACGTTTTTTTACAATCTTAAGGTACTCGTTTTAACTGAGTTTTCGGTGCGATCACTTTTTTTCCAAAATATTTTCTGTGTTCATGCTACATCCCCCCATGAATAACTTAGTGATTTTGATTGCCTTATGGTACGACTTACTGTGGTTTGGTAAATGATGAGCAGATAAATGTTTGGTAAATGAGCAGAATATGTATATATATATGTCAGGTTTGAAAAGTTTAGGTTCAAAATTAAGGAAGTAATAAATGAAAATAGAGCGAACTCTTTACCATCGCGTAAGGATTTATGAGTAAACAAACCTGTTAAAAGGTGCAACGAGCGCTGACGAAGGCGAACGCATACTAGAAAGGACTTGGCTGGTGTCTCCTCGCTGCGATGTTGTATTTGGTAACACCCGGTTGAGCGGCAAAAGGTCCGCCATGTTAGATTATATATGATGAAAGCGTAATAAAGGAATATTGTGAAGATGATGCCCTCCTCATTTTACCAGCAGGCCTGGGGCCTGTCATATATATATATATATAATATTATATGTGTATGTATATATATATATAATATGCATATATGTATATATATATACTTATATATATATACATATATATATATATATATATATATATATATATATATATATATATATATATATATATATATGTTACGTATTGGCCAAGTGTAGTATTTTGTCGAGTGTTAGTAGGTTTTGATTAAACACATCTTCAGTTGACGTTCATCTTTTTTATTTTGAAGCACACATCAAAAGCTTAGAACAAAATTGCTGTACATTTTCACGTTGACGAGACACACAAACTTGCGACGATTATAAAGCAAAGCGGACAGGAGACAAGCAGCAGGAACATCTTGGAGGACACAACACAAAGACACAGAGAGCAGCTATTTAAAGTCTTAAATGATGATGCAAGCGAACAAAGAGCGTGGTTACACCAGATTTTTGCTTTTATATCAACAGTGGTTATTACGTAATAATAGTTCTGATTGGCTAGAATGGGTGGGACAGGGATTTCGGACTAGCCGATTACGATTAAGATTACAATGTTAATTTTAAACCAAAGAGTTAAAGTTATTTTAAATATTAGTACAAAGAGTTAATAAAAAGGATGTTAGAGGGAATTATTGCATTTCCCCCCTCCGTAAGACGCGTGTGTGTGCCAGGGCCCTTGACACAGACCCGTATCTTACAGAGAGATTAAATATAAAATTTTTTGAATAAAATTATTAATTTAAAAACTGCTTGGTGCGCTTGCCGGTAATGACATACATAGCATAATCTCCAACACAGAAATTAGATAATAGAAAAATATAAAAACAAAAATATGTACTGCTAAATTGTAAATTATGGGCACCATAAATAACATTCAAAACATAAGATTCAAAATACAGTAAAATTCAAAAAGTATTGCTCCAAAATGTTCACATTTTCTTGAGTAGCTGATGTAATAAAGTTCACACCACTAAACGTTATATCATAAAAATACACAATATCAAAAACAAAAACAAGGAACTCTTGAAATTGAATGAAAATAAAATAAGATTAAAAATATTTGTAGCCTAAAATATCAAAATATCATCAATGATAAACATCATGGAAACATCTAAGTTTGTTTCAAAAATAAAAAAAAATTGACTTCTTCGTCTCAAAGCAAACTTAATAATCTGAGACTATTAAGGAAGGGGAATTTAATTCACAGACTCTTCCCTGTTTCCATCCAAGAGCATAACACTTCTCCAAAACTGAAACAGTATACCGAGATGAAAACAGGAAAAAATCCGAAATGAATTCGAAGATGGACCCATGTTTCTCACATTATAAGATTATAAGATCTGTATTCATTTCTTATTGTGATATTTCACAACAGTAAAATAAAAAGAAAAAAAATCTCAAGAGTGGAAAGGGGGTCCACCTAAGAGGGGTAAAAGGACAATGATTTGGTTTTGTGTAGGTGTGTGTGTGTTTTTTTTTAAATTTAGAGTAATTATTATTATTCATGACTTAATTTCAATTCTTCAGGAGGATAATAAGCTCTCAATTTTGAAACGTGGGCAATTTCAGTAGGTTTTTTAGTTAACGCGTTAGGCTTGGTTATTTCATAATGGACATCTGACAGCTTTTGTACTATTTCGTAGGGGCCTGAAGAAATTGGGGATAATTTTCTTCGATTTGGATAATTGAATTCTTCTTAAAGTACAATGTCACCCGGTTCAAAAGGTGAATCAATGAAACGTGCATCATATTTAATTTTGTTTTTCTCATGGTATTTTATGGTGTTCTCTTTTGCAAATCTTCTGGCTTCTTCAACTGGAGAGTAAACTTGATTTTGAGCTAATGGAGGTGTATATGGTAAAGTGCCAAATAACAGACATGCAGGAGGGAATTTTGTGACTGAATGAGGTGTTAAGTTATACTCATTGATTACTTGTTCTAGAAATTTGGTCCAAGGAATTTTGGTAGGAGAAGAATTTACTTTACATCTTAATTTAGTTACAATAGACTGATTTACACGATCCCATTTACCATTTGTCTGAGGATGATGAGAAGTAGTTAATAACTGTTTAACGTTATAATTTCTTAAAAAGCGTTTGAATCGAGATGAGGTCAAAGCACCATTTCTATCAGTTAACAGTTTAATAGGTATTTGAATTTGGAAAAGTTGTTTTAAACAATTTGCATAGGTTTCTGTTGTTTCACTTTTAGAAGCAAAAGCCCAAACATAGCGAGTTTCATGTCCAATTATTAAGTGGAGACATTTTTTTGTAGAATTATAATAATTGAATCCACCAACACAGAGAGAGAGAGTATCAACAGAGATATACTCAAAAGGTTGATCTGTGGGGGTACAGTCAGTAAAAGACCAAATCTTTTTTGCCTTTTCTTTTTGTTTAATTGACATACATTACAATGTTTAAGAAATTTTGAAATATCTAAGTTAATATGAGGCCAATAATATTGAGGAGTAATTTAATTTATCCTTTTTTGAGTACCAGGGTGTCCATATTGTTCACGAGCGTTCTGTAAAATTTTTCTTCTTAATGAAAACGGTACAGCAGTTTTAAACAGATTTTCTTTTTAAGAACAAAGACATCATCAACTTTCTTATATTTAGGATCATTTACATTATCTAATTTTTGATGGGTTTTTATCTCATTTAATTCAAGTAAATGTACAGAGTGTTGGATATATTGAGCAATAGGATGTCTTGATAACATGTCAGCTTCAACATCATTAGTGCCTTTTAAATATTTTACTTCATAATCAAACATGCTTAATTTTATAGACGAACGAAATAATCTACCCCCTTAAATTTTTCACATTTTTAAGCCAAACAAGAGCAGCATGATCAGTGTGGATTATGAAGTTTTTACCATGTAAATAATAATAAAACTTATCAAGAGCATCTACTAGGGCCAAACATTCCAATTCTGTGATACAATAATTTTTTTCATAATCACGTAAAGTTCTTAAATGATAAGATACTGGGTGAAGAGTACCAGAATTATCAGGTTGTTTCAAAACAGCTCCAATAGCGTTCAGCGAGGCATCACAAAAAACTTGAAGAGGTAATTTGGGATCATATAATTGTAATACAGGTTTAGTTCTTAAATTATTTTTAACAATTCAAATGCTGTTTGACATTCAGCAGTCCAATCCCATTGTTTATCTTTCTTTAGTAGTTGATTTAAAGGTTCTCTAATTTTGGAATAGTTATCAATGAATTTGTTATAAACATTTACACAACCAAGGAAACTATGAAGTTGCTTAACATTTTTGGGAGGTTGTAATTTTTTAATATTTTCAATATTTTGATTATCAGGGGTAATGCAGCCTTTTTTTTAATTTCATTGCCAAAAAAGTTTATCTTATTTTTTGCAAAAACATATTTTGAAAATTTTAATTTAATGTTTTCTTCCTCACAAATTTGGAATACTTTTCTTAAATGAACATAATGCTCCTCCAAAGAATTTTAAAAAAACAACTATATCATCAAAATAGTGACAAGCAAAAAATTTGAACATTTATCTTTAGTTAAAATTTTACGAATAGTACGATTAAAAATTGCTGGGGCATTTCGAAAACCAAAAGGAAGAACTTGAAATTCATATGAACCTTCAGTTGTAATAAAAAAAAGCTAAATTTTCTTTATCTTTATCATGCAGAGGATTGTGTGCCAGTACCCACTTGTCAGGTCAAGCGTAGAAAAATATTTAGCACTATTCAATTTATCTTGCAGTGAGTCTATTCGAGGTAATGGTTCTGCATCTGTTTTACAAATTGCATTAAGTTTTCTATAGTCAATACATAGTCTGCTTTTCATCTCTCTTATAGGCTAAAGTAACCGATGAAGACTAACAACTATTGGATTCTTTAATTAAACCTGCAGCTAATAAATTTTGTATTTGTTTATTAATCTCAGCTTCTGAAGTGGCTGAAGTTCTATAAGCTCGCTGAGAACTTAGGAAATCTGATGTTAAATTAATTTTAGGGGGTTCGATTCTTATTTTACCTACATCATACTTATTTTTAGAAAAAACATGAGAGTATTCTGAAAGAAGTTGTATCAGGTTAGAAGATAGTTCTTTAACAGTCAGAGGTGAGAAACTTCCTCTGAGTTATTTACTAACTCTTCCTGTATATGCCATGAAACTTGTTTCGTGAGTGGATTCTGATTATTTACAATGATTTGTCCATTTTGTAGTAACTGGTAATGTTCACAATCAATAACAAATTTATATTGACTCTGCATTCTGGTAGTCCTAGAATAATGTAAGATAGACTACTATTAATTATTTACAAATTTATGTTTCTTTCTACTTGTCCAATTGTTAATTAAGCTTTGCATAGTTTGTTTGGTTGAAAATTGCCATGGGCTTGGTTAATATGTATAAGCCTAGTTGTTTGTTTTTGTAATCTAAGTTTTTTCACAATATCTGCAGAAATTAAAGATAGAGTGGATCCAGTATCAATAATAATATTTACACTGTTCTGTTTAGGTAAATTGTCCAAGTTAGCTAGGCGTGGCAATGATGAGATGTGTCCGGACACTTGTAATTGTCAAGATGCTGGGCCAGAGGCCTCAGTAGAGGGGTGTTGTCCCTTATTAGGAATTTGTTGACTGCTAACAGAGATCTCTGAGCTCTGAGAAACAGTGTTAATAGCCAAATATGAGTCACAAGTAAATGGGGTTTGTCTCAATTTATGTTGATTAAAAGGACATTGTAGTTTCCAATGATACACATCGGGAACTCCTTGTTGTGTACAAATACTACATGGATATGGTGGCAGTCCAGGTTGAAAATGTGTGTCGTGGTTGGGCCTAAATCCTCGATTGTTAAAGTTATGTGCATGCTGATTTGGGAGATGTTGGGGACGCATTCTATTAAAATTTTGGAAGTTGGGTCGAAAAGAGTAGCGATTTTGAGGTACAAAAGTATTTTGGCTTGGTCGTATGGGCACATTTTGTCTGAAAGTATTTTGTTCAGATTTCGGGGCTTGGGTTTTCATTAAGCGTGTAGCTACCATGAGCCATTCTGTAGGTGAGATAGAGGGATTTATTGTCATTAATTGTTTAATATTGGTCGGCATTCCATCAGTAAGTCCTTCCAAAATGAGTTGAGGAGATAAACCTAATTGTTTACCATAATTAAGTTTTTGATGAAAATATTGCTCTAAATTATTTTTTAATTGGAGTTGTGAGAAATCTGCTAAACTTACTACATTAGGTTTAAATAATTTTCAATAAGAATCGAACAAAGTTCTCCAAAATTTGAAATATAAAGACAAGAGTTAATGTACTGGGTTAATGCAGACCCTTTTAGATATTTTGATATGTTTACAATTTTCCAATTATCATCTTTATTATTAAGTGTGTGTGTACATGCATTATTAAAATAATCTAACCAAGCTTCTATTAGCATTCCATTTTTAGAATCAAAAGGGACTATATATGGTTCATTAGGGGTTTGGTTGGTAGTACTTATTACAACCAAATTAGTTTGCTCATTATTCGCCATTTTAAAACCAGATCTGAGAATCATACAGAAATTAAAATTTTAATTTAACTTAAAAATTTGAAGTACCAAAAATAAAAATACCAAAATATATAAAATTGAAATTTCAACAAAATCAAAACATTTGCAGCTATTAATTATTAAATTCAAATATCAAACATTAAAGTATTTAAATTTCTTATTTCAATATATATTGTTTTATCATAATTGAAAACATGTATTGAAATATTTACTATTAAAAATATGTCAAATAATTTTTCATGAAATGTTAAGCATAAAAATATCAAAGATCAGAATCACTTTTTAAAAAAATCATACGTATAAAATTTGCAATATAAATAATTTTGAAAATAAAATTTCTTAATGTATAAAATACATTTTAAAATAAATCACTAAAAACCCACAAGATCCACCACCGTTGAGAAACAAAACGAAAACTCTGCTGAGCTCAGCATTCACCTTTTCAATTTAGTAACACACATTTAAAACATTTTCACTTTTCTGTTGACGGTTACACTTTTCGACGAAACACGAACCTGTTATAGTCTTATTCACAACATTTTTTTGGATTAATTTGATGAAAACGAAGCCGTCTCGCACAACTTGAATGGGGATCTCCCCCTGTTTAACTAAGCAGTTGAAAACATCAGGAATTTTAGTAAACTTTACTACACACACTTTATTTCTTATTTTCATTCACATCTTCACGGCAAGAAACTATCCTGCTGACTTTTTGTTACCTATTGGCCGAGTGTAGTATTTTGTCGAGTGTTATTAGGTTTTCATTAAACACACTTCAGTGGACGTTCATCTTTTTTATTTTGAAGCACACATCAAAAGCTTAGGACAAAATTGCTGTACATTTTCACGTTGACGAGACACACAAACTTGCAACGATTATAAAGCAAAGCGGACAGGAGACAAGCAGCAGGAACATCTTGGAGGACACAAAGACACAGAGAGCAGCTATTTACATTCTTACATGATGAAGGCAAGTGGACAAAGAGCGCGGTTACACCAGATTTTTGCTTTTATATCAACAGTGGTTATTACGTAATAATAGTTCTGATTGGCTAGAATGGGTGGGACAGGGATTTCGGACTAGACGATTGCGATTAAAATTACAATGCTAGTTTTAAACCAAAGAGTTAAAGTTATTTTCAATATTAGTACAAAGAGTTAATAAAAAGAATACTAGAGTGTATTATTATTACATATATATATATATATATATACATGTATATATATACACACACACACATATATATATATATATATATATATATATATGTGTGGCATCCAGGAAATCCAATCGTTCTCGAGAAAACCACGCAATCTTCGCGCGCAGGCGCAGCTAAGTGAAACTAAAACTGAAACTTGTGAACTTTTAGTAAAGAGAGGGAAGAAAAACTGAGGTGCGCGAGCAGGCGTTACCGTCATCGCATCATGTAAACCTATCTGTTAGAATAGCTACCTTTTTTAATTAATTTTTGTTAGTTTTTTAAAATAAATGTGAAGAAAGACAAACGTCTTGGACCCCTTGTTGTCTCCCACAAATTATGGGAGCTCGGCCGGGATCGATAAAATTTCGATTTGAACCAAAGTTTGGACAATGAACAAAAGCGTCCGTGGAGGAGACGTGCTGCCTTTTTTTGGAAACTTCGTTCAACCTGTGTAGAGGTTGTTGAATTTTTCGTGAATACTCCGCCTGTGTAGAGGCCGGGATCGAAAAAATTTCGATTTTGATCAAAGTTTGGACAGTGAACTAAAGCAGCGTCCGTGGAGGAGACGCGCCGCCATTTTTTGGAAACTTCGTTCAACCTGTGTAGAGGTTGAATTCTTCATTGGAATTGAATGTGAATATTCCGCCTGTGTAGAGGTTGGAACTATTTCATAAACACCTGCGAAGAGGTGTCAATTCGAATAATTACCAGAACTATATAACCTGCGAAGAGGTGAAATCAGTGGAATCAACGTTTTTCTTCAATTATTGGATACATCGTACGTGCGAGCAACAAGGGAGCTAGAAAAAAAAGGTAGGATCTTTCCATATTTTTTCTAAAATGTATAAAAACGCTCTTAAAGAGGATCTCATAAAAGTTGTTGAGGATCTAGACGGTACTGT
Organism: Trichonephila clavipes; assembly: GCA_019973935.1. Taxonomy (NCBI): domain Eukaryota; kingdom Metazoa; phylum Arthropoda; class Arachnida; order Araneae; family Nephilidae; genus Trichonephila; species Trichonephila clavipes. Next base: position 1,106,742 of record BMAU01021292.1, on the reverse strand, counting down.
GTAGATTACGGACACCATAGCTAAACTAAAGACTAAAATTGAGAACAGTAGTACATTTGAAAGTGATCCAGATTTCGCTAAAACATTAATTAAAAACTGTATAGATGAGAGGGTATCGCGAAACGAAAGAGAGGCAACTTTAGAAAAACAGAAAATTGAGCTCGCGAAACTACAGCTAGCGCAATTAGAAAAAGAAGTCGAACTTCAAACGGCTAAAAATGAAGCATTAAGTTTAAATCCTGCAGCTAAAGTCGAAGAGAAACAGTTCGAAACAAACATAGAAAATATGATCAAAAGCATTAAAACTTTATCTCTTCCTGTTCCCACCAGATCTGAAAATTTTAATCTGTTCTTCCAATCATTAGAACGCGCATTTTTAACCTAGAAAATAAATGACGAATATAAATCTGAAATTTTAATAAATCTTCTGGGCGAAAGAGCTCATAATGTCTTATTGTATATTAAAAAGGAGGAATTAAATGACTATGAAAAACTAAAATCTATAGTACTCCGAGAATTCCAAGTAACCCCTCGCGAGTGTTTAAACTCATTTAAAAATGCTGTAAAATCATCAGGCGAGACATACATCCAATTTGCTGCAAGATTGACGGCAAACTTCCAATATTATTGTTCGTTAAGAAAAGTTAATTCCTTTGAATCTCTATGTGATCTTTTAATTTCTGATAAATTATTTGAAACTTTAAATAAGGAAACCGCAACTCATATTGGCATTCGAGAAGCAGAAGATTGGTTTAGGCCTATTGATTTAGCTAAAGAGTGCGATATTTATATTTCATCTAAAAACGGATCACGTAAGGAAATTCCTATTGCTTATGGATATACCCAAGACTCCTTTAAAAATAAACCACGAAACTTTAAACCAAAGAATAGAGATAACTATCCCCAATATCTTGAAAGAGAAAATAAAAATTGCTATATATATATGCGGTGATTCATCTCATTACACAAGAGATTGTGAGAAGCGTTTTAAGCTTAAAGAATCTAACAGCCACTTCCATAATAGAAAAAACGCGAATACTTTGAAAGTCGAGAGCGAAAAACAAAAAAGCGATGAGTTCACACTGCTCCAATATGTAAACATTTTTGTGGAAAATCAGCCCGTAACAGCCTTGATTGATTCAGGTTGCCAGATCCCAGTTCTAAACTTCTCACTAATTAGAGTACACAAACCTTCCGAAGAAATCATAACATTAAGCTCGTGTTTTGGCGAACAGCGAATGGTAGAAGTTAAACCGATAAATCTTTCTCTTAATCAACACTCTCCCGGTTTAAGCGTTCGAACGGCAATATCACCGACCTTGACCGAAGAATTTATTATACATCCCAGTGTATATGCTAAAATAAAGAAACTAGGCCACGCAAAGAGCGATGTTTTATTGAATGAAAGTGAATCCTCTTTAGGTGTTGTTTCTGTTTCAAATGTGATAGAAAACTTTAGTTATGATTTGCCATATGTTAAAAACTTTAATACTAGAAATGATTTGAGTTCTCTAATGAGAATTATAAATGTAATAAAATTAAGAGTACTAATTTAAGGACAGTCGGTATGGTAAACACCTTCCAGAAATCGATTTTGAGGTTTTGATATTTCTCAAATCTCCAAATTAAGCCCTTTCCAATGATATAACATACTAGTCAATTTTTGAATTAGAAGTATTTTAAAATGTTTTTTAAAAAATAATCAACTGATTTGCCACGCCTACTTTGACAGATAGAAATGTAAACATTGGCCTTTTAAAACTGGGATGCTCTTGCAAAACCATTATCTGTTTTATTTATTCCCACGAACTTAACTGTAGAATAACTGCAAGTGTAACTGTTAAGGTTGTTTACCTATTTTTGGCGCTTTCGAACACGTTGTGTTTGAGCACTTGTCGTTTATCGATACTTAAAATTTCTGAAATTTTGAAATGCCAAGATTACAAAAAGTGTTCAAGAAACGCAAAGGTAAGTATTATCCACGTAAGAATACTATTAATAGCAAAGTAAGTACCACTGATTGTAAATTAAATGCTCAAGCTGAACATGCACATGATTCAAAGCAGTCATGTGCAAAAGAAAAGAAAATTCCCGATTTAAATGAGAGTTTTTCTTCTTTTGGTGATAGCGTAGGTATTTTAAATGCAATCATGAATTTGAATATTCTTGCTTTCGTTTTCAAGAATGAAGTTCACTGTAAAATGTGCAACAGTGGTTTAGACATGCAAGTTTTAAAAGGTAAGTCTGGACTGGCTATTACGTTTGTCCTGAAATGTTTTGCTTGTCCATATCGTGTAGAATTCTCTTCTTCAAATTTTCATGAAGGAACACAAATTGCTACAATAAATACCAGGTTTGTGTATGCTATGCGTTCAATTGGAAAAGGCGCAGAAGCAGGGAGAATGTTCTGCGGCGTAATGAATCTTCCGCAACCACCTACAAGGTTTGCTCCTTACGGTAAGCGAATTTTAAATGCTGCTAAACTTGTTTATGAGGATTCAATTCAAAATGCTGCGAAGGAAGCTATTTGTGAAAATGAAGGTAACAAAAATATAGCAGTAGCTGTAGATGGGACATGGCAGAAGCGTGGTTACACATCCTTGAATGGTGTAGTTACTGTGACCAGCATTGATACAGGTAAGGTGATAGATGTTGATATTCTTTCGAAATATTGCGCTTGTAAAAACTTGCCTTTTCATGAAAAGGATTGTAAAAGGAACTACGTTGGATCTAGTGGAGCGATGGAAATCCAAGGTGCGTCTAAAATTTTCAACGGTCATTATCTTTACATAATGCCCGATATATTACGTACTTAGGAGATGGGGATTGCAAAGCATTTGATGCGGTAAAAAAGAAAAACATTTATGGAAATGAATATCCAATTGAAAAATTGGAGTGTATTGGCCATGTAATGAAGCGCATGGGAACAAGATTACGCCGATTAAAAGCTCAATTGAAAGGGCAAATCTTGTCAGACGGTAAGTGTTTAAGTGGGAAAAATCGTTTGACTGAACATGAAATTGATAACTTGCAGTCATACTATGGATCAGCTATTCGGAGAAATCACAGCAGTGTTCAGAATATGCGGCAAGCTATCTGGGCCATTTTTCTGCATAAGTTATCAACTGATGAATATCCTCAACATGGTTTTTGTCCCATCGGTGAAGATTCATGGTGTGGATTTAAAAAGGCTGAAGCATCAGGTAAGTCTTACAAACATAAAAACAGTCTTCCGGTCGCTGTTGTTGAAGCAATGCGTCCTATATTTAGAGATCTTTCCCATCCTGATCTGTTGAAAAAATGTTTGCATGGAAAAACACAAAACCCGAATGAAAGTTTTCATAATGTCGTTTGGTCACGTGTTCCCAAAGCAACATTTGTACAGATTGAAACACTTTCACTTGGTGTTTATGATGCTGTTTGCTCATTTAATGATGGTAATGTATCGAAATTAAAAATGCTTCAAAAAATGGGCGTAGAACCAGGGGAATTTTCAGTAAGTGCCATGAAACTTCTCGATAGGGAAAGACTAATGAAAGCAATTTATGCTTTTTCTGGACGCTCGAAGAAAATTAGAAAAGATAAAAAGAAGAAAAAGAAAGAAAGAAGAAGATAATATTAAGAAAAATAAGGTAAAACCGGCTACAGTGCAGGATCTTTTTGATGAGGTAAAAATTTATACAAAAGCTACTGTGTTTTCTAATTAATATATTTTTCAAGTAATCTGTTCTTTTTTCTTTAAATCTACTGTATGCATGAATTGGAGACTTTTACTATATAATTCATACATATTGTTGTGTGTTCTTATTCTTTATGCAAAATTTTTTAAATATTTCTTTGACATTTTTCACTAATCAACACATGTCGTAACACAGAAAATGACTATTTTTATTAAATTGTGTATTCTTTTTTTTCTATAAATCTACCGTATGCATGAACTGGAAATTTTTACTATATTTTTCAAATGTATTGTGTGTTTTTATTCTTTATGCAAAAATTTTTTAAATATTTCTTTGACATTTTTCACTAATGAACACATGTCGTAACACAGAAAATGACGATTTTTATTAAATTGTGTATTCTTTTTTTTTTTCTATAAATCTACCATATGCATGAACTGGAAATTTTTACTATATATTTCATATGTATTGTATGTTTTATTCTTTATGTAAAAAATTTTAAAAATATTTCTCAGACATTTTTCACTAATGAACACATGTCGTGACACAGAAAATGACAATTTTTAATAAATTGTGTATTCCTTTTTCTATACTTCTACTGTATGCATAAACTGGAAATTTTTACTATATATTTCATATGTATTGTGTATTTATACAAATTTTTAAGCTTTGGTGTTCAATAGTTTTTTAGTAAAAGGTTTATATATAAATATCTAAACATGCAATGCCTTTTTTCATTGCACATAGCTTGTTACATTAACAAAAATACATAAATTTCATGTTCAAGAAATCTGTTTTATGTTGTTGTTCTTTTGAATACCATTTACCAAATATTTAAAGAAAATTTTTAATTCTGCTGCTGTAAAACATTGTGTTAACAGGTGAATATATAAAACACTAATGAAAGTTTTCGAAATAGTGTATAATCATGTATTACCAAAGTCATATTTTCATGTATTGACACATTTTCACATGGTATTTATGATGCTTTATAGTCAAAATTTGATGAAAGTAATGTATCAGAACTGAAAATTCCTCAAAAATTGATACAGAATTTGAGTAAAATAATTAAACGCTAAAAAATACCTCGATAGCTTAAAAGTGAAAAATGCTATAAATGTATTTTCTGAGAAATCTAAGTATAAGAAAAAACTAAAAAGCCTTAAAAGTAATAGAGAATAAGCTAATATTTAATAAAATAGGGCAAATACTTGTTGTAATTCATTATTTTTGTGATCAAGTGCTTTTTTACACTAAAAATGCAATTATCTCAAAATGGTTGTTTTCAAACTGCGGGTACAGTTTTCTCAGAATCTACAGAATGAGTGCTCATGCAATTTTTACTGCACATAAATAATATGTAACTCTATATACTAAGCTTATTTTTTGGAGATTTTCCTGAAATATTTTGCTGAAAAGCAGTTATCGTAAAAATTTGACAGTTTTCAAAAATTTCAAAGTGATACTTTTACGATGAATTTTTTGAAAAAAAAGTAAACAATATATTTTAAATATATTTACCAGTATTTAAATACAAAAGCCTAATTAATATACAGACAAAATTTGAAGTTTATATATTTAACAGTTTCTGAGAAACTTGAACCTAAAATGGCTCAATTTAACATTGTCGGTATAGGCCCTACCGACTTCCCTTAAAAATGTGTATTAACTTGAAAAATGATATTCCTGTGTGTCAGAGAGCCAGACGTTTATCTTGTTCTGATAACCCTTCACCTATGAAGAGTAAACATAGACGGTTTGCAATGCTCCGAAAAATCTTCCAGCCCTGGCAGTGGAAACGGAGGAAAAAGAGAGATCGTTTTGAACAGACGTCCAGAACTCTAGAGAGGAAAATATCGATGCGTTCAACCAAAGATCAACTTATTAAAAAAGGCGTTCTTATGCCTGATGGATCTGATAAAGACCAAGATAGCAAAATAAATGATTCCGTTCATCCTACCGTACTATCGTCATCTCAGAATCATGCCATGCCTGTGAAAAACAATGTTTTCCTGTGGAACCTTCCGGATGTCGAAGAGATGCCTTCACATGATGGAGAAACTGTCCAGTTCAGCAGAATTATGATATGTTAAATCTTTGTGTATTTGTCGTATAGTCCTTGTCTGTTCCGTCTTTTTTGTATGTTTCAGATTCTCCTCTGGTCTCGATGAAAAAGGAAAAAAGGAATACGTACCGCTGCGGACAGCGTACAGTCAGGTTGGCCGGTTGTGGCATCCAGGAAATCCAATCGTTCTTTAGAAAACCACGCAATCTTCGCGCGAAGGCGCAGCTAAGTGAAACTAAAACTGAAACTTGTGAACTTTTAGTAAAGAGAGAGAAGAAAAACTGAGGTGCGCGAGCAGGCGTTACCGTCATCGCATCATGTAAACCTATCTGTTAGAATAGCTACCTTTTTTAATTAATTTTTGTTAGTTTTAAAATAAATGTGTAGAAAGACAAACGTCTTGGACCCCTTGTTGTCTCCCACATATATATATATATATATATATATATATATATATATATATATATATAGCCTTAAAGTGACCCAATAGCTAATTCACGAGCCGTTCGGTTTAGACGCGCACTTCCAATTTGAAAAATGTTTTAAAAAAGGAAAATAATGTTTGTACGTGCTTTTCGAACCCAAAACCCCATTTACAAAAAAAAATTACAAAAATTAAATTTTTATACGGTCTCCAGGTCCTATCAATTATGTTTAGGAAAAGAGGCAGTACACAAAAACAAAGTAAACACAAAAAGTTCCATTTTATTGCGATAGAAACTGAACGAGTTATGCCTACATAAAGTTGAAGCATCTGAATTGCTCAGAAAAGGGGGTCGTATACAAATTGAGTTTAGAGAACAGTAATTCACTATCTACAGAAAGTTCAAAAGAAAAACATCATAGTAATATTAAAACATCGTAGTAAACATCATAGATTGATAATTTGCATTGCTATATGGCAAATAATAAAAGTTAAATTAAAGAAATGCAAACTTGCACCGAAAAGATTTAAACAGCTTGTTTAAACAAATAGCAGCAAAAGAATACATGATTTACCGTTCAAATTATAGCATAATGTGGAATGATGCTCCAATCATGAATCAGGGGCTTTATTATAACAGAATGACCAAATTAAAATAATGTTCAAAATGACTGCCTTCAGCTGATATGCAGTACCAAACCCGCGTCAGAAATTCCGCCTGTAGCTTCTGCTACCTCTTGAACTCCGTAGCTGATTATTCGAGTGTCAAATGTCTGCGCCAAAAATGTACATGGTTGCGCAGATTTGTGTGCGGGGCACCATCATGCTGGTACCACATGCATGACAAATCACGTAAGGAAACTTCATCTTCTAAATAATCGGCTAATGGTCCAGATAAAATTTCCTTGTGTGATTCTGATGTTAAAGATCCATCGAAATATATTGGGCCAATTAAGGTACTCTTCCGTATTCCGCACCACACATTCACCAACCAACGCACTTGGTGGCGATTCGGTCGTATTAGATGTGGGTTTTCGAGGGACCAATAATGCCTATTCTGTGTATTAATAGTGCCTTGTCTTGAGAACTGGCATTCATCCGACCACTAAACTTCATTAAAAAAAAATCTGGATTTTCATCCAGTGTGTTTAACACGAAATTGCATAAATCAAAACGACGATCATGGTCTCCGGGCATTAGTTCCTGCGCCAGGACTTGACGATAAGGATATGCATCTTACGTATGTAATATGTTCCACGCCGTCGATTTTGAGTAGGAACAAGCCTTGGTAATATCCCGCACACTACTTTCAGGATGAGCCAGGGCATATCCTAGAACATCCTCAGTGGGTAGCCGCTGAAGATGTGGCACGAGATAAGGGAATACATCTATGACAACTCCCAGTTTTATACAAGCGTTGAACCGCATTGGCAATTGTACAATAAGATGGATATCTTCGACTGGGAAATTTAATGGCATAAAGTCTTTCTGCCTCTCTTTTATTTCGATTATACTGCCCATACAACAGTACCATTTGTATATATCTCGTTCTCCCGTACTAAAATTCGTAATATTAGAATACGACTGTATGCAAATGCAAGCGACTACACAACCGAATTTTAACGTTCACCATGATCAGTACCGCAGCAAAGCAGTCTGAAGCCACAGCAAATAAACCAATTTTTTTGGAACTGCTTTTGAAATGTTTTCTTACTCAAAAATATTTTATTTTGTCTATGTTTTACAGTAACACCTAATAAATTTTATTTCTTAAGTACTCAATTTTCGTAGTATTAACTTTAAATTTAAAAACGATTTACATAAGAGTGACGTGCAAGAGCGAAAGTTTCCTGGCAAAGTTCCGATTAATTTCACTTTGGAGACGGTCCATTACTAGCTTCTTGAAAATTTCCCAGAAAATGCATGGAATGCATGATTTTCAAAGTTCCATAACTCGGCCAGTTTTTATCGTAATAAAATGAAACCTTTTGTGTTTACTTTGCTTTTGTGTTCTGCATCTTTTCCTAAATATAAGTAATAGGACCAGGGGACTGTATAAAAATTTAATTTTTGTAATTTTTTTCTAAATGGGTTTTTTGGTTCGAACAGCTCGTAAGAACATTCTTTACTTTTTTTAAAACATTTTTCAAATTGGAAGTGCATGTCTAAGTTGAATAATTCGGGAATTAGCTATTGGGTCACTTTAAGGCTGGACACCCTGTAAATATATAGAAGAAATGGGCATCTTTGATCTCTTTTGAAGGAAGTTAAAACTGATAAAAAAAAGAGATGAACCTGCTGAAATTATAGTAAATTTGAGAAAAGCAATGAACATGAAACGAAAGAAAAATTTTCAAATGCTACCAAAAGAACTCCATCAACTAAAAAATGAAGCCATAAGTATTCGAAAACACACTTTGCTTTGTCAAAAACACACAAGCAAGCAAAAGTTTAACATGCTATTTGTCGAACATCAAAGGTCAGTAAAATTACAATTACTTGAACAAAATATGACAGTTTTTGCATGCAAATAACATTCCTGTAATGCTAGCGAAAAGTGTCTGTGATGTGTGTCTTTTTTTAAGGTCACGCACATTTGAAGCATTTTAGTTCAGTTCTCTCGGATTTTTTCCTAAAATTATCAAAGAAAAATTGAAAAGTCCTTGAAAGTAGGTAAGTATATTTTCTCTTAGTTAAATTATTCACTGGAATTTTACTTTTTTTATTGTATACTATAAAAATAATTATAAGAAAAGGATTGGGGTGACTCAATAACCCCGCTCGATCATTAGTATCGAGTGCGTGTCGGCTCATGGGTTAAAACATGGTGAAGCCTTTTCGCTTTAAGGCCTACGGCCATATTTTCAAAAACTAACTTTATCTAACAGATGACGTTTGCAACTCGAATGACGTCAAAGCGGTAATGTTTGTAAAAAGTTAACCCTTCGTTACTATAGAAACGGGGTGAGGTTAAGAAATGAGTGACAGATATAGTCGGTTAAGAACACATAGTAAGTAAAAAAGGTTGACGCATAGGTTGCAGTATAAAAAAAAACAAACTATTCAAAAACGTAATCAAATGGCGAGGACAAAGGGGTGCAGCGTTGGTTGAATGGGTGGAAAAGGGGAGAGGGGGAAAGAAAGTTTTGTAAAGTGCTGTCTTTTAGAATTGCCGTGGAAATGAGTGCGCAGCCTTTTTTTTTTTCAAATCCGTGCAAATATTTTGAGATATCCACGAGTGAATGAACAAGTGCGTTTACATTTTCTTGGGTATCATAAACATTGCCCATAGGGCAGTGCTTCTCAAACTTTCAATACTGGCGCCCCCCTTTTCGATCACAATTTTTATCGCGCCCCCCTTATACATTAATAATGTACTGAATGCAATAATAATAAACTTTGACGCTAAAGCTAACATAGGTGATCTTAATAATAAATCATACAAATTAGTAACATAAGTATTAAATTTTGTATACTACTTTTAAGCAAAAATAAATAAATAAAATAATAGAATAATTATTATGTTATTTTTCCTTTCTCTAATTTTTAAATTGAGCAGATTGCAAAATCTGGTGGCTGCTTAGAAGACAAAATACAGATATCTGCTAAATATAGAAAAAGAATTCAGAGGGTCAATTTCTAATCATAAGCATTCCTTATAAAAACTTTGCTTTGCAAGACAAGCCCATGGAAGTCGTTAATACTTATTAAACTTGTTCTTAGTTTAGTATTAATTAATTAGTTGTAAAATACTCTGTGCAGCACTGATACATTAAAAGTATACCGGTTGAAGTGCCGCTCTTTGTCCGAGTTCATTTATAAGAAAATAAAACATTATTGATATAATAGCTGAATTGTAAGGAGAGCAAAGCCAAGTGCTCGACAATGCTTACAAAAATGTAAAATGATCTTTTAAAAATGGTTGCTCAAATTATTATCAGTCTTAAGCTAATTGTAATTTTAAGCCTCACAGAATTAGCATTTATAATTGATGTTAAATAATGAACAATAATATAAATTTCAGATGAAGAATAATTGTACTATTTTTAATATTTAAAGCGAAAAGACTTCAACATGTTTTAACCCGGGAGCAGGCGTGCACTCGATACGGTCGAGCGGGGTTATTGAGTCACCCGAATCCTTTTTTTTAAAATTATTTTATTGTACACGATACAAATCGTGATTCCAGTGAATAATTTAACTAAGAGAAAGTTTACTTACCTACTTTCAAGAACTTTTCGATTTTTCTTTGGTAACAAATAAACAGTTTTGCCAGAATTAACGATTTCGTAATCTGTGTGTCCCGTGCGACCATTTCCGGATAAAAATTGTATTCATTATGATAATATGTATGTTAATGCTAAAAAATTGTGTGAAACATTTTTTTGCATGGGAAAAAGCGCAACAGAGAAAACACATTACTTACAACTTCCCTAAATGAGAAACAAACACGTAAGAGAAGGGTCATAACTAACTGTACCAATAACTTAGAAGGTCGTACAAATTACAGCTGTAATGTGCAGTATTTCAAAAATAATGACAGTGATGAATTTTTTATGTTCCTAAATTTTTTCGATTCTGGGTCTGAGATCTGTTTTTTCTCTGAAAGTGTTGTATGTTAGGCTTAAAAAGAAAGCGTAGTAAAAGAATCTCTCATCATGGGACTACAGCAAATCAAATAAAAGTTTTTTTCTATTTGGTTATAGGATCAAAGATAGCTAATTAGGTATTGAAGAAGTTTTTATTTTTGAGGACTTAATATCGCGTGCCTATAAATTATATCAGAGTAAAAAGGCATTTTTTTTATTATGTCTGAAAGTATTTTGTTTTAATTCATTCCAGTAAATTAATTATTTTTAAATCTTCTATTTTCGATATGCTCGCCCCCCTTCGTAAGGTTATCGCGCCCCCCAGGGGGGGCGCCCCAAAGTTTGAGAAACACTGCCATAGGGTTAAGAATAAAGATGGAATTTAGAAAGAAGTTTTAAATTTTGAAGGAAGGATTTGATAGACCTCCAGTTCTTTTTTTGTAGAGATATCTTTTTTATTTGTCTTAGCGTATTTAATTCAATTTTTTTTTGTTTGTTAGGTATGTAATAAATTTCTTTCTGCTCATATCTTAGATACAAATTGTGTTTGAAATTGCTGTGTAAGAATTCTCATCAGGGAAATAATCATTTTCAATTAGAATTTTTCACAAGAAAATGTTACTTTTCTAAGAAAATAATCTTGTGCAATTTTTTCACAAATAGTTTGTATAATTCTGTTTTCAAACACATCTATTTATTGTTTTACAACAGTGTTTCTCAAAGTGTGGGGCGCGCCCCCCTGGGGGGCGCGACAACCCTAGAAGGGGGCGCGAGCATATCGAAAATTTACAGATTTTTTTAAAAAAAATATTCAGAAAGAAGTGAAATAAAATACTTTTTTCCATAATAAAAAAAGAGCACAACAACACTGATATAATTTATGTTTATCATCCGGCATTTTTCTTTTTTAACGTAAAATATTACTCGTTAAAAGAAAAAACGAAACCCAGACCCTGAGAAAAATTCTAAGAAGATAAACATTTCATCACTGTAATTATTATTGAAATACTGTACATTAGTAGAAGAAAGAAAAGGAAGACATGATTCACTTTTCAGCCAGGCAGCATAATACATTTGCTGATCATTTGATTGACCTTCAAACTTACTGGTATGGTTTCTACATTAGTTCCATCCCATTTTTTATGTATTTGTTTTTCGCTTAGAGAAATTGTAAATAATGAAGAGTTTTACGATATTTGGAAAAGCATTGATTGATTTGAAGGATTATTTGGCTAAGATTTACTTTTAAGAGTAATCTCAAACATATAAAGCATAGTGAAAAACGTCATAATCCTTTTTAGAACATCCGTATTTTTTTCTGAATGGACTTTTAACCCAGGAGTGGTGGTGCGGGGCATCTGTGATCTCTATTGAAGGAAATTGAAACTGATCAAGCAAAAGAATGCATATTATTCATGATTGAGAAACACGATGAACATGAAACGAAAGGAAAATTTTCAAATGCTTCATAAAGAACTCCATCAACTGAAATATGAAGCCATAAGTGTACCACAAGGTTCAGTTCGTGTTGTCAAAAAGACACAAGAAAAAAGAAGTTCAACTTGATATTTGTTGATCACCAAAGGTGTCACGAGTTCGAGCCCAGTGCTACTAAAGACCCGTTGTGTATGGGGGAGGTAGGTGCACGTTAAAGATGTCGAAAGTTCAAACGTTCTCTTGTTGGAGTGGTGTGGTAGTTAAAAGAGGCCAGCTCAAGTATCGTCCTCGTCAACCATTGTTCAAAATTACGAAGTCCGTCTCTAAAAGCCCTCGTGTAGCTGAACAGTGCGACGACGTTAATATTCACTCACTCGATCATGAAAGCTCATTAAAACTACAATTACTTGAACAAAATATGACAGCTTTGCCAGCAAATAACATTTGTGTAATGTTAGTGAAAAGTGTCTCTGATTTGCGTCCTTTATTAAGGTATTGCACTTTTGAATAATTTTAGTTCAGTTTTATTGGGTTTTTTCTCAAATCATCAAAGAAAAATTGAACATTCCTTGAAAGCCGGTAAGTGTACTTTCTCTTAATTAAATTATTCACTGGAATTCCGATTTGTATCGCGTAGAAGTTGAGAACCGTTCTGAAGTATCTTGAAATAGATCCCTAATCCACTCGTAACTTACTACCAAGTTGTTCTCATCAAGAAAATACTTTTTAAAATTCTTTGCCAACATGGCTAAATGATTTTACATGGTTCTAAAAACAACTTTCACATGTTGTTCTTCAGATTTGTAAGTTCTGGGGCATTTCCCCACCCCCCATCATTTACTTCAGTAGTGGTAAATCCAAAATTTAAGTATTTTTGAGAATATTTCCTTGATTTAATTTTCGGAACCATGCTCGTCTGTGTACTTGTTGATCCTTTATTATCGTCGAATGTTTGCTTACGACTTAAAAATGCATGTATGATTTTGTTTTAATCTACTGCCGTAAATACTTAATTACCGTGAATTACAATTAACGGGCTAATTAAAAAATGTACATTCAAGGTAAATTTGGTAGCTATAGAAGTATTGAGTCGACCATAACTGACTGGAATTGTACGAGGAAAAGCATTTTTACATGTTTTGCGCAGACGTCCGATAGGTTGCCCAGACTCACGCAAACGTACCCTATAATGCCAGATGTGATGGATATGATAGAGAGCGACATTGACTAGACTATTTTTCTAATGACATTTGTACTTTGAGAAATGAATGCTGAAGGAAATATATCTTTAATTAAATATATCATTTTGCGATCTGTTCCATTTAAAAATTAGAGAAAAAAATAACATAATATATATAATTAAGTAATATATATTTTAAGTAATTTTCTTAAAATATATATTACTTAAAAGTAACATATACAAAATTTAATACTTATACAGTTTATAATTGAGATCGCATTGTAGCTTTCGTGTAAAAGTGCATTTTTATTGCAGTAAATACATTATTGTTGTACAGGGGGCGACAAAAATTATGGTTGAAAATTGGGTCGCCAGTATTGAAAGTTTGAGAAACACTGGTTTTACAAAATAATGTTAATATTTCCGATACGCATGAAAATATGACAAAAATTTCACTAAATTACAGTCGTCGCTAATCCTGAAATAAAGTTCGTTAGTTGGAAAATTTCGTTAAATGGTGAATTATCTTTCAATATAGTTTAAAAACCACTTAAAACCAAAGTTCAATAAATAGAAAATGCACTTAGCTATTTGGAGGTTATTTGACGAAGAAAATCAAAAAATGTTCTTGGTTTCCGGAAAAAGTTCGCGAAATAGAGAAATTCGCAAGATAGAGGTTCGCAAAATGGAGGGCCGACTATATTATATTCATCGAATTAATTTCCAAATTAAGCTTCCTTTTTATTATACTTCCTTAAGTTGATATGGAATTGAAAACCTGTTTCCTTGTTTAATTTTAATAATTGTTCTTATAGATAATCCGAGAAAAAGCATGAATATTGTTAAAATTTTAAACTTGGAAGAAATATGAACGTTTTTAAAATATTAACTTAAATGTTTTAAAAAACTAGCGAGAGTTCTCAGATCTAAATTTTTATAAAACTTTTATAGAAATACTTTTTAGTGACTGGCAATTAGATAAGCTTTATAGCAGATCTTTGCTCGGTGATGCATTATTATGGTACGTGCATTATCGATAGAAAATTACCATATTTGAGTGTTAGATATTCTTTGAATATCAGTTCTTGTACTTAATAGACTTCTTGATTTTGATGCCTTTTCTTGTTTTAGGCAAGTTTTAGTTTGATATAGTGTGTCAGTATATCAAACTACAATATTTTTGTTCCATTTCATTAGTGAATTTTGATAACAGTTATTTGGATTTGAGTTTTTGACTTGTGTTACGTTGACTTTGTATAAAGACTTACAATGAATCACATGATTGGTGGTTCAAATTTTACAGTAGTTAATACTAGTGGAGAAAAGGCAAATTCCTGTAGAACTGGAACTTTCTGGAATTCTGATTATATTAGGCATAACAATTTTTATAATTATTATTATGATTATGTTACCAATAACTCTCAGAATAAACATAATAATGTTCTATTTCTACTGAAAAAGCATGAATATTGTTAAATTTAGAAACCCGGAAGAAATATGAACATATTTAAAATATTAAATTAAATATTTTAAAAAACTAGCAAGAGTTCTCAGATCTAAATTTATATAAAACTTTTATAGAACTCACACACACACACACATATATATATATATACATCTTCAAAAAAATTTCAAAATTATTTTTTTAGCAGAATTTTTTTTTAATAGAAAACCCTTTCATACCTTCCAAAATGAAAATCTGAGAAAAACACATTTAAAATTTGTAAAGGCATAAAACAGAAACTAATAATGTCTGTAAATCTGTAATTTTTTAACACGATTTTTTCCAACTGAAGAAGGTTGTAAAATAGCTTGCAATTTTCTATGAGACACAAAACTTGTTTTAACCTATAATTATATCATATAGGAGCTAATCTCTGACTTCAATGTAATGGTATTAATAATAAATCATTATTATTGTTGTTACTAAAATCAATAACTGTATGAATCAAAACTTGAATTTTACTTTACATATACAGCATAGAATAAGTCTAATTGTCATGCATCACTTTGACACTATTGTTACTGCAATTCGTGGTTAGCTGTTCTGTGATTAAGGTTTAATTTTTTTTGATAAGTATGTAATTTTGTATTTAATATCTAAGAAAAAGGATTTAAACTAATTATTTATATAGTTTCATTTTTAAAATTTGTCTTTTAAATAAAATAACGTAGTATATATATACATATACATAACATACGTTCAATAAATGTAAATTAATCACTTGATTTAATGAAATTATATACTAATGTATAAAAAACAACACTTTGTTATAAGCAGATTTCAGCCTTTATTAGTATCTGTATTTTTATCTTACTAATAATTTTTGAATTGTGCGTTTATTGAAGATATTTAATTAACATAGTAACTCTTTTATAAAACAATACAAATTATTGGATTTTAAAAATATGAAGAAGCCAACGAGCTGATTCTTTGGGATGACAAAAAAAAAAGAAAAAAAATTCTTTGGGAGGAGTAGAAATTACTTTCAAACAGCTAAAGGAAACACATCAACAGGTAGAATGCACAAGTTTTTTCTTGCATAATCTACGATGAGCAATATTCGTCTTTCAACAGTGAAGAAGAGTAAACGGGTCAAGCAGTCATAAAAACTACAGAATGGGCTTCTTTCCCTCCCCTCTCCATTGGGATGGGACCAAGAGGGAGACACCAGATACTTTATTTGTCTTCAGTTGCTTCCCTAACCTGTTTATGTCTTCTAAAATAGAATTCTTAGTACCCAGTTTTGTCGTATTTTCATAAATACCAGAAATAATAACATTAGTTTATAAAATAAGAAATGGAAATGTGGTAAAAAAAAGATTATTACAATTTATGAAAAAGTGCTCTAATGACCATTTTCACAAAAAAATGACGTTTTCTTTTTAAATACTTGTATCGAAACTTATTATGTTCTTGATGGATATTTGTTAATAAAATGCTGTCGATCTTGAGCTACAAAATAGAAAGCCGACAAATATGAAAAGGGCGATGATGTGTGCTTTTTTTTTTTGCTGCGTTAATATTTTCTACTTTTGTTGTGTGTGTCCAGAGTAGCAGGTTTCCCCCCCTTAGCATTGAACAAACTGAAGTGTATTCAATATTGCAATCTGTTTTCGCTTTTACCTGCCTTATGTGTTTACATTAAGGTTAACTGTTTTCATACATTGATGATGATGCCTACGATCGTAGGTGTTTCGTTTTTCCTTTGGGAATGTTTCTTCTCAAGAATAGTCAGAAATATATAAATATATCAGAGAGACTGATCAATAGAATTATGCTTAACTAGCTGTGCATAGTTTTCTCAATTTAATGAAGTTCTAGAATTTTTCCTTCTTCACCTTTACATGCATTTATCTTATACATCTGGCAGTTTATACGCTATGAATTGTCAAAATAAAATATTGATGAAGAGCTTTTCAAACGTCATATTTGGAACTTAATAAATATGGGGAAAGATCACGAATTATTAGAAGCTGCCAGATGTGGGAACTTTGCTGTAGTGGAACGAATTTTAAATCAGCGCGCGAAGAAGTCAGGACCTCTTGCTAGGTATGCAGAAATTGAATATTTACCTTTCAAGTCTTACTCGCATTTATATAATAATGAACATATTAAAAAAAGCTTTACTATGAAACATGTGACTTTTATTATTAATTTTGATTGATATTGGTGAACTTTTCCCAAACTAGAAAAAAATTACAGTTTAAGGGACACATTAGAGTTTCCCCCTCTATTTATATTATATACAAATGCTCATTCAAACATTTACATATGTGGCTCTAACTGCTAGTTTAGAAAATTAAATTTTTCTGTTATGTTTTCTGCATGAGCAGAAGTGATTTTAACAGAATTTGTTTCACTGTCTCCTAAGTGTTTTATATGTAGAACTGAACAAAATGTTTTGGTGTTAACTATGATGTATGTTTTAGACTTTTATGAAAATTTTTGGAGAAATGTATTAGTTAGTGTTGGGATAGGTGAGATTTCTTCAAAATTGGCATTAAAAAGGAAAAATAAGAAATTTACAGATAAATTTAGTTATCTCTATTTAGAAGTAACATTTTACTGTGCATCAAAATTTCTTTGGTCTATAATTTTCCCCCCTTTGTAATACATCAAAAGAGTGGTTTATGAACAAAAATGCTCTTGTAAACAATAGCATGCTATATTCTCCTTTAATTTCTATTTTGGTTTAAGCATTAAATGAGGTGATAAGCAGTTGTGAGCTTCTTACTAGCAGCTGTAATGAAATATTGATTTTTTTTAATAGTTGATTATGGATGTGTTGAATTTTTTTTATTTAACATTTTAAAAGTTAAATGAGTTTAAATTTTCAAATTATTTCTTTGTATTTAATTTTAATAAAGGAATTTAATTATAATATGTTCTACTTAAAGATGTCAAATTTTGTTATATATTAATAATGAAACTTTTTGAAAGGATGAATATAATATATTCTTATGAGTTTTGTTATTTTCATTACCAAATTAATGATTGAATACAAATTATTGAAATTGTATTTCTTAATTATTTCATTGATATTTTTCCTTCTATAAGATTATGAAATTGTGTGATGGTGAGGAACTCAAAAATATATATCCCTAAGGAAAAGCAGAATTATACTGATTTTTAGAATACCTCTATAAATCCTTAGAGCATTTTCTGTAACAAATCTATTAACATACAATTGTATAGTCATTTGACTCTGTTGCTATCATAATTATTTGGATTAGGAAAAAGCACTTTAAATAATGTTTCTGTAAAAGGATTTTTTTTCTTATGATATTTTTGAAATTAGTAAAAGGTGAAACTGGATTTAATATTGAACCTAATCAAAATTCCATTTTGCTCTATCCAAAAATATTCAGTCAAACTGAGTTTAGAATTTTGAAAACTATTCACTTAATTTTATCAGGACATCTTTTTTTTTTGGCAATAATAATTGCTTAGAAAGTCAATAATTGCTTTAACGTTTTTGTAGAATATCTCATTTGCTTTTTTTTTTGTCAACTCTTTTTGTTTCATAATTTTTTGAATAATTCTTATATTACAGTAAATTTCATGTAGATTCTAGTTTCTTCCAGGGAGAATAATAAAAACAAAGTGTTGAGGTTAGCTCCAGATTTGAGATTTTTTTCTCTTAAAGTTTGTTTTTATTTCATATTCTGGAACGAATAGAAAATTAAATTTCATTATGATGCTACATATCATTATTTGTTAATTATTAAATTGTTACATATTTTTTTTCATTTGTCCTTTCATATTACTCTTTATTTTACTCGTTATTTTTGTAAAATACCTTTCATTTCTTTTAACTCTTAGTTTTACTCTTACAATACTGTTTTTGCTTTGCAGACTTCCTTGCTTTTTTGGAAAAAGATTCAGCATTAATTTTTTAATTCTACAAAACTACATCCTTTCTTTAGAAATCAGAATTTTTATAGATATCAGTATTTCTCACGAGGCATTGATTTTCTGTTTTTTATTTCTTAATCTTTTTTACTTTCTTAAAGAGGTAATGGACATCTTGTAGGAAAGGTGCCGGTGAAATAATAAAAGCCCTTGTGTAGCTGAAGAGTGCAGCATTAATATTCACTCACCGGTGAAATAATATTGTTGTACATTATAAATATTGAAAAATGTTGTGAATTTTATGTATATGATGCTTTTAAAAGGCTTTATGATTGGCTTAGAAGTACATTGCAGAGATTGAATTCTTTAATTTGACTTTTTTTTTATCGCATTTTTTTTAAAACTCATTCTCTTTATAAGTTAAAGTAATTTCCGATTTGAATCCTGTATATTGTCTTAAAATTTTTATTATTAGTGTCGTGTTGAATTTACATTTCAAATTTTCAATTAGTGTTCTAAGTTTTTCTCTTCAACATTATACATTTATTTTGACTACTGAAAAATGGTAAAATTTGAAAATAGCAATTGAAAGTTTTAGTTAAAAAATGAAGAACAAGCAAAAACATTGTACAAATAATGGTTACCTTGACTGTAAATATTAATGAAATGATGAACAAAATTCATATACTAGTCAGCAATGCTAATTAACAATTATTCAAAAATTATTTCTTAAGAAAAGTTAGTGGCCTTTAGTTCTTTTTAATAAAATGAGGATTAATAAAATAGATGACCAAGTCATGTTAAAGAAAGAGGAAACATTTTATTGTCTCTGATAATTATTAATTTGTTTTGTAAAAGCATTGTTGATAATATGACTATATTTGTAGAATATTTTGAATTAAAACATGACTAAAAAAATTTTTACTGCCCTATAATGTATATATATAGATTTGTATCTGTCTATACACATTTATCACACCGAAACTAATTCCTACTATATGGATACTAAAATATTTTGATATTATAAATTTAGTTATTAATATATATATTGTTAAAAAATTAAAAATTTTGCTGTACTAAACATTAATTTACAAAAATGGCTTACTGGCAATTATAATTTTAAAAATTAGGACGTATTACTTTTAAATACTGTTTTTGAGCTATTTGTTTTTCTTTGAGATGTTCCAGAGTGGCCTTCCTTTCACTGAATTAAGCTTTGAGTGTGTATACATAATCACATTTTCTTTAAAAAAAGATTAGTTAAATCTTTTGCTGTTTTGAAACCTTGTTTCTAACTATTTTGAAAATAGATTGAAAAACTCAATTTTTTTATTTTAATTAATTGAAATATAATTTCAAAGCTATTAAAATTATGTAAACATTTTATGTATTACTTTTAAAGCATTGATTACTTTCAGAGTTTGCTTTCCTTCCCTTATGTTTTCCAGTAAATTTATACTTTGTACAAAATTTACAAATTGTTTTAGGAATAATTCAAAGAAGACAAAGTATTATTATGTGTTGTAGAAGTTGTTTAACATCAGAAAACTCATTTTTTAAATGAAATGTATTAAAATCTTAATATATGACTGTAAAAATTTTGGCTAATTTGGTCACTAGAAGCTAATTCATTATTCTTCTTTCCATATATTAGTACTTAAAAACATTTGCGCTTTGATTATTGTCATTTGATAATCGATCTCATCTTTCTTTCTTACTTTTTGTCATTAGTAAACATTTGTTGAATGTGTAGTTAAAGATAAGATGTGTTTTAAAAGAAACCTTTGTTGCCGTTGTAGAAACAGTCTGAGTAACCTGTTATTAATAAAATTGTGTTGTTGTGGCTAATGCCACCTGTCTGACGTAGTCAGAATGAGGCCCACAAAATTCATTGTGGCAAGGGGCTAGAAGTACGCATGTCGTTGGCCTTGAGCACCATACAGCGGACAGTACAAATTAGGTTGGCGAAATTCCCCAAAGGGAAGATAGATGGTGTTGTAACTCTAGTTCAGCGGCGCTGCAGTTGCTTGTTTTCAAGTGTATATAGTATTCCTGTTTGTCTTGTAAATAAAGGTTTGTCCTCCATCCAACTGATCATGTGTTTTTAGCGTCGCCTCATCCTTTTGACAGGTAAGAGCAATTTATTCTATTTTTAGTGCACGAATCTGAATTGAATTTTTGAATTACGAATTTGAACATTATTTTGAACTTGAATTTGAACAGATGGCAACACCACCTATCTCCATCTCCACAATTTAGATATGGAACTTAAGGGGAGGGAAATATTCTCCAGTCCCCTGCACTCATGATTCAGCCCACAAGACTTTCGGACTCATTGATTTAATGAGAATGTACTGTGTGTACTTGGAAGGTATTTGGTGGCATCCGGCATCGAACCCAGGCCTTCCGGTCTGGAGTCCGATATAAATTAATATTTCATTATAAATTATTATAATTATAAATTAATATTTCAAATTATTCCCGTGTTTGTTTAAACTGCTTTATATTGATATTGATGTATGTTAAATCTGTTGAGGGTTAAGGTTCTCATATTGTTCTGATGTAGACGTTTAGAGAGTGAAATGACAGCTCTGGTGTTGTCCTTGTCACTTGATCATGGCTACAAGTTACGAAATCTATCACCAGTTGTTCTTGTATTGCTTCAGAATTATGTTAGTTAGAAATCAGTCATTCAAGCTTGTGTTTACTCACTCTTCTCTTTAATCCCTTCAGGACTGGCAAACAGAGAAAGAAACATTTGCGCAGGCCCGCACTTTCCGAAAGTATACACATGCATGGGACTGGGCAAATTTCACTGCTAAACCTAATTTCTTTCAAAAATTGATATATAATCTTTAATGCAATCAAGTACTCTAAAATTTACAATTTACTATCATCCATAATATCTGAATATACATTACAAAAATCTTCACTATATTTTAAAAAAATAAACAATTGCGAATTTTAAAGAAAATGTTTTTATTTTAATGAAAAAAAAGTACTCTCTTTTCCCATTTTTTGCCATGGTGTTTATAATAAAATAGGTGCAAAACTTATAAAATACTATCTGGCAAATGGCAAACTATAAATTTATTCTCACATATACTTGTGGCTTGAACTGATACAAATCTTTTAAATAACAGCTAATATATATATTTTTAATTTTTAATTAATCCTTACAGCTTTTTTGGTAACACATTAGTATCATGTTTTCTGTTCTGTTTCATGTTTCTGGTTTTGACAACTCTGGTTGCAATAACAACAACAAAGAATCCTTTGTTCTTACTGAATTAAAAAGGAATCAATAAGAACAAGCGATTCTTTTTTGTTAAAAATTAGTCATTGTGTTTGTTCTATGAGTATCTTTTTTTAAAACATTTTTGAGAACAAAAATTACCGTTGAAATACTGAATGAGATAAAAATAAACAAAAAGTAAAATAAATACTAAAATTATTATGAATGTCCGATGCCCAATTAACTAATAAGCTTTCCATCCTTTTTAAATTTAGTCAAAATATAAAGAAAAATCCATAACACAATAAATCAAGAACCTTTAAATGCCCAATTCTCTCAAAGAAATTAAACATGTGCAATCGCTTACATTCATAAATATCTTGGATCTAATTAAAAAAAACTTGAAGCTGAAAGCACATATCAAAAGTTCTAAGTTTTGTGAAACATTATTTGAAAAAAAAAAAGGACTTTTAACTGTCTAGTGCTTTGAAAAAATCGTTTAAAAATGTTCCAAACTTAAATCACACCTGTGAAATCATGGGCCTCAGAGCAGGGAAAACGCTATCACATATATGATACCATGGGCCCTGAAGGAAGAAAGGCATGATCACATATATTTGATCATTGTCCTGAATGGATTACAGGATTGCAATAAAGGATTGATGCGAGAAAGAACACAGTTTTTCATATTTGAACTTGGAATCCATTTTAGAATTATGAATTATCCTCAAAAATAAAACATTACTGGAGAAAATCCTTTTAAAAAAGGATGAATGTATTGGAATTATTAAACTACTTATTTTTGATGATAAAAAATTTTTGTTCTGGGGAGGATCAAAAGTTGAAATATTTTTTGGTATCCAAAAAGTATGTATTTAAAATTTTCAATCCTTCTTATTGGTTAGGTGAAAAAATATTTGTTTTTTAAGCAAAATGATGCATACTATTTAATGCACATTGTTTTTATATTTACCTTTATGAAAGGATGATTTTATCTTAGCCTTTAAATTATCACTTTGATGACACTTCTATTAATCACTTTCCATTTCTGTCTATCCCAAATAATTGCTAACCAAAGCCACAAATTATAGATCATAATTTTGAACCATAATTCATAACTTTAGTTGTATGATAGCACAAGAATGCACTTTACACCTCTTTACAAAATTCTTAAAAAATGTTTTATGGTGCCAATTTTTACCTCTTTTTGCATTACTAATATATTAAAAATTTTAGTAACAACTAAATGATTACTATAATTTAGCACTATGATTTTTTTTAGCATTTATGTATTAATGTCTCTGCAGCCAAATTTGTGTCATGCGAATCATGCCATATCAAACACATGAGTAGGAAATGCATTATGGAAAAGTTGTCTGACTAACTAGAAAAAGAAGTTCTTTCATGCAAAGGTCAATCATAAGTACAATTGTATTGATTCCGAAACAGAGGAACAGTGTGACATCATTTAAAATCCTATTTGTATGAGTGTAGTTGGTGGCAGCATCAGGAGAAAGAAAAGACTGTTTTGACTCTTATTTTGAAGTCAATATCGGCCCATTTTTCCATCATAATATTACTTTGAAAATCTTTGAAATTGGAAATCCTTTTTTCAAATAAAAAAACAAATAAGAATCCTTTTTCTTATTCTCTTTTGCTGTTACATCATGGCCCAATTCATGTGGCATAAATTTGGCTGTGGTTACATTAGTATGCAAGTACCAATTTCTTTGACATTGTGAAGTTGTGCCATAATCAAGCAGAATAAAGTATGCTCATAACATTAATTTTAGAGCAATGATTTAAATAGAAGAGCATTTCCATCAGAAAAAAAATTAAAAATCTGTCCTATTATCTTACTAAGTTAGGCATTCAGAAATGTTCTGTAAGTAGCAATTGACTTTTGCAACAAAGGTTGTTATTATAATCAGTAAATTCTAATTCAGTAAAATATATTTAATGCATGTGCAAAAGATTAAAGAAGGAATTAAAAAGCAACTTTTATATGTATTTTCATTGCTGGGGTCATAAACTTATGGCAAACACCCTTTCTGTTGAGTTGTGGATTTGAATCCTGGTGCCACAGAAGATTTTCTGTGTAGTGGAGCAGATGCATGTTAAATCTGTTGAAGTTTAAAGTCCTGCCAGCTTAGGTGTCATTATTGTCCCGTGATTGTTGCTCAAAGTTTTAAGAACCATCATCAATAGTACTCGTGTTGCTTTATATTTGGACAGTGATAATTTTTCAATCAATCAGTTGTATTTCCATTTAAATTTAAAATTGAATTTTAATAATTAATTTAACGTCAAAATTGCTCTTAGCATCAAGATTTTCATTAAAATCTGTTTTGTTATTTTAATGTTACTGAGTTTATGCTGTTTCATTATAATTTTTCTTTTGTTTTTATAGTTTAAGACGTGGACTGGGACCTAACATTCAGGATAGTAATGGCTATACTCCTTTGCATCACTCTTGTTTAAATGGTCACAAGTAAGTTTTTTTGCCAAACTGTTTCTTTTGAAATTTGTTTTATGTACAATTTAAATTTTTCTCAGTAAAATTATCTGACTGCAGTATTTTTGTAATTCCATGTTTCAGAGTTTGTTTAGTATTAATTCAGGGATATTAATGCTAATTTTATGGTTGCCATTGGTTATTTACTGATGGGGATTGACATTTTCTTGTGTTTAAACGTTTATAAAAACCCTTTCTTTATATCACCATTGTTGCATTAACTGCAATTAGTCCTTAAAATGTAAATATTTAAACAAATATTTTGGGTATGATCCAAATCCTCATTTTCCTGTACACTGCCATGTGGACCATGTCAAACACAAATTTGAAAATTTTCCTGTTTAATTTTTGAACCTAAAGAGACTTTATTATGTTTCTTTATGATTGTGCATAGTTTTGAACTAATTTTGTATCACAAGAATGCCAACTTTTTGTTCATATGCTTCATTTGTTAATCTTGCTGTGCTACTTGGTGTAATAAAGTAAATTTTTTTATAACTAAATAAGTGATTAGTTTTAACTTTTACCCCAACTTGTCTTTAAAAATAAAAGAGGTACAAGAAACATCTGTATTATTTTTATTTAACATTTTATAAGATAATTATATGAGCATTAACCTTCAACTACGAAGAGCAATTCATTTTATCTGATACAAAAATGCTTACTATCCATTGATGTGAATCTTACTCATTTAATTCAAACCTATGGTATTTTTAATACTGGTTCAGAAGAGTGCAGAATCAGTGGACTGCTCATGTACTGTTTAACCCTCTGCCAGGTGTGTGTCAAGAAGTTCCATCCATAGGTGCATGACAGCTCTCAGATACATCACCTCATACTTATGTTTGTAGAGGATTTTTAATCACATTTGAATGGTGAGATTTGATATTTAAGTGCAAGGTTATATCTTAAATAGACATAAGTTGCAGTGTTTGTTACTGAAGCTCTTAATTTTTGTTTGTTTATAGCATTATTTGCCTAACAAAATAATGTATTATTGCTGAAGTAATACATAATACACAAAAATACCTATTTACTTGTGGCACCCAAGCATTCAATGGTTGTTTGGGATTAAATGATACAAAACAAAGGAATTATGATGTTTTAAAAGGGAGGGAGGAAAAAACAGGAATGTCGCCCTAAAAAAATGAAAAAAATTAGGCTTAATGCACGAATTTGTGTGTTAAAAAATTAAACACAAGTTGAGACGTTTGGTAACCATCTCAATGAAAAAAGCTAATTACATTAATAAAATAACACACTTAATGCTGAAAGCATTTTTAGTGAATTATTTTGGCACAAGTTTAACTCTGTTAGGTACATACGTATGTTACACACTTCGTAATATAATGTTTAAGGTATATTCAGAAATTTCAATTTAAAAACATTTACAAAACAAAACAATAAAAAAACATTACAAAGGTAATGATTAGCTATCACTGCCACCACTACCTATTAACATTTTGAGATCATTTGTTGCAGTCTTCACAAACTCTTACAATGTTTAATATACATGAGTTTGTGAGTTTTTCGTATTTTACACAACAAAATTTGGATAGTCATCTTTTTTTGATTTCCTGATAAGGGGAGAAGTATTTCCTCCTCTCAGTTCCTAGTGTTGGTTTTCTTCTTGAACAGGCCGTTGTACATCAGATATTTCTTCAATCCTCAGTAGAGGCAGATTAAGGTAGTTGGAGGCCCATGGGCTCAAAATTCGAAAAACAAAAATAGTGAAAAGATTCATTGACCTTGAATTCTCAAAATAAAATGTATTGCTAATAATAAACCTCAACAGCTAAAAAAGTCTTAAATATATTTAAAAAATTAAAAACCTTAATAAACACACAGCTTACAACTTTACTTCTTGATTTGTCTTCGGCAAATTCAGCAGCTATTTTTGTCAAATTTATTTTGTCCAAAATATCGTTTCTATAAAAATATAGCCGTATTGTTCAATTTGTCTTCTCTCCCATAGTGCTTAAATAATTTTTAGCATGCTTTAAAACTGAAAAAGATCTTGACTAATGTATTTGATATTGGTATTGTTAGAAATATTTTCAAAAGTATCTCTACATTAAGATTTCTCGTCATAAATTCATTGTGGGGTCTCAATGTATATTTGTTTTCTTTTAAAAAATAGTAAAAACTGATTGAATTCATATCATTAAAATTTAAAAAATTCAATATCATCTTTGTAAGTTTCAATTTAGTTTTTGTGTAGCTTTCTTCTTAGTTTTAGGTAATAATCTCTCATCAAAAAGTGCAGTAAAGTGTTCTATAACAGTTTCATAAATCTCAGGTCTTCGGTATAGTTTTGCTCTTGCCCTATGGCATATGACATAAAATGAATTCACTATGAAATTTTCACTTTCAAAAATTCATTAGACTTGATTACTTTAACCAAAAATAATTTTTTTTCTTTTGCTACCTGCAAGTTTTCTCAGCTTCTTCTTCAAAGGCTTCAGCTTCACCTTCCTCCAAATTCATTTCTGAAATTTTGAATATAATTTTCTAGAGATTTTAGCAGAGTAGATCCTTTTAATAATTCACATTCAACTTATTGCACTGATTTTCTAGTAGCATTTATTCTCTGGAGTATGGTATTCCAAATTATGGTCATTAGGGAAGTTTCATATTTATCCAACTGTTTCAAAAGGGAAGTTGCCTGCAGTATTGTTATCTCCTTTTTTTCCTCATTCGGATCATGGATTTCAGCCATTGCCGCTTTTATGATTCTTTATCTTGCTGTTAAGGCCTAAATACAACTAGCTTGAAATAATTTGTTTTGAACTAGACATATCTTTTATCACATAACTTCATTTACTTAATTCATCTTCATTGGGAAATTCACTGATGGAAATAAAAATACTATCACCAAGAAGTTGTGCTATATCAAAGAAATTTTTTGTAGGTGTGTTTATACATCTGAAATATGAATTTGATTTAAGTTTCATGTTAGGTGCTTGAGTGTGATGCTTGTTGCACCACTTTGAGGATGCAAATCTGATGTACTTTAAATATAAGCTATTAAGTTTGTGAGTCTTATTTATCATTGAGATTTAATGTAATGAGTTGATGTTAGTCCAAAATGACTTTATGAAGATGAAGAGGCTACTATTAACAGCTGGTTGAGTTTGAATGAGATAGTATAATAGTGCTAAAAAAAGTGGATTTTCTTTTCAAGATATTACAGAAAGATTTGGTAGGGGTGTGTCCATTGTGCATGATTTTTGGCAGCAGTGGTCCCAGGAGGAAAGTTATGGTCAACCACTACTTCAAAAAAAACTATGGTCCAACTACTCATGGGTCACCACTGACAGAGAAGGCTATCGTTTTCACTACATGGCTGGGCAACATCATAATGCATCTACAGCAGAAATTATAGTTTTTTTTTTCGGCACCAGAGCAACAAAGTGACCTGTAACAAATCAATCGTTTGAGAAATAGCTTCCAGCCAGATGCTCTGAAGTGTTTATACCATTAGCTTCAAATCACTGGCATGTCACGCTAGACATCTTTGGAGAGCGTTGTGGCAATTTGTTGTGTTCAAAGCTGTTTATCTCATAGTACCATAGCTGTATATTGATTTGAAGAAGGCCATAGTCAGTACCTGTAAACAACCTTTCAGCGGCCTAGACACACTGGGCCTGCACCTAAAGTTATGGTCTGTTGCGAGAAATTTCCTTTGATTGCAGGAGCACTCTTGAGGTTAATTCACACATCCTGACTGCAAACTTGTATATTAATTGGTGATTTAAATTCTTGCACCATCATTTATAAACACCATTCAAGGGGTGTTTTCTAAAAGGATGATGGGATCCCTCATAGTCTTTTGATGCTTTATTGAAGGTCAATGTGTTACCTTGGCCTGCTAATTCACCAGATCTTTCTCCAATTGATCACTAATGGGTCATCACTGGATGGCAACTGCTGCGTCACCCTCAACCAGAATTAAACAACTTTATATTGACCCACCAACAGAAATGCAATTCCATCCCACAAACTGATATTCAGTTCCACATACTGTATGCACATTTACATGTCTGCATTTAAAATTCTGGCGTTTGCAATGGTTTTTAATGTACCATCATTTCACATTTGAAAAGGCTCTTCTCGCAGTTGCATTAACTTGTGATCTTGAACCTTTAATTAATTAAATACTTTACCTAGAGACAAATATATTGCTAAAGTTTCATCAGTCTACAATAATTTTTTCTTGGTGTTAGGATTTTTTTCCCATTAGTGTAAAATTTATCCGAAAGCAACTAAGCACACCTGTGAACTAAAACGAACTTTTTTGACTTGAATAGTATTCATTTGTTCAAAATAAAATTTTGTGTAAAAAAAAAAAAAAAACTTGTATGAAAATTTTGTACAGATTTGAAAAATACATATATATGGAAGAAATATGGTTGGGGGCTTTGTTACACAACTCAAACACGTGGAAATCATTGGGATTGCAGTATCAGTTCATCTTTTGTTGCACATTTTTTATAACTGGAATTCATCAAGCTTGGAGCCTCTGGTGGCGTTGGGGGTCCCTGGCAGCCACCAGCCTCTTCATCCGCCTCTGATTCTTAGTAGTTATTGTTGGGAATGAGATTAATGTAAAGTTTTACTGCCCCATTTTGGCTACTGCAGTTACAAAAACCTCTGTCAACAAAAGTAATGAACAAGGCATGTGAATGTTACTCACACACAGTATTCAAGCGGCATCTCAATTCCCAGCAGAAAAGCCATCTTAAAAAAGTTTCAAAATACTTGAGTTATTTCACTATAAATCCGGAAACTACAATCTATGTTACAGAGAAATACGAAAATTAATGAAAAATTGAAGTGACATAAAAAAATTATGTTGTTGAGCGCACTGCATCTATCGTATTCAAAGGCCCCTGGCAACCAAAATGTGAAACGGTTGACCACGTCCTTAGCACTGAACCTTAGTGGGAGTGATAAAAGATGGATAGAAAAAGGAGGGGTGTGTATTGCTACTTTGCTTGAAATTAGGATGGAGCTTCTTAAGGCTGTTGATCAATGACAGAAGATGAAAACGTAAATCTGTAAATATTTAGTTATTGCTAACTCACTCTCTACATTATCAACAATTATAAAAGAAAATGGAACAAATTACGGAAATGTTTGAATGCAGTAAGTCTTGATTAAGTGAAATGTACTCTAATAAACTTAATTTTGTTGAATGTATATATATTTCAATAACCTCTAACACAGATTCGTTTAACATGAAAAAATATTTTAATCTCCTCAGTTTCATGTTAAACGATTTTCACTGTAGTTCTAAAGTTGGTTCGTTCAAAATACATTTTTTAATTTTATGATTGATCATTTACAAACATTTTAAAAGTTTTAAAATGTAGTTTCAAACATACATCTTCCTTTATTACACTCATGCATTATTACAACATATAAGTAAGGCTGCTGTAGCCTAATTGTCAATGTAACAAACTCGTGGCTGGCATGTCATCAGTTCGAGCCTAGTCCCGCTGAAGACCCGCCTTGCAGAGGGGTTGGTGTACAAATATTTCAAGGCTAGTAGCAGTTTATCCATTGGGCGCTTGGGGCAGGCGTCCAGAGGAAGGGCCCGTATAAGATAGACTTAAACCAAATTTTCTGGTTATAAATTTCGATCTTCCAGTGCCAATGGGCCTATAGATCTTCTGCGCCCAGACTCCAAAATGAGTGTAAATCGGCACTGGTCGAGGCTCAAACATCCTCAAATGTTGGTATGGTGTGGAAGTTTGGAGAAGGGGGTGCCAGCTCAGGTGTTCTCATCACTTGACCATGGTTCAAAATTACGAGGTCTGTCACCAAAAAGCCCTTGTGTAGCTGAATAGTGCAACATTAATGTTCACTCACTTAATCACTCAACATATAAGTAATAATATTTACTGTTAAATAAATGGGTAAACTGAGAAATGCTATGATAATTATCTTTTATTACAAAAAATGCTATAGTCTGGTTGATAGGTAGCCTGAGGATTTGTGAGTATGAAACTCACTTTTTCTGAAAACTGACAAATATAAAACACTGAAGGCTACTACATTCATTTTTAAACTAAAAAAAAGAATTTGTTTGAAGAAAGAATACTAATATAAAAGTAAACTGTCTATTGCCAGAAATCCCGAGTGTTGTAGTGCTATGTTTATATATTTAAAATAAACCATGCTTTTATTTTGCATTTGCTATTATTTGTGTAGCTCGCATTCTATCTTTTCACTAATTGTGCTCTAATTTTTTATAGGCAGCTACATAAAGTTAAAAAGCAGTAATCAGAACAATTAAAATGAAATTGTTTAGATGTTTCTGAATGACTTTGGCTCAAATATTTTTATAAAAGTATTAAGTACTTATAACTGTGTGTTCTCTAATGGTTTTAAAATACAATTATTTCAGAGAAATTGTTACATTACTACTAACTCATGATGCTTCAGCTAATATTGTTGACCATAAAGGGTGCACACCTCTACATTTGGCTGCTTGGTCTGGAAACACAGAAATTGTTGAAATTATTTTGACTCATGGTCCATCTTTTCCAAGTGTGAATCATATGGTATGTTTGAATCTAAGTTGTTTTTTAATGAGTTATTTGAAATGTATTTGTTTTTATATATTCCAGTTTTTTTTTTTTTTTTAATAAGAACTTAACAGTTTTTATGAAGATTGATGTTTATTTGCCAAAATTGTAACTAGAAAGTAATGTATGTGTTCAAATAAATAATATACTTGTTTGTAAATATTAACTGAATGCAATAATATAATGGCAAAAACCCTTTTAGAATGAATGAAGTGAGTGTTTTATAACATTTTCAGTGTAAAGATTTTAAAGTTATTTACGTTTATATTGAGTAATAGATTTGAAGAGTTTTTCTACAACTCAAAGTTAAATTTGTTGTTACTTTAGGATTGTTAATGATAATTTTCTTTTTCTCTTTCTTTGACTTTTCTACAAACGTTAAATTCAGAGTGAAGTCACAAAAAAAAAAAAAACGTACTTAACAAATTGCTTCATTACTTTCTCTTAGCAATATGATATGAATTGCAACTTATCTCATTATGATGTTTAATGTTTATTTGCATTTATTATTTTTTTTAACTAAGTATGTTGTGATACACACACAGACAAATGAATAAAGCTAGAATATATACAAGGTTGACGAAATTAAACTTCCGCTACTCAGAGGGCCCTGGAGGCCGTTCTACAGTTTGAATAAAAAATATTTGGCCAACAGACACTTCAGATAATGTGCTCGAGGTTTCTGAAATAAAAAGAAAATTAGCTTAAAAAATTACTAATAGATGTGGGTCAGCCCATTCAAACAAAATATGCAAATATCACACAATGAAAGGAAAATGCTGTGCATGCCACAATTAGAAAAACATTGCAGAATGCCAATGTTGTCTGAAAGAGTACTTCTTGTGAAGCTATATTACCACAACAGTGAGAATGCAGCGGCAGCTGTCAGAGAGTTTCGCCATCTCAAGAAACAACGATGTGGACCAATATCGAAGCGTGCTTTTAAAGACATGAATAGTAAAATTCGAGAAAACACTACAGCTAGGCGTTCTTCCTGGAAGACGAAAAAGTCAACACTGCCATCATTGAGGATATTTGGAAGCAAGCAGTGAATCGCTTCATGGAATTGTCAGCATACTTGATATGCCCTACTCCACTGTTCGACATATCATGCATAAAATTTTGAATTTTTACTTGTATAAGATTCGATCAGTTCCGCAATTGAAGCCGTACAACCCAGACACTCGCAAAAACTTCGTGCTAGAATTTCTCGCAAGAATGATGATCGAGGCTTCATGGCCATGGAACATATTGTGGACGGAAGAAGCCCACTTTCCTCTTAATGGACAAGTGAATAGCCCTAATTGTCGCATCTAGGCAACAGAAAATTTCCAAGCTATACATGCGAAAGCTTTGCATGATACGTATGGTTTCGAGTTCACTGTTTCATTAATTCTCGGACCCTATTTCTTTGAACGAGTGACCCCTCAAGGACTTACCACCTGTTCTGTTAACCGGGAACAATATCATGAGATGTTACAGACCTACGTAATTCCTACTCTCCGGCAATGAGGCTGCCTACAAGAAACCATATTCATGCAGGATGAAGCCCTACAATTGTTAAGGCAGGCATTTACAGGCGCACGTTTAATCCGCCGATCTTTCCTTATAGCTTGGCCTCCATGTTCACCCAATCTCATGCTTTGTGACTTCTGGCTGTGGAGCTTTTTAAAAGATAACATTTACAGGAAGCGTTTGCCAACTGCATTGGATTTGAAGAACATTATTCACCGCTATATCAACATCATCCATGTTGACTCTCTCTGTTCATTGATAGAAAGCTTGCTTTTCAGAATGGACTGCATTGTCGAACATGATGGTTCATGTACTGAACATGTTTTAAAACACTGATTTGCATGCTAAATACAATATGTCATTCAGAAAAGTGCAGTCTTTTTAATAATTTGCAAGTGCAACATTGTAATTGTGTATTGTCCTTATTGCTTTTTTTTGTGTAAGACCTTCACTGTTTCTTGATCTCAGTTTGACCTTTCTATGCGCAATAACTCGTATCGCCATCTAGTGGCTGTTTTTTAAACTAGTTTTTTGATATTTCGAAACCTCGAGTGCATCATCTGAAATGTCTGTTGCCCAAATATTTTTCTCTTTGGACTAGCAGAATGGCCTGAGTAGTAGAAGTGTAATTTCACCAACCCTGTATATTACTTTAAATTACTTATTCATTCAAAGAATTATGTATTTTTTAAAAGTATTTAATTAGATTAATATGATCTTAGAAGATTTTCCATTCTGTTAAAAATGTATTCTTTGATAAAGACATATGCTATTAATATAAACTCTTAACATGAGATATAATAATAATAAGATAAAATTATATATATGTAATCTAGTTTTAAGGATGATAAAGAAATTCCTTTGAGAGATTCCTTCCTAAGAGATTTGTTTTTAAAATTTTCAGAATTTCGACCATGAAAGTGCTCTTCATTCTGCTGCTCAGTATGGGCATACTGAAATAGTTAAACTTTTACTTGAGGTTTGTGTTCATATTTTATAAAAAGTTTTTAAGTACTGTAGGTGTATTATTGTAGTTTTAAATATTGTTTTCTTTTTAATTAAAAAAAAATGATCCTGAAAAAAACTGATTTACTTGGTAGAGTTTTTTTTTTTTTTTTTGGTTTAAGTATGTATTTCTTTTATACAATGTGTGCTAGCATATTTTAATTTCAACAATCAGAAATAATAGGTCTTAATAATTCCTTCCCCATTTATGTAATATTGTTATATGTGGTCTTAAGTAATATATATTGGAAAAGTTTTTGTTATCTAATTTAGATTTATTTGAAAAAAATATTTTCCAAGAATGAGTACTTGATGTTGATTGAAATGCTGGCTTATTTTTTACAACTATTTTTTCATGTTTTGTGCTTCATTTTTTGCTTTGTAAATTTATGAATGACTTAATTTAGTTGTACAATATAGCAGCAGGGGGCTCTTAAACTGCGGTCCATGGATCCCTGAGGGTCCCCAAGCACCTTTCTAGGGGGTCCACAAAGGTTTCTCATTAAATGTTAAAATTAGTCTCTTTTACAGCTTTTGAAAGGCCTTGTAAAAAAATTGAAAGATGTGCCATTCTAGACTAGACCACTAAATTGCCCCCCAATGAACCTTTAAATCCTTAAACATGTGTTGGGTGTCAGGGAAGGGTATTTAAGATGTGCCATTCTAGACTAGATCACTTGACCCCCCTCCCAATGAGCCTTTAAATCCTTTAGATATGTGTTGGGTGTCAGGGAGGAGTATTTAAAATCTTGGGGTCTGCAATGTCACATTGATACATAAAGGGGGACCGCATGGTTATGAAAAGTTTAAAAACCACTGCAATATAGTATTTTAAAAATTTATAATTGTAAATTCATAACTTATAATTTATAGAAGTGCAGGAGAAAGAATTATATTTTGAAGAAAGAATAACAGAAAACATTTAGTTTTTAAAACTGTTCTGGGTAGCATTAGTCATACAAAGTTTTTAAAATTCCTTTAAGTAATTTAATAAAATTATGACAAGTAGATATTAATGCAATAGTCTTTTCTTGATGTGTGTGATTGTCATACTTGTGAGGAGTTCTGTTGGTCATTTCCCTTAAAGAACTAGGTCAAATGAATTATTTTACGAGATTGCACTTATAAAATAAACAGATCAAAACATCTTTTGAGGTTGATTAATGAATTGCTAATATAATTTTAATAATAATAATAATGCATGATTTATGTTTAATTGTTATATTTTCTTAACAAAAACATGTTGATGCATTGTTTGTAGATGATGCTATAAAAGTGAAAGAGAAATAACTAAATCAGGCATTGATCCATAAACTGAAACTGTCTTCTAAGATTCTTCAAAAAGCTCTATTCTGTTAACTCAATAAAGTGTCATAAGTTCAGGAAGTTAATTGTAGAAGCTGCTTCATGGGGCTCCATGCTCTCCATAAATTCTTTTTTAAAAAAAACAAGTTTTTAATTAATGAAACAAAATTTTCCCATAAATGAGTCTCAGTTGGGCCATACATGATAGGTAAATTCTTTAATCCGTAACAATATTTAAAAATTGTTACATTTGTCCCTATTCTAAAACTGAAAATAGACCTGGGTCTTTCTCAAGATTACCTTACCCTCTCTTTGCTCAATTAAAATGATTGAAATAGTACTTCTTAATGCCCAATCAGCTTTGTAGAGAGAATGAATATTATTCTGTAATAAGAGAACTTTATATATATATATTGCCCAGTAGCTTATTGCTCTTCCACTCCACAGGTCAGGGGTTCAAATCGCGGGCTGGGCAAGGTCGACTTAGCCTTTCATCCCTTCAGTGGGAGGATAAATGAGTACCAAGCTTGCACAGTAGTGGCTTGCTCAGAGATAGGCACAGTAGGCTTTGGCCCTCATGGGCTGTTGTGCCACTGAGTACAGTAAGCGAACTTTATAAGAAATTGTTCTATTATTCATCAGTTGCAATGGATTACAAAGCTTATTCTTAAAGCAGTAGTAAACTTCAACTCATGAAATTGTTTGTAGATCTAACCAAAACTTTTGATGAAGGTTGGCTTACTGGTTAAACTTCTAAGTCATGTGTCGTGGATTTTTTGCTTAAATTCACTTGTATCTGAGTATTCGTAATTTTCAGATGGGAGTAAATAGACTTATAACCACTTGTAGTGAGTGCTGGTTTGAACTCATTTCGGGATGTGGGCGCAGATCCGCAGGTCCCCTTGGCACTGGCGGATCGAAATTTATTTCCAAAAATCTAGTTCAGTCCATCCTATCCGGGCCCTGGGCAACAGCCTATATATCTTATCCTTCAAGAAAAAGAAAAAAGAACGAAATATTTCTTTTTTGTTGGGTCTACAAATGGGGCACCTTTTTTGAGCTTGGGGAATCCGGGACATTTTGTATAACATGCAGAGTGACTGTAGTCCTGGCAGTTGATACAAAAAGGGTTTTCTCGCCTAACTTTGGTCTTGCAGTCTCCAGTAGCGTGTTCTTTGCCACATTTTGCCAGTATGAAAAAAGTTATTAGAATTAAAGCATTGGGT
Organism: Trichonephila clavipes; assembly: GCA_019973935.1. Taxonomy (NCBI): domain Eukaryota; kingdom Metazoa; phylum Arthropoda; class Arachnida; order Araneae; family Nephilidae; genus Trichonephila; species Trichonephila clavipes. Next base: position 1,070,617 of record BMAU01021292.1, on the reverse strand, counting down.
TATTTCTCTAACGAGAGGTAACCCTCTACTTTAATTTGTGAATAACCTAAATGGGTTAGATCGAAAATACTTTTATTTGAATCGTTTCTCGGAAGAATTACCGTATTTTCCTGTATATAATCCGTAGCGGCGTATAATCCGCGGCAGTTTTTAGGCCGAATAATCCAAAATATAAACTGCCGATAATGAATGTCATAAAGACAAAAAATACACAATATAAGTGAAAATAGAAGTAAGAAATTGTACAGGGGAAAAAAAATTTATTACGAAATGTTTTTTGAAATATGTATGATAATATTTTTTACGATAATCTCAATAAAACAAAAAAATTCTTTGCTATTGCCATCTATGTTTTGAGTTGTTAAACAAAACATTCCATGCGGAAAAAAATCTTTCTTTTTTTTAATTTAGCAAGTTAACAGCAAAAAAATTTAGATCGAGACTGCTTCCCGTCTCTTTCTTTTAAAATCCTTTTATTTATTTCTTCCTCTAATTCTGGCCAGTGAGGTTTACCAAAATGATCGGCACTTTAACGTCAATCACAATTTTCGAAGTTTGTCTTGTTTTTTCTCCACAAACGAATATTCAATTCGTCAACGTTGAAAAACCTTGCAGCTTCCCGATTTTGGTAGCCTTTTAAGTTTGTAGTGTAACTTAACACTTTCGCTTCAACTTGATGAAAACATTCGAAGGACTTAATAGCTCTAGTTGAGAGAAAATTGGGAATGGTGCCAGCGACTAACTATTTTTTCCTTCCAAGGAATCGAATTCGTTTTTGAATTAATTGGACAAAAACTAGTTATAGCTGAAATACGTCATCCGAGTCATGAAAGCGCCATCTGTTATTTATTTTATAAAACATAAACGGCATTTCTTCCAAAACTTTATTGTTCGCTTTTCTGATGGAGAATGTTTTTTCTCAGATAATCCGCGGCGGCGTATAATACGCACAACGAAATTTGAAACTTTTTTAACACATAATCCGCGGATTATATACAGGAAAATACGGTACTTGGAAAAAGGGCAGGAGGTTTTAAATCCTTTTCGAGATAAGCTGAGTGCAGCTTTCCGTGGTGTATCCTTCTTCTTCTAAGTCGTTTTTAATGTCTTCAATTTTAGAGAAAATCGGGAAACCTTTTCTTACAACTTTAATTGGCTTATCTAATTTGGGATTAATAACGTAGTGTTTGAATTCTTTATACTTTGCCATATCGTGAATGAGACTTCGATACTTTTCAAAGTCGTTCGTATAAATTTGAACTTTTATTTCTTATATTCGGGAATTTTTCGTAAAGAAATTTAAGTTTCTCCCTGAAATTAAGTTTAATTTTAAGCATAATAGGAGGGGGAAGGAATGACTTCTCCTTAGTAGTTACTTGATTATCAGTCGGGAGTGGTTGCTCGACATCCTGTTCTAACTCCGAGAAATGATTATTGGTTTCTACAGGATTCTGGGTTGAAGTGGGGGGAAACAGGCCAGTCAGTCTTTTGGGGAAAGATGAACTCTTCCGTGGATTCCTTGTTTTTATTTTTACACTTTTTACTAAACTTTTTCATTTTACTTTTATTTGCAGTTAAATCATCCTTTTTACTGACATTGTCATTAAGTTTAATTTCCTCGACAACCTCAGTAGGGGAGTTTCTATGTTCATTGCAGTCAGTTCTAGTGCAGAGAGAGAGTCCTGAGCTCACTTACCATTTCCTCTTTTTTCTTGATCATGGCTCGGGCGTTCATCAGATATAGCTCGGTATAAGAATTCCTGGGACTGGGTGAATGAAGGCTTTCCTTTTCATGCAGTGACTAATGAAAGGCAGAGATACCTGTGACGGTATCTCTGAGTTTTTTACATGCTGCTAGTTGGTGTTGTCTTAACGGTGAGAAGTCCATGTTGATTGATGATTCCGAATCTGTTTCCATCGTAGTATATGAAGAAAATAGATGCAAACCCCGTAACTATAAAAGCTCTGAAAAGAGCTGTTCGAAGTTCAGATGTTCGCAGGTGCCAGCGCCGAAGGCTCTTATTCTCAGTACATTGGTAAAAAAGATCAGCCATGATATGAAAAATAGACAAATCAAGAGGATTCCCACATAATCGAGGAGGAATGGCGTAACCCCAAGCACGAGCGTTCTATCTAAGCACAGCGCCGGGGGTTTCGAAAGGGAGGAAGAGGCAGGAAGGAATCGGGATGGCCGAATGCAATCAATCAGCAGGGGAACAGTTTACCTCATTGAACCCAGTCTTAGATGCGGTGCAGAAGCTGTGTGTGTTGGTTCTGTGTATGAAAGGCGTTTTTGTTGTTTTATGGGGCGGAGAGGGTTTCTCCACTTCAAAGAAGAGTATGCATAATTAATTTAGGGTGTTGATAACACTAAACAGTGTTTGTGCTCTAATAATTGGATTGTTATGAGATTCAATAGATTTAAAAACATTTATGAAAGTTTAGTGATGTAAATTAGAAATCGGCTCCATGTGTACATCGTTGTGTATCACATCGTTTCGAACATACCAAGGTGCATTTGTAAAGATGCGACGAATTAATTCTTTTCATGTGAGTGGCGGCTGCAGCCCTCCAGAAGGGGGCAGCAGAAGTAATTACTGGGCACAAAATATGCTTGTAAAGGATAACTTTATTTTCCAGTGATAGAGGGGACATTTTCCTTACAAGGGAGATGGCTAAATGAAATTTACCCCAGAATTCGTGTGCTAGATAGTCAATATGGCTATCTATGTGTAGGTCAAGATATCTCACCACCGCAACCCACAGGATGTTGTCATCAAAAAGTGTAAGGTGGAAAGGAGGGTCAATGACCCCCATTTCCTAAAAATTATTGCTTGAGATTTGTCCACATTAATAGCAATTCTCCAGAGTGAAAGCCAAATTTCTAGCATGTCGAGGAAATTTTGTATCGCTTTAATTGGGTATTTGAGCTGGGCCCCTTATGATAAGACAGTGGAATCACATCAGCGAACATTCAAGTACTGACGGTGGAGTGTTGTGGAAAGTCGTGAGTGTAAATGTTGTACAAGTACGGCGAGAAGATAGAACCCTGTGGGACGCTAGAAAGACAAGTCCCAAAGTTTGAAAATATATTGTTTATACGAACTCTAAAGGTTCTATTGTGTATAATTTTAATGAAGTATTTCAGGGAACTGCAGTTTAATTAACTTGTGAGGTCATCATGCCACATCTTATCGAATGCCCTTTTAACATCTAAAAAGACACCGACAATGTAGAACTTGTGAGCGAATCCTTCATTATTTATATTTGTAACGTATTAATTGGTGTTACGTTAAATGGCCCTCCTGGAAACCGCATTGTTTCGGGGATGCAATCTATGGCTTTGCAGTGAGTTTTGATTCTAGTTAAGATTATTCTTTCATAAATCTTAGCAGTGGCGTTTGTTAAGCTAATTGGTCTGTAGCCTTGTGTAAATTTGTGATTTTGAACTTGTTTGGCCTGCATGATTACGTTTGCTTGCTTCCATAGTCTAGAAAAGTGATTTTAAATGAGGCACTGATTGTAAATTTTAGCTAAGTGTGTAACAGCATTTAGAGTTAAATATTTAAGAGCAATATTAGGAATTTGATCGGGGCCTGCAGCTTTTCAATTCTGCAGCTTTTTAATAATACCTCGGACTACAGAAGGGAAAGTGAGGGAAGGTGTGTTTATGAAGTTGTCAAAAAAGTCATTTACTAAATTTCTGACTTCTTCGATCTTGTTATCACAGTAAGGTTCAGCATTTTCTTGGAATGGGATTTCAAGAGTGTTTTTGAAATAGCTTTATTGCGAAAGTGTGTAATGCCTTTTATACTCTCTCTTCGAGAAATTACAAGGGTTGCCAATTGGGGGAGGGTTCCGTCGCCAAAGGTGTTAAAGACACGATACGGAATATCCTTCGCGGCGTTGAAATATCAGACATACTTCAATTATTACATTTAAAAGTTAACATTATGTAATATAAACAATACAAGGAGTTAAATTAGAGCAAATACAAGTTAAAATTAATTACTAAGTTAAATTTATGTAGAAATACGAAAATACAATTAGCACTGGAATGCAATTAGTTGCTTTACAAGAGACTAAAATTGTCTTTAATTGGTAAAATACAAATCTTTTAAAGAGGTCTCCTGTAGTTACCCCCTTGGCGTGCGTACATCAACTACTCTCACATTTCCATCAGGGCCTGGAATAGACTTAATAATCCTACCCAATGACCAATTACAGGTTGGGGGAGTTGAGGGTCTTTAATTAAAACCATCATACCAGGGGTTGCTTAAATACCCATTGTGATACCTTGCTCGCAGGGGTATCATTTCTTCATCATCCACGCGACCTATGTTTGAGAAATGAAAGGTGATCCACTAAACTCTGCCATAATAAAATTAGTTTATTTTGATCTTAATTTATATACAATAAAACAACACTAGTCTAGGAGGCTTATGATCAGGAGTGATGCGATGTAAACCGTAATTCTGACAAATAGTGCTATTAACCACTGAATCTATATTTATAGATTATTTCCTTGCTTAATAGAATTCACTCTAGTCTTTAGGCTTAATCAAACTGTTTTACCGCTATTTTCTTGCACGAATACCTACAGTCCTTAAATCATCAATATATTCTTCGATCCAACTTGCTCTGGCTAAGGGAATACTTTTTTTGGTCTCGGATCCACTTATTAATTAGCTTCACTGGCACTACTAGACAGACTTATAGAATTCATAGAATACACTAAGACTCTTCTCCTTGAACTTCACCTAGAGCTTTACCTCACTTCGCTTAGCTTTACTTCTCCACTTAGCACTCCACGCGAATACTAACGTTCCAATATATACAGTTCCTAATCTGCATAACCACGCTCTCTTCTTGAGTTGGTTGGAAAGAATTGCCATTCTGGCCCCAAAGATATCCCAAGAGGATTATTAGAAGTACCAATAACAACGAGTCGCACCATTTTGTACGATTTTTTAAATGACTCAGATAGCTGTTTTGCCAGCGCTTCCATATTGTTTGAACAAATTTTTGAGTTTTCTGCCATTCATTAAGAAGGTTGTCCTCTTTATCAGTTATGTCAGGTTCAGGGATAGCATTTATGAGTTTTCCTATCAAGAAAGGGCCTGGAGTTAATACTTGGAAATCGTCTATATCAGATGGCAAGTGAGTGAGTGGTTGTGAATTGAGGATGCCCTCAATTTCAACTATTACAGTCATAAATTCTTCCAGCGTTAGTTTTGCGGGGCCTACCACTCTTCTCAAATGATACTTAAAGGATTTTACTCCCGCCTCCCAGAGGCCATCAGAATTGGGTGTCCTAGGCGGCAAAAACTTCCATTTGATACCCTCTGAGGAAAACAGGATTGCAATGGTTTCATCTTTTATGACAAGTTTGTATAGATGCTTCAGTTCTGCTGAAGCTCCAGTGAAATTAGTAGCTTTATCGCTAAAAAGAATTGTACTTTTTCCATGACGTGCAAAAAATCGTTTCAAAGTGACAATCAAAGCATTTGCAGTCAAATCTCAAACAAAATCTATGTGAACTACTTTAGTTGCCATACAGACAAATATGACCACGTAGACTTTCTGAAATTTACCCTTTCTCTGTCCCTTATATTTGATTAAATGGGTCGCACAAATCTAGTCCTGCGTTTTGAAAAGCCGAACTTGATGTTACTCTATCAGGAGACAGATCCCCCATGATCTGATTGGCGATAACTGGGTTATTCTTGAAGCATTTCACACATTCATGAACGACTCTATGTACGAGGGATATTTGGAAACTAAGGTCCGTTTACTTATAAAACATAAAACATTACAGATTTTTTCAAAACACTTTATATTTTAAATTCCTTACATGTTTCTCTATTTTTCTACATACTTTCCATATTTGTTTAAACATTTATCATAACGTTCTACGAGCTTCTGTATGCCTAAGTCGTAGACGTCTGCCGCCTGTGAGGATAACCAGTCTTGAACTTCTTCTTTCACCTCGTCAGCTGTGTCGAAGTGCTTGCCGCCGAGAAACTCTTTTAGGTAGCGTAATAAGTGAAAATCACTCGGAGCCAAGTCTGGACTGTACGAAGAGTGGTCAATCTGTTCCCATCCAAAAGATCTGATCAGATTTTGTGTGTTAATGGCAGAATGGGGTCTGGCATTGTCATGCAGCAACAGAACTCCAGACGTCAGAAGACCACATCACTTATTCCGTATAGCACGTCTAAGTTTAGTTAGGGTAGCGCAGTAAGCGGCTGCATTTATTGTTGTCCCTTGCTGCATAAACTCGTCTAACAAGACCCCATGTCCATCCCAAACCACGGTTGCCATAACCTTGCGTGCTAAGATTGCCCGCTTGGCCTTGGCTCTGACTGGTGAATTTGTGTGACGCCATTCCATTGACTGACGTTTAGACTCTGGGGTTATGTGAGAAACCCATGTCTCGTCCCCTGTGACAATCCTCTCTAAAATTGATCACCTTCTTTATGATATCGATCCAAAAAAAATCAAGAGCACAAACCATTCTTTTCAGTTTGTGTTCTTCAGTAAGCAGCCTGGGAACCCAACGTGCACACAATTTGCGAAACTTCAACTTTTCGGAAACGACTTTGTGCAAAGTTGTTCTACCCACATTCGGAAATTCCAATGCTGAAGTAGAAATTGTGAATCGCTGGTCTTCACAAATCTTTTCATCCACGACATTGACCAAATCATCTGTGATCACTGATGGTCGACCGGAACGCGGTTCATCATGAACATTTTCCCATCCGTCCTTGAAAGCTCTCACCCACTTACGCACTTTGCTGCTACTCATCGCATTTGGGCCATACACGTCGCTTATCTGTCTATGAATTTCTGCTGCTGAAACGTTCTTTGCTGTCAAAAACCGAATCACTGACCGTATTTCACAGCGGGCTGATCGATTGTTTTAAGCATTTTGAAGTAGCACTGTACTTACCACACTGCAACAATACAAATGCAAATGGCGTCGTTTGACGAGCAAGGTATGTCGGGAGTTGGTACGCATGCGCATTTCAATATTTGCGCGACATTCGATTAGCTACGACGATTCGGACCTTAGTTTCCGAATATCCCTCGTACTATGCTTCTACCACCAAGAGGCCAATATTTTAAACACACGGTATTTAATGGAGCTTGTTAACCCAGATGAAAATCACGTTTGCGATAATACTGAAATATAAGTTTGACTAACTTATTGCCTGCACGCAGAATTATGGGGTGTTTTGGGTTTCCTCTGACATTAGAGTGGAAAATTCTTCTCCCTTCCCTTAGCAAACCTTCTCTATTAATAAAGGAATTAAGAAATTTTAGCTTACTTGACTGGAGAACTGAAGATTCCCTTTTCAAGGAAGCCATTTCTGCAGAAAAATATCTTGCTTGAAAATGTTTAATAAGGAATATCTCTGCCAAACTATATTCTTCAAGGGTAAGTGCAAGGGTTTGTTTTACACCAGTTTTACAATTTTTAATAAACCTGAAAATAAAGGCTGAAATTCTAATTAATATATGAAAATTATTTGTACGATGAAGAAAATTATCAATAAAAATAGAGTCTATATTTAACTTCAAAGTCACTTTAGACATAGGTTTAAGTTCGTTGGTATAACGCTGGTCAGTCACAGTACTGGAAACTCATAAGCTTTTAGGATTAGCTGCAGCTGTATTCTGCAAATCAGAACCATTCCACCACAAATCGTTAGTTGTAAGTTCCTTTGCATCCAGTCCACAAAAAATGACATCAGCTGTGTTGCCCTCTGATGAAATATGCTTCCACTGGAAGTCTGTGGATAATTTCTGCATCTAGGACACTCGATTACCGACGAAAATCTTGAGCAGGTTTGGAAGGGTATTAATCCATGCGAGAGCGATTGTAGAATATGTTACAACTGCACGGACTCTTATCTGCATCTTAAGAGCTGATATAACCTTGTGAGTAAGCTTCGACAAAAGAAGACATGCACATAGTTTGAGTCTCGGTATCGTCATAAGCTTGGTCGGAACAACACGTGATCTATAATACACAAGAATTGGCAATTTGATTCCTCGGTGATGGACACTGTTTCCATATAAATAACTGCACCATAAGCTTTAGAGGAAGCATGTGCAAAGCCGTGAAGCACTACACTGATGACACTGATCTTTAGAAAACATCTGATTTGAAGGTATTTTGATTTTCTCCAAGCCAGTCTGTGTCTTAATGAAGTCCTCCCATTGCTGCAAAATATCTGGAGGAAGTATTTCAAACCAATCTAATTTAAGCAGCCAGAGCTGTTGCATAAAAATTTTAGCTTTGGAAATGACAGGACCTAGAAGTCCAAATGGATCGTAAATGCGTGCGATCTGGGACAAGACGTCTCGTTTGGTATAGCTGCGATTAAGACTGACGTTGGCTTTTGTAAGTAAAGGTATCATTTACACTGTTCCAAATCATGCCCAGAGTCTAATCCTGGATTTCTTCAGAATTTCTATCAAGTGGGAATTCTTCCTGCGTAGTGGTTGGAGAAAGGTTCGTGCACCACTTATGCAGCGTCATTCCTCCTCTTTGAAGAAGCTGTTTTGATTCCAACTAAAGGGTCTCAAATTCCGTTAATTCAGAAGAAACCAAGAGGCAATCATACATGTAAAAATCATTTAGTAGAACCTTTGAAGCCAATGGAAAGTTCATTTCCTCATCTAAAGCGAGTTGCTTCAAAACCTTGTACGGAGCGCTTGCTGTGCCGTATGTGACAGTTAGTTCGTAATTCGTATATTTTAGTACTACTTTTCCACAAGATTTTTTGAAGCCTAGTCTGAGATTCATTTAACTCAGTCATTCTATACATCTGCTTTATGTCTGTGGTGAAGGCGTAATTGTGTTTGCGGAATCTAATAAGAACTGAGAACAGGTCTACTCTAAGCACACCTCCCTTGTACAATAAACCATTTAAGGAATAACCGCTAGTAGTTTTAGCGCTAACGTTGAATACCACACACAGTTTAGTTGTCATGTTGTCCGGTCGTAAAATGCCGTGATGAGGAAGATAATATCCTGTCTCTGACTTGGAATCTTCCTTCATTTCGTTCATGTGATGCAAAAATTCATATTCATTTAGAAAATCTGACTGTCACGTTCTAAGTGTCCATAGCTGATCTAATCTTTTAGATGCAATCATCTTAGAATTTCCCAAAATGGTCTCAGGCAATTCTGGTTTCAATTTCATAGAAACAACATATTTGCCTCCTGCCTTTCTTACGTGCGTTTTCTCGAAATGCTCATTGCAGTAATTTAATTCATCACTATTGCAAATTTTCTGAGGTGCGACATCTTCTCTTTCCCAGAAGTTAGCAAGAGTTTTGTTTAACGCTTCTAAGTTTTTAGCCTAAAAGCAATGCTTTGTCAAAATATGTAAATTAGCGTCTGAAATTTTACCCGAAACTAGGTACTCAAAACAGCTAGATTGCAGAAATAAGTTATTCCCAATCCTAATTTTATCCTTTTCTAAAAACGCAAAGAACAATTCTGCACCTAACAACATATCTTTCCTCTGAGGAATAGAAAAAGTTGGATCAGTCAGATGTATATTACTAGGAATATTCAACTGCGTAAGAGAAGAGAAGTGAGTAATCTTTGGCGCAAGCTATAAGTCAATTTCCCATTGCGAATCATTCCTAGCGTTTGAGATTTGAGTGGGAATCTTTTTTCTTATACAGGTTGCTCCCGTTTCAAAAGACAGTTAAAAAAAATATACAAGTTACAGAGAAAAGTCTTCTATTGGTGAACAACAAATACAATACCATTTTACATTAATTGGTTTTAAAAATTATGTCTATTAAATGGCGTCCTCCAATAGTTATACATTGACGAAGTCTTTCCTGAACGTTCTGAACATTCCCCTTAGCTCTGTTTTGATTTTGTCTGACGAGGTCCACTTCCACTTGTCAGGCACTGCGAATAAACAAAGTTTTCGCTACTTGACATCAGAAAACCACTTCACAGTCCTCGTGTGACAGTTTGATGTGTTGTTAATGAATTTGGTGTACGGGGTTCTTATTTTTCGAAGGAGGTAAACTAAACTGTTCAATTCTCACAACTTATTTACAAATCTATAAACTAAGTGCGAAATAAATGATGTGGCTACGAGTGTTTCTCAATTTAAATAAAACATTTATTAAGCTATTTACATGGATGCATAAAAAAGGTTAAATATTATTGCGCACGCTCATAGCCGTCTCTTCCCTCCAAACGCATCTAGAGGAATCCTTTCTCCCTCCTTTCGGAGCGCTTTTCCCCCCGTTGCCACTCTAGTAAAGAGAAACTAGGAGGCGCTCACCGCTCCTCGGGTCAAACACTCCTTCACTCCTTGGGTGCTTTCAGGTCGATCACCCCTTCGCTCTTTGGTGTTTTCCCAACATTCTCCCACCTTTGAGTTTTCTTGCTGATAAAAAGCTCAAACACAATATATAAAATACAACAGTAAGATTAACAATATTGGTTCAGAATGTTTAAATAAAGCAAAATTTACAGTAAACAAAGCTATTCCAGAATACATTTTAGGCATATGTCAGACGCTTAGGAGTAGTTACTTTTCTGCCTCTCCTCGTGCGCATGACAGAATCAGTCTGATCTTTTGGTAAATTAATCTCTTGTTCTTGCAGTTCTAAATTGTAAAGTCTTTGCACAGGTCTGACCAACTCCCCAGTCTCAGTTTTGACTCGAGCGATTCTAACATGTCCATCTTTTCCAGGAATCAGTTGAATTACTCTAGCAAGAGACCATAGAGTCCGATTCTTTAAACTATTTTCCACCACAACTACTTCTCCCACCGTTAAGGGTCTTGATTTACGGTGATGCTTCGTTTGCTCTCTGAGTTGGCCTAAGTACTCAATTTTAAATCTTTTCCTAAGCTGTTCCTGAATGGTTTGAACATGTCTGATCCTCTTATTGATTTCTTGATGATCTAGACAATCTATGTCAGTTACATCTGACATCTCGATTTCTTGTAAAAACATGGCGGGTGTTAATGGTGATAAATCATTAACATCCTCAGAAATGTAAGTTAAGGGTCTAGAATTGATCACATATTCACATTCACATAATACAGCGTTTAACTCTTCGTAATATAACGAAGCTCTCCCTAACATTTTTCTCAAAATTTGTTTTAACATTTGAACCATTCTTTCCCAAAATCCTCCCCACCACGCGGCACTGGGAGGGTTAAATTTCCACTTTATTTTTTGGATATTAGCTTTAGACATTACTACATCCCAGTCAATAGAATTTAGTGCGCTATTAGACCCAACAAAATTTGTTCCATTACCCGAATAAATAATGGTTGATCGGCCTCTTCTCGAAATAAATCTTCTTAAAGATTGTAAAAATGCTGCGGTAGAAAGAGATTTAATAAGTTCAAAATGCACTGCACGGAATACAGCACAAGTGAATAATACTACCCAGCCCTTACGTTTATCTTTTAAATGAAGTGGGCCTGCAAGATCAACTCCTACAACTTGAAATATTTTACAGTTGCTTACCCTATCTTTCGGTAAAGAAGATGGCACCACTTCCGTTTTTTGAGCCGAAAATCTTTTGCACCTAGTGCATTTTTGTATTATTTGTCTAATTAATTTTCGCGCTTTTAAAATCCAAAAACTTTCTCGCAAATGTGAAAAAAAATCAAGGGCGAAGTGTAGAAAAAGTGATTCACTAAGTTTTCGACTTCTTCAATCTTGTCTTCACAATAAGGTTTGGTATTTTCCTGAAATGTAACTTCAAGAGTGTCTTTGAAAGTGTCCGCTTTTCGTAATCCGACTAGGCCATTCCACCCGGACCATGTAATGGTGGATAGGGAGCATATCTCTTAGTGAACTTCCTCTTTGTAAATTATACAAGGAATTGTCCTCAGAATTTAAAGCTTTATTGCGAAAGTACGTAATGCCTTTTATACTCTCTGACTTTATATTGACTCTAATTCATAAAAAATTATCACCAGCTGACTGAATTTTTTCTAATAAGGCAAGTTAATTACAGACTTATCGAAGAAAACACTATGCATTGAAATTGAATATACTTACATGAACACACTTGTGTCAACATTGAAAATTTAAAAGAGAAGGGCAGAAAAACTTGTCAGTTTGAAAGTAACAACCGATAATATGGTAACTGTTAAATGTCTGTACAAATGGAGTTCAGATGGAAGGTCTGCAGAAAGAGTTTTCTTAGTCCAGAAAAAAGTCCCTTGGAACAGTTGACACACGAATAGAAAAACTTCAACCTGTGCTGAGCTATAAAAGGAAAGCAATATCTTTGGTTATATTAAAATCTAAACTTTAGATTGTCATGTAACTGGATAAGGTTCATCTTCTTTAGGAAAGCATTTTGGTGTACATAAAGCTATCGTAAGAAAGCAAGAAGAGAAAATCAAGCTGCTTTTACACAGTTCATGAACAATTTTAAATTATCATTATTTTGCCTAATTTTTCTGTTGATTAATTAGTGACAGGATTTTTTCCTTTTCAAATGATAATTTAATTTGTATGATACATGTACAATCTTTAAAATGAGATGTGTTAGATCCTAACTTGTAAATTCATGGTTTATTTTATTGTTTTTGCTGATTTCTTAGAATTGGAATTAATCTTGTATTTTTCCATTGAGGCAATATGTTTTTAACACACATTCTTTGGGAATGTATCGATCGTGTGATAACAGAGTTATTTTAAAAATTCCAATCCTGGTGTCGAAGCTGTAAAACAAATCAAACTAATTTAAATAAATATTTTTAAATGAATTTTATTTATTTTATCAAATTGTAACAATTTTTAACTTAATTAGGGCAATGTACAAATTCGCCATGTTATTTCTTTATATATATATATATATATATATGTTAAGTATTGGCCGAGTAGTTGATTTTTGTCGTGTGTGAGCAGGTTTTCATCAAAAACACATCTTCAGTGAACAGATATCTTCTTTATTGTGGCGCACACATCGAAGCTTAGGACAAAATTATAATACACTTTCACATCGACGAGACAAACAAATTCATGATGATATTAAAACACAGTGGACAAGAGACAAGCAGAAGTGACATCTTGACGGACACAACACAAAAACACGGAGAAACAGCTACATTATGACGGCAAAAAAGGAAGAGCGACGAACGCCATTACACAAGTTGTTTTTATTCTTTACCAACAGTGCAAGTGCGCGATGATTACGTAATCTTAGCTCTGATTGGATAGGATGTGTGGGACAGGAATTTCTGATGTAATAATATTCATCGATTACGATTAAAATCAGAGTGTTAGTTTTGAACCAAATAATCAAAAGATTATTTCAATATTGTAAAAAGGTTAATTAAAGAGAATGCTAGAGGGAATTATTACATATATATATATATAGTATAGATTGTTCAAATTTTCAGTCATTAATAAAATACTTTCTATTCATCCATTCAAGTTCAAATACATTTTTTTAAAACTTGTAGTGGATGACAATGTTTATACTGTTTTTTCAAACATTAATTCATTAATTAAATTAAAAAAAATGAATAAATAGTAACAAACAAAAGTAATAGCCCAACAGCATATATAGAAAGGAAAATCGTCCATTGTGTCCCCGTAGCGCAATGGATAGCTCATCAGACTTCTAATCCAAATGTCGTGGGTTCGAATCTCACCCGGGGTGGCCTAATTTCTGAGGATATGATTTCTTTTTTACTATACTATTTTATTAGAATAATTAAATTTAATTAATGAATAAATAGTAACAAAAAAAATAGTCCAACACCCTATATAGAATGGAAAATTGCAAGGAAAATCGCTTTCTATTTCGTCACTTAATATTGTGATTCTGTCGTATGTACATACATATTTATATTAATTGTAACTAATTAATAAAATTGACTAAAATAAAAGTTTTCTTTGTTGACCTTAGTAGGAATTGACTTATTTTTTTTATATTACTTCTACTTTGAATTAAATTTTTCATGTGCAACTTAATCTTCCACCTAAATGGTAGCAACAGTAGTGAAATCTAAACCTGGTATCCCCCCCCCTGAAAGGAAATTTCTTTAATAGCTCGGCACTCATTTATTACCAGAAAATTAGTTTCCCTTATTTTTCTTTTGATAAATAATGTAAACTTTAACTTATTCTGAGAAGGTACAAGGTTTTCTCACTTTAGGGAATCAAAAAATTTCTACTTATGACCTAAACCAGTACCTTATACATAACTTATTCTGTTATACATTGTGTGAATTTATGCGATTCAAAGTTAGATCCATAAGTGGAATTTTTTTAGCTCAAAATAAATACAATAAATAACAAAAAGATTACTTTGCTTCATGACACATTATTTACCATTGACCCTTTATTAGGACGCTTGTTTTTTTATTTATTTCTACCTAAATAGTAGAACTTTCAGTTTTGATTGTTGTAACTAAATGTTGTACTGACTACTATAAAAGCTACAAAATAAAAAAAAAAACAACTTACTGTTGGAAATGGATTAATTAGCGCATTTTTTTAGTTTTGCACTTGGCAGCATTGTAGGCTTGCTGGTACAAGCTATACAACAATGGAAATATATATTTTTATTTGGGTATGTTTATTATGAATATACAGACGTTCATGTAACATTCAGTTGATTCTAGAATTCCTGAGATAATTAAATTATTTTATGCGTCCCAATAATGGGTATTTTAACTATATTTGTATCAATGTCACATCTAATTGAAGAGTACAACGCACACAAATACTTTATAGAACACAAATAAGGTCAGAGAATTTGTGGTAAGCACATACTAAATAGCTGATCCAGATGAGAAGCTTTCACTTTTGAATAATCGATGGTGTTCAAAGAAAGCAGGATCAACACTGAAGCGTTGAGGGAACAAACTGGGCTTGATCCAGGAAATGACTTCATTGAGCCAACTAAAACACAGATGAGATGTGCGTACTTTAAGAAAACAGAACGACGCGAGAGTGTGTGATAAGTGTAATGTTGGTGTCTATGACAAGTGTTTTATTTCATTCCACACACCATAGAAACACAATAGCATCATAAGCTTTTTTTTGTTCCCCTCCCTAGTGTTTATTACGATTTGTTGCATTGCTAATAACTTTGTGGATTTTTATTGCGATAGGGGCAATATTGGTGTCTATGAGAGATGTTTTATTTCATTCCACACATCATAGAAAAATAATATCAGAAACTTTTTCGTTTTCCCTGATGTTTATTATAGTTTGTTCCACTACCAATAATATTGTGGTGTCCATGGCATGCGTTTTGTTTTGTTCTACACGCCATAGAAACATAAAAACATGACAAACTCAATTTATGTTGTCTCCCATGGTGTTTATTCCAATTTCTTGCCTTACCAGTTATATTGTGGATTTTGATAGCATATTTGGCCAATGTCCCCCCAAAAGGACGGGGACATACCAATGCTCAGACACTTGAAAACAGTTTTTCCTTTCATATTTCATTCATGTTATCATATTAATGTATTTCATTTGTTTTTCTTAAAAAGTTAAAGAACATTGATTTGGTATGTAATAAGTTAATACTTTAATTTGAGTTTTGAGCTCACAATTTATGAGAGTGGTAATTAGAAAAGAGAGCTTTACTTTATGTTCTGTAATTACATTGACAAATTTTAGACCATTTTCGATCTAGAACACTGATTGTAATTTGGGATGAAATATAAAAATTTAAAAAATTAATAAATAGTTAAGGGTAACACGTAAGTACTCATTATTTTCTCATTGGAATGAGAAATGCTATGCTTATGCTATTTTATGCGAATAAAAGGATCATTCTGTAAATGTTCATTGCAAAGAAATGTTCAAGAGGATAATTTTACAATTCTTTTATTTTTCAGTATTCTTTCTCTTACTTTTACATTTCTGTTTAAAAACTCCAAAGCCTCTGAGTAAGCTTAACGCAATTACTTTGTGTGTCAGCAAAAATTTCATACCAAAGGACGGATGCCGACTTGGAAAATGGCCCTTGAGTTAGTTTTGTCTTCATTAATGAGTTGTTTTTAATCAGTTTTCGTTACCTGTATTAAGTTGACTTTGAATTTATTTTAATAATGACTGCCGTTCGAATTTCAAACTCCATCTTGAAAAATGAAACGATACGATTTTCAGAAAATGATTCCATTATGTAGCAATCCTCACCCTTTTTGGAAAATTTGATTTTAAAAATAAACATAATTCAAAACTTGATAAACATAAATTAAACTTCTGCGTCGTATTGGAAATTGTATGTTGTTGAATGTCCGTTAAGATCAAGTATTTTGTTGAAATGCCACCAGACTGTCTAGCTAAAATATAGTTAAAGAAAAAAAATTAATATTATTTTGACACCGTAAAATGCTAGGAAACAAATTTCTGACAGAATACTTTGTTGTATTTTTAAGTTTTAAAACACATCTTTTTCCCAATACCGAAATCTTTATTAATTGAATAAAGGTTTATATTTTCTCTCTCTCACACACACACAGTGTTTTGAAAAGCTCGAAGTAATATTTAAATTGAACGATTTGATTGCATTTTTGTTATTTGATTTGTTAATTATGTTGGATGTGGGATTAGTTTCTTTTCTCATGACAAATACATAATTAAGGTTTTTAAAAACACAACTGATTCATAATTATATAGTTTGAATAAGTAATGCATTTTATTATTGGTATAAATTAGGTCAAATTTTATTTTAACATTGAAATTATTTATTTAGAGACAGTACGAGGTAGAGTCAAAAAGTTCCCGGAATTTCTAAAAAAAATTAATTTATTGTATTTGCAATATTTGAAGTGCATTCCCTTCAAAATAGTCGTCTTTTCAATTCACACATTTTTGCCAACGTTCTTACAATTCTTCAGCTCTTCTGGAACCCTTTCTCTGAGAGCTCTTTTAGCTGTCTCTTCGCCATACTTTTTCTGTGAATTTCCGAAATTTTTTCCCTTTCATTTCATTTATAACCAAGAAAAAAGGTAAAATTCCGATGTCTCTTCAAATGTAATTTTTCTCCAATAATGACCGATGAAGGAAAATCCAACTTTTTTCAGGAGACTGATAGCGTTTTATAAGAATTGGTCCTTTATTCACAGTTTGAGATGAATGATTTGAAGGATGTTTTCATCACCGATGGATGAGCACTGCCGACCGCTTTGGGGGACCTTGACGAAAATGCGTGTGTCATTCACCTACTTTCTATGTTTTATTTAATACTAGCTGTATGGCCTGGCGTTGCACGGGCTTTCTGTACTTATATAAGCAAAAGCTTCAGTAGAATATACTTTTTCGAAATTTCTTTGTGTTGCACTGGCTATTGCAGCTTTAAGAAATATTATATATTTTTCAGAATTAAAATATGCTAACACTCATATGTGCATTGGTAAAATTAACGTAAAACATGACAAATAAAATGGATTAAAGTGTCTATTTTATTTTTGTTTAACATTTTAAACTATCCTTTTTTTTTTTTTTAAAAAATAAAGATTATCAGTTTTATTATATTTTTCAAAAGTAATATATGGCTAATTATGTTTTGTTTATTATTTTTATATGTGTGTAAAATGAATTTCATATTCAAGAAATATTTTTATAAGTGGTATGTAAATGAAAAAATATAATACAAAATTATATTATGTTCAGTAAAACAATGAAAAAATATTTTGAAATTAAAATTACTTTTATAACTTTAGAGAACGCTTGAAATATCATAAAGGCATAGAAAATAAGGATGGCAATTAATAATGAACCATAATACACGTGGACATCGCTTTTATTTATTTTTTAACTTGTAGTGGATGACAGTGGGTAATATACAGTTTTTTCAAATATAACTTCATTAAATTAAAAAATGGTAACAAACAAAACTAATAGTTCAACAGCATATACAGAAAGGAAAAATCGTTCGTTGTGTCCCTGTAGTGCAATGAATAAAATTGAGCTTTTCTTGCAAACATAATATATTTTAAAGAGCAGTGTATCCAAAAGTAAAAAATAATTTTTTAATGAGTGTTCTCGTTGCAATTTCGCTTCACAAAAAAGAATGATTTCATAAAAACGTATATTTGAATATAAGAGAGAAAATTAACTTGCTAAAAAGGTAAATAGAAATGAAAGTATCAGTATATAAATAAAAATTATAACAGAAAGGTAATAACATAGTATGTTTCTGCTATGGGAACTATGAGTGAAATAATCTGAAATAGATAAACCAAAAGAAAAAATTAGCTCATAAACTATTTCCTTACAATATTATTGTAAATAACATACATTTGGAATCCTTCAACTGAAAAAAAAACAAAATTAGTACAAACTAAAATTATAAAAAATAGATAAAATAAGCCTACATTGTAATAAAGCATTAAATTAAATTTTCTGTAGCATTAAATTAATATCACATGAAGAATGGAAGTAATACTATCTAACATCTATATTACATTTAATATAAAATTCAGATGTAATACAATAGTGAAAAAATTAAGTTAGTAAGGACCAAAATAAACTACCTAAAGCAGACCTACGTTGAAAAAAACCATAATGAACCTAATGAGAGAAATAATAAATCCTGTTTGTATCAAGCTACATCTTTCTTCCTCAAAAACTTTTGGATCACAAATGGTATAAATATATTTATATATTTGAAGAATGTTAAAAGCACACAAAATTGATGCAAGATGCCATGCGACAAAAAAATCTCATCAACACCTGATGTTTTCCTATAATGATGAGATAGTATTTGTTGATGAAGGAAGAAAAGCAATAATCTTTTTTTTCAACCAAAGAAAATGTCATAGAAATGTACGTAAGTAAAATCTTTAAAAATCTATATGAAGAACAGATTGTAAGAAGGAAAGTTAAAAACCATGATGCAGCATGACAAAAATTGCATTATTTCTGAATTTTAAAGTGCAAAAGAAAATTATTTTGCTGAGCATTCAATCTCATTCATAGCTTCTGTGAATATCTTCTTGATAAATAAAGGGAACTATCTTTCCATGAGAACAATTGATAAGTACTTATCGGTTTAAAACTTATGAGATAAAAAAGCAACAATGCTAAAATCTGGTGAATAACAATTGTTGACTTAAATTGAAGGTAGTTTTTTCAAATATTGCCAAACCATTAATAGCAATTAGCTTAATTTAGCTTCTGTTTACAAAAAGCTTAACAACTCATTTTTTGACTGAAAAACCAACTTTTGATTCTCGGTATCACATAATTGAAAGTACAATAAGCAAGAAAATTACAGTTCAGAAAATAAACATACATAAAAATGTGCGACACTAACATAGAAATTATAGCATTAATGTAAACTAAAATGTTATCTAAAACAGAAAAATTAAGCCAACCAGCCAAAATTACCACAACCAGTGCTGAACAAACACTCACGGAAATTCTTAAATATAAAAAATTTAAACTTGAATAAATACGAAGTAACCTAGCATATAGTAGAAATTATAACATTAATTCAAACCGAAAAGCAACATGTAGAAATCTGGTTAATAACAACTGTTGACATAAATGGAAGGTAGTTTACAAATATTGCCAATCCGTTAATAGCACTTTGTTTAATTTAGTACTATTTGCTTCTTGTTATACTGCTAGCTAGGATTTTCTACCTTATTGTTACAATAAGCGAGATTTTGAACTTGTCGTTGAACAAAGAAAAGCAATAAAGTTTTTTCTAACAGAAAAGAACGTTGTGTAACAGATTATTATGTTTTTTGAACATAAGAATAAAATCCACTGATATTTGCATTGAAGATTAAGTAATTCTTATCAGTACTTGCGTATTAGCATCACCGCAGCCAAATGAAATAAATTGAAATGGATAAACCAAAAGAAAAAATTAATTATGTGATAAACCATTTCCAGATTCGTTTTCTAAAAATGATAACACAGTCTTTGCTGACGAAGGAAGAAAAGCAATAATCTTTCTTTTTTTTTACCAAAGAAAATGTCATAAAAAGGAACATATATAAAATCTTACATCAAAAATCTACTGTTATCATATTTGTGTGTTGCCAATCCAAAAAAACAAAATTTAGAAAGAACATTTTTCTACGATGAATGTTTTGAAAAACAAATGTAATTCTACCACAAAGAGTGTTTAAAAAACAAAAACCATAAAAAAAAAGAAATTTAGAAAAAATGTGTGCTAAATCCCCCTCCCCCAGAAAAATGCTCTAATCATCAATTTTTGAAACGTTGACCTGACATGTCTGATGACATCATATCTCCATTTTCCTGAAAAATCACTTAAAAATTGCATTTAAAAAAAATCTAAAGTGAATTTCGAAAAAACTGTTCGAGGTGTTCAGAATAATGACCTAAAGCTTTTACATGCCAAGTTTCAGACTTGTGGGTTGCTTGTTTGGCCAGTACAGCGGAAACACACAAACTCTTTGTTTTACATGTATAGATGATGTTGAATAAAAATATGTGTAATTCATGAGTAATTTGGTGCATCGCAATTTAAATAATTACATGATAAATTAATGTATTAGCTGATATTGTTTATTTTATTAAATTCATGTTGTTTTCTATTGATTACACAGTGAAACCTAACTCCCTGGAAAACGCCCTAGGTGCAGCAGCTGCTGGTCAAAAGAGAATCAAATCAGAGAAACAAACAAAAATAATAGTCCAACAGCATATATAGAAAGAAAAATGGTTTGTTGTGTCCCCGTAGCGCAATGAATAAAATTGAAGCAGCAATTTCTTTATCTTTCCAAATAGTCATTCTTGAAGAGCGTGTGACATTTTTGATATTTAAGTCTCCCTTCTCGATCTTCAGCAGTTTCAGAGATCTTTCCTTGCATCATTTGTAAGCAATTGGACCAATGCCAACATTCAAAATTTTGCATGTGTTGTGCATGCTAAATTATAGCAACCATGCGCTTCGTTTCATAAAATGTCGACAATAAGTTGGGATAATATGTAAAAACTGAAATGTCATAGGAAGATTTGATACTTATGTATAGTTAGTTGCCAACTCTATTAACTCGCCAAGTTGGCAACTGCCTATACTTATGTATAGTTAGTTGCCAACTCTATTAACTCGCCAAGTTGGCAACTGCCATTTCCTATGTGTCGTCCATGCTGAATTGGCAATTTGTTTCTTATAATGCCACCAATAGGCTGCGATAATACATAAGTACTTATTTTTTTTTGACCAAATGGTCATGATATACATTTGGAAGTAGGCAAGAAGTATTGCTGAAATGTACCAATATTTAGATGATTACTTAGTTTTATGCTATACTTATTAATGAGCTGGATACAGATGGATTGCAGCCTAAGTACGCTAATACATAACTACCACATAATCTAATAATCTCATAGGGTAGAGCCATTGCAGAATAGTGTACCCAAAATTTAAAAATAATTTTTTAATGAGTGTTAACATTGAAACTTCACTTCACAGAAAATAAGGCTTTCATAAAAACATATATTTGAATGTAAGAGAGATAATTAACATGCTAAAAAGGTAAATAGAAATGAAGGAATGAAAATATAAATAAAAATTATAACAGAAAAGTAACAGCAGTAATATGTTTCTGCTATGGGAAATGACACTCCTTATGAACTGAAAGCGTGTAATTCTATATAGAAGTATACTATTTTTTTCTATACCTTGGAATAATGACTTCAAAACATGAGAGCATTGCATATGTACATTTCAGGTTTCTTCATAAAAAAGAGGGTGTGCATTATACGACGAACTTAACAAACATTAAAAAATGCAGCTCAAAAGTATAGGCGAGCATTATATGCTGGATTTTACAGTAATCTGATATTTTTCTTTGTATTTTTTTTTTTAGTATCAACAAATTGTTCAATATCATCCATTTTTTTTATTCATTTCACCATTGGAATGCGAGTCTAAATAACTGCACATATTTTTCATGATGTTCAACAGTAATCAGCATCTGCTGATGAAGGAAGAAAAGCAATCCTTTTTTTTCAACCAAAGAAAATGTCATGGAAATGTACATGCATAAAATCTTTAAAAATCTATATGAAGAACAGATTGTAAGAAGGAAAGTTAAACCATAATGCCACACGACAAAAATTGCATTAACTCTGAATTTTAAAGTGCAAAAGAAAATTAGATGTAATTCAATACTAAAAAAAATTAGTTGGAACTATATAAAATTTTTAATTCACCTAAAACAGATAAAACAGGTTCCCGTTGAAATAGTCCAGAACCAACAACAGTACTGAATGAAACAAATAATAAACCATGTTGCTCAAAAATTGAGACAATACTTTTTTGCAATACTTATATTAAAAATTATAATTTTATTGCAAAGAGCAAATGAATGAGTACATACAATGATAAATAGCTATAATGATAAGTGAAATATATATATATATATATATATATATATATATATATATATATATATATATATATGGACAGTATAATATAAAATAAAAATAAATATAAAAGTAACCTTACACATAGTAGAAATTATAATAATTCAAACCAAACAGCTACTTCAAATAGATAAATTAAGGTCTGATTTTGATGAAACTACCATAAGCAGTTCAGAAGAAAAAAAATCAAGAAATTTTATAAGTAAATAGAAATTCTAACTTAAATCACACATGCCATTGACAATCTGTTAATTCCAATCAGTTTGAATTGAGTGTCATTTTCTTTTAAATTTATTTTTTTACTTTTCTGTTACAATTGAAAAACATGGAATTTTTTTTTGCCAATAAAGGAAAAAGGTACTTACGTATTGGCATCACTGCAGAAAAATTTGCACCACAGTATCAAAACAGATTCTTATGTGTTTTATATGAGGAAAAAAACCAGTCAAATTTTGGTGAAAAAAGTGCCACTTTGGCTGCGGTTAATATGTAAGTATCAGGAAAAGTACTATCCTTTTTCTTTTTCAATGGGTAAAAATGTTATTACTTACATTTTATCGCACCAATGCCAACGTTCAATATTTTGCATGTGTTGTACATACTAAATTGTGGCAACCATGTGCTTCGTTTCATGTAATGTCGACAATAGGTTGGGATAATATGTAAGAAGCAAAATGTCATAGGAAGATTTGGTACTTATGTATAATTGCGAACTCTATTAATAACTCGCCAAGTTGGCAACTGCCATTTTCTCTATGTGTCGTCCACGCTGAATTGGCAACAGTGTACTTCGTTTCAGAAAATACCGCCAATAGGCTGCAATAATACATAACTTATTTTTTGACCAAGTGGTCATGCTATGCAGTTGGAAGTAGGCAAGAAGTACTGCTGAAATGTACCAATATTTAGGTGATAACTTAGTTTTACGCCAGTGGCGCACACAAGGGGGGTCCTGGGGTCCGGACCCCCCAAAGCCCTTGATTTTTTTCCGATTGATTATAATTCTAAGTATATAGTACGTAAAATTTAATTAATTACTTGCTGTTTATGATTAATTTTATTAATTAATGCTAATTATTTATTCAAAAACTAGTTTTTTACTGTGTTTTGTTCCCGAAAATCGACAAAATCAAACGGAGCATGATACAAGAATGGTGAACTTTCGATCCCGGACCCCCCCCTTGAAAAATTCCGGTGTGCGCCACTGTTTTACGCTATACTTATTAATGAGCTGGGTACAGATGGATTGTAGCCTAAGTACGCTAATACATAAGTACCACTTAATCTAAGCTACTGTTTACAAAAAGCTTCACTAATCATTTTTTAGCTTATTGGCACCTCACGAATCGCGTCATTTTCCTACAAAATCTGACCGATTTTATATAAAATATGTTAGAATCTTTGTTGTTTTGGTACCAAGGTGTGATAAGCGTGTGATGTAACAACGTAAGTACCTCATTATCCAAGCTTCTGTTTACAAAAAGCTTCACAAATAATTTTTTGATGAAAAAACTGACTTTTGTTTCACGTTATCACATAATTATAAGCAAGAAAATTACAGTTCAGAAAACAAAAACAAGCATAAAACTGTGTGACACTAAAATAGAAATTATTGCATTAATTTAAATCAGAGGGCCTAAAAAAGAAAAACTAAGCCTTAATTTTGAAGGAAAATTTTAAATATAAAAAATTTAAGCTTGAATAAAATAAACAAATAAAAATATGAAGTAACCTAAAATATAGTAGAAATTATAACATTAATTAAATTACATCCTTTCTTTTTTTTTTTGAAATTACGTAAAAGGATAAAATGCGTTGAATGTAAAAATGGTTCGGAATATTATCAAATGGATAAGCAAAACAAATGAGACTGTTGCCAAAACAACTAACTAAAAACCCAGTTGTTGAAAAAAAATGGAAAAATCGTTTAAAAATTTAATTTTAAAAAAAATCTAAAGCGAATTTCGAAAAAAACTCTTCGTAGTGCACATCAAGACCTAGAATAATTATGTGCCAAGTTTCATACTTCTGGGTTGCTTAGTTTGGGCTCTAGAGGTGAAACTCTCACGCTTAAACTGTGTTTTATTAATATAGATCAGACGAGTCTCGAGAAAGTAATTTTCGTCACATATCACAAAATTTAATGTTTGCGTGCTCTTCGTAATACGGCATTTTACAAAATCCGACAATACAAATAATCTATTTAAAAGAAAACACCTATTGTATTCATTGACGATTTCTAAATAAATGATTGGTTTGCCTCCCGTCTTGTCTACTAATGAGACTAAGGTCACAGCAAGTAAATTTTGTTCTGCAATCATTGCAGAGCGATTGGATTGTCAATTCTTGGAACTTTTTGACTCTACCTTGTATTTATGCCTTTGTAACTACTACATTTAAACTGCCTTTCCTTGACTATTAACGACAGCCAGGTGGCGCTATTTGTTCTTTTTGGGAAGAGGAACACTTTCCTTTCTTCTTCTCAGGAACGTCCCCGAGTAATGACGCGTTATAGTGCAATCCCTGACTCCACGTGTACGCGTCATTACTCGAGGACGTTCCTGGGAAGTTAGCTTAATGAATAAAATTCGAAAGATGTTTCTCATCGCTAATGATTTTACTTATGAATAATGGAATTAATTTAAAATATTTACATTCAAATATTTTTATACTTTTCTCATCCGAAAAATAAGGATAGATTAATCTTAAATAAATCTGTTAGTACATCATTAATGATTTCAACAAATATGCTTCTTTTTTAATAGAAATATCTTTTTTCGCACAGAACAAATGTTATCCTTCTGTCAGAAATATTAGGAATGAATCTCCTTTGGATTTAGCTTCGCAATACGGACGTTTGGAAACCGTTCAGTGTCTTCTGAATTCTCATCCAAATTTGCTTTCTGACATAGTAAGATGTCATTCACCTTTACATTTGGCTGCAAAAAATGGACATAAACATGTTGTGAAACTTCTACTGGATTCTGGATTTGATGTTAATTATATGGTAAAATTTTTGAATGATTAAATATTAGAAAAATATTTATCTTTCATACATATGTTAAATTTGCATTCTTTTCTTTGTCATTTTATGTTTTGCTTCCCAATATTTTTAAATACTTTCTATAAAACTATCACTAAAGTAAGTCAATAAACATTCAAAAGCAAATTTAGTAAATCTTGTATAACAGCTATTAATACAACTTTATCAAAAAATTAATAAGAATTTGGTATATTCAAAAAAAAAAAAAAAAAAAAAAAAAAAAAAAAAAAAAAATTATACATATATAAAAGGAATTTTTTTAAATAAATATTTATAATTGTACAATATGTGGCATGTTTTGGAAAAGTATAGATAAGTAAAAAAATGTATCACTTGTTTGTGACATTTTGGATTTTATGAAAGAAAGTATACTTGCCGATATAAAATTTTTTAATGGAACTTGTTTTGTTTGCTAATATTACTATATTACTGTTTTATATAAAAGTTTATAGTGTATTCAGGTATGCATATAGTTACCCTGACATGAATTACTCATTATACCTCTAGTGGCATGTCTGTATACTCTCTGCGAAAATTAATTCTATCTTTGTCAGAACATATTGCAAATGGAAGGAGTGTATAATATTCTAATACATGTAACTAATAATTTTGATTAAAAAGGGCCAAGAAATGTGCTATTGCTTAAAATTCATAAATTTAAGCACACTGGGAATATGATTAAGCAAATCTATTACAAGAAATCTGTATGTAACCAGCAGTTAAAAAATAAAGGGAATAAAGATATTTGTTTTCCTTTTCAATTTCGAATTAATTTTTAATTCTTACATATTATAATAATTTTTATTGATTACTTCCTGTATGTTTTGGTTATAAACGTATTGACTGTCAACTACTGGATAACTTGTATAAGGAGGTAAAATAAGTTGTTTTTTTATCAAAGATTGGGCACTTATTACAAAAGAACGATATATTACATTTTATTCAATGTGTTGTCCGTCACTTTTTTCTGGAAGCATACTGATACCATGTCGGAATAGCGCCTCATCTTTTGAGGCTGTCCATGAATCAACCCAATTGTGGTATTTTCATATGTGTGTGAAGTGGTGCTGAGACACACAGGCCATTTGCCATGGTTCGGAACAAGGTACAATCAGAAGGGATAATCAGGTGGGGTAAGATTTCTCAATTGTGTGTTACTAAGTAGGTTTTGATTGGCGCTTCAACTTGTGGGCGAGCATTATATCATATAGGACAGGGATGGCAAACCAGTGGCACACGACACAATATTTTTGGCACGCCAGTGACCAAAATGATTTGCATTTTATTTCAAAGTTCACTATAAAGAATTACAAACAAACGCCAATGATCAGTCGTGGAGCAGCGGGGAGCACATTCACTTGTTATTGTCTTGCCTTAGTTACGTCATAGACTACAATTGCTTATGATGTAAATTTTGTCTGCACATAACATAGTCAATTTCATTGATACAACTGTATTTAAAGTTTATCTGTGTTATATTTACAATTTTTAACTGTTATTTAACATGGCTATAGTTCAGCAAAAGAACAAAAACTGCAAGATAGTAAGTGTAATGGAGAATTTCAAATTTAGTGGACCGATAAACATGGCATGATTAGTAAAGGTGACAGAGTGGTGTGTGTTTTATGTTCTGGAATAGTGGTATGCAGAACATATATTGTTTGTAAAATGGCATTTTGAAACAAATCACAAATCCTCTTGTCAAAAAAGTGAGCCACAGCAAAAATAATTGCTTAGAAGCCGTTTGGCAGATGACTCAAGTTCAGCATGTATTCTACAAAAAATAACATCATAGAATTCTAATATAAGTTATTTGTCATCTACACACAATCTGCAACAACAGAAGTAACACTAATGTTACTTTGAATTACACGTATAACTAAAACACTTATAACTATACAGTGCAAAAGGTATTTTTTCGTAGTAAATAGAGTTTTGTGTTAGTATTTAGTTTTATTATTTTCCCAATAATCAGAAGTCAAAATTATTTGACACAGCATGTCGGTACCACATTAAATACTTCTTTAGAAAAATGGCATGTTGATCCGAAACGGTTCGCCATCCCTGATATAGGAGAATAATTTTGTCGTGTTGTGAGTAGAAGTAGGCGTGTTTTTCCTCGGCTTAATCTCATTAATTGTACTCAATAGTGAGCCCCGGTAATGATTGTATTTTGAGCAACTCATAATACTCTACAGCAAGCTTATTCCACCAAATACACAGCATGAGTTTCTTTCCATGAATATTTGGCTACTGAAGCATTATTACAAATTAAATTATGATTTTTTAAAAATTTGTCTAATTTTTTTCCACTAAAATTTAGTTTTAAAAAGTGATATCTAAAACGCTTTGCTAGATACATCTAATTCCCTCCATTAAAATGTGTAAGCATTTGTATGTCCACTGAAAATTTGAGGATTATATGATGAGTAGTTTTTGAGAAAAAGGTACATAAAGTGAAAAATATTACATTTTGAGAAACAAGCTTTAAAGTAAACATTTGTAATTTTTTTAAGCATTTACTTTTCTTAGTACTTTTCAGAAGCATATGAAGCATTTTTTTTAACTCTCTGCTGATACAATACTCTTCTAATTTTCTTTTTTTCATTATTTTTAACAATTTTGCCGGCTTTTTTTGGATCTGCAGATTCTTTTGTTGGGCTACATGAACCCTACGTGTATCTAGTTTTTTGAAGCATGACACACAGTTGTAACTTGGTTCAATATTACAATGTTTTAAGATCATTAATTATGCTACATGACTCATATTGAACTGTGCAATATAGCCATATTTACCCTAATTTTTGAGATTTTAATTCCACAAATGTAGATCTTGGAATCATTGACTATATGGTGTTATTAACTGACTTATTTGGGTTCTAAGTTTTTCCATGTAAGCATTTTCTTAATAACATAGAATCGCCTAGATCTCTATAAAATAGTTTTATTTTAATTCATTATGATAGATAACATGTGTTTATGATTAATGTGCCTTTCGTTACATTCAGCTTCTGTCTTATGAAACTTATACCAGACATTTATTACCACAGAACACATTCCATGTTGAGGGCTCTCATTTGAAGACAGAAGATGAAAATAAACAGCCCAAACAGCCGTTTTCCATTGATGTTATTTTTAATAGCCCTACTATAATATCTTTGAATTTTTAATATTAAAATGTCGGTGAGTCGGTTATGACCACTTAAGCTTTTTCTATCTCTTAACTTTTTTTTTTCTGTTTTGCTTTTAAAATCCAAAAGACGTGTACCCGTACATTTTTCGATTTGCCCAATACACTCTAATTTTTCCACTTGAGCATCATATGGATTCGCGCTCATTAGAAACTTATGCAAGGGGAAACACAGGTGCTCCTAGCAAAGCTCAATCGATGCGCGTCAAGAAGTAGCTTCATTAAAAAAAATAAAAAAATATTTCTAATTATCGTACTTCCACATATCATATACTATTTTAAACAGAAATATTTGAACTTTTAAAAAATATAAAAAAGTGAAAATCGATAATTTTTTGAAAATTCATGTGCCGGACGATATGAAAACAATATGAAAAACGATATGAAATTGCTTGTTGAGTTACTCCTAATGTAAGTGTAAGTTCTTCTGGCGTTCGGCTTGAATCTTCTTCCAATAATATTTTGCTACAGTCTTTGACATCAAATTCTCCGTTCTTTAACTTTTGAAATCACTCACAATAACTCAACTACCTTATATGCTTCTACAAGCAATCGATGCATCCCAGCTGTAGATTGCTTTAAATTAAAGAGTAACTCAAAAGTGCGTGTGTTTTCGTAAATGACTTTTATTCGGCTCAAAACTTGACATTTTCGCACGAAAAATGTTACGTGATGCTGTACAAAATAACTAATACTTTGAGGTCATGGTGTTGACAGATGTTCAATCTTACCATATGACGTTTTACATCTGTGAACATCAGCTGTAACATATCGGTGAAGACATCTTTTGTCAAATTGCAGAAACATCTGTACTCCTTTTAGTTTGCATTACTGTCTAGGATGCCGACTATAAGTAATCTAGTGGTTTGTTTACTTGCCATATTTGTGCATCTGTGATGAATTTCATAGTACATCGTTCATTATAAATACAAATTTTGTAATGTTTATATAATTTCTATAATAAATAATTTATATATATATATATGCTTTTTACTTTGGAATACTGAAGAGTTCTGTAAAAATCAATGTGTTACACACAATTAAGTTTCATGCAGTATGAATGTAGAACAAAAGGGAAAATCTATACACAGAAAAAAAATATATCTCTGATTTTTCACACAGTAGATCCTAAAGTTCAATTGTTCAGGATCATTAAGTGTATTTGCAGATGCTTTAGTTGATCACTGAAAACACCTTGTTGATCCAAAAAATATTTTTACTGTTACTAAAGCTGAACCAGATGAAGAAAAAAAAAAAAAAAATATCATGAATGTTTTATTTAATATTTCTTTTAAATAAGATTATTCAGGTTTCACGTTAGTTCAACAAATATATTTTTTTTACGTTCAAAATGTGACAAAAATATCTTAAAATACTCTTATTTCCATGCTTATATTAAAGCTTAAATTTGTTAATTCACATTTTAAATATATTTGTATTCTTCCATGAAGATTTTAAAGATGGGAAAATTAATAATTAATATTTTAATTTTTTTTTCAGACCGATATTGGAACAGCTTTGCATGAGGCAGCTATGTATGGGAAATTAGAAGTTGTAAAACTTCTGTTAGACTATGGTAATTTGAATTTATTGATTTTGTAAATATTTGAGTTTTTTTAATACTTATTTAATCGTTTTTGATGTGATAACTTCCTTAGGCGCATTTTGTTGGAGAGTGAACTTGAATGATGCGTCACGTTCGGCTTTGTAACGCTCATTCGGCTTTTTTCGTCTTTAGTCGGAAATCGTGCTCTTACAAGCTCGTCCGCGACATGCACACTCCTGAACATACACACCCCTAAAAAAATCATGTGACCAAAGGAAGGACGTCCCCTCCTTCCTCCCCGCTACCCTAAAACGACATGAAATGTGGTAGTTTGTCCCCCTCTCCCCCCACCAATACGCCGTGAAAGTGAAGTTACTATACTCCGTGCCACCTTAAGTTGGCAGTACTAGAAAGGGTAGGACGACCAAATCACAGCCACTGCTGGGTTACTCTATTAGAAGAGTGTGACTATAACAAATAAAATTCACCATATTTGATGAGTAAAAATAAAATGCTTTTGAAAAATTTGATCATTAAAAATCATATTTTTTAAAAAAATAGTATAAGCCACCTTTTTAATTGCTTTATTTAAGGGTTTGCATTTCAATATGTTTAAAAATATTGATTAATTAACTAGAAAACCTTTCTGGAATAAAATTTCAATACTTCTCAACAATGAAAAAATACCATTAAATTGTAATTTATGCTATCATTGACTTGATTTTTTTAAGTGACCTGTGCCACTTTCAAAATAAATGGCTCCTATATCTTTAGTTTCATAAGTTCATTTATTACATTTGTTTATAAAATACAAACTTCTATCTCGTTTATAAATAATTAATTGTCTTTTTTCCATTATAACTATTTTAAATCAGTTTGTGATTGTTATTCACATTACATGTAAATGCCATTTATGTACGTTAGCTTAAAAAATATACAGAAGCATATATATAATAGAATTTTGGGATTAATTTGAAAAATTCATCAATATTAAAACTTGTTATCTTTTATAAAATTTATAGTTTATCTGAAAAATTGTTTATTTCAAAAATATGTTCCTGACATTGTATTTGCAAAGTTTATATATTCAGTTCAATAAGTATAATTTTAAAAAAACATTTATTGTAATAATTTAATACAAACAGACATGCTTAAAATGTCTAAAACAACAAGAACAAAGATAGTTGCATGAGATATCAAAATAGTATGTATGAATGATAGCAAAAACGCAAAGCGAATGGTGTTGATTTGGCGCGAATGTTTCGGAAGAATGTAATCTTGAAAACCGGTTTTTAGCCAACTGTAATTCCATCAAGTTGCTGTTTTTCAATTGTATTCTTTCATAGGTATTAAAGAATAAATGCTTTTAAGATGAAATTAACTTAAATTATATATCTTGAAACCCACAATTTCTATAATACATGATACTTTTTAATTTTTTATGCATTTGCTTTAATTTAAATTCCAAAACAAGTTGGAACTATTTTTCAAGTGGATTGTTGCATTTCTTACCCTTCCCAATGCTGCCAACTTGAAGTGGAACGGAGTATAGCTTCGATGTAAGATTGGCTCTCCCACCCTCCGCCACCTCTTTCTACGAAAATGAATGGCAGGATTCTTTCTAATCCTAGTCAAAGCATGAAAAGGAAACAAGTAATATTTTTAAAAAATAGGCTTAGAGAGAGATAAATCCTACACTAAAATTAAAACTTAAAATGTAGAAAAACGGCAAATTTTTATAGAACTAAGTAAATAGTATAAATTATCATTAGCAATATTTTAATGAATTTAAAAATAAAAATCTATTTTTTGTATGCAAATCAGAAAAGCAATGAACAAATAGTTCTATTAATTTCATAATTAGCTACCGTAAACTTATTGTTTCCTTCTTAGAATACAATTAATGCACAAATATGCAGGGACGTCTTAAGGCATGGGGTCCAGGGCCTCATCTTGTTTTCGACTCTAACTGAATAGGATCATAATTCGAATAATTTCAAAGGTCAAATGTTATTTTTGGTAGTAATTTCTAACTCTAATGGATGTCGAAAATACCATTAAAAATTTTAATAGCTGTTATAATAGTGCCCTCTCTAATAGCTCTACTTTTAAGTGCATTAACAAACCGCTTAATTCAATCCCCTCTTTCATCAGGGATAAAATTAAATCTAACAATAGAACCTTTAATGTACAGCTAAATAATGTACTATCCAGCCAATGCCCTATCCTAGCTTCAACACTGCAAGGGTCAATTCTCAGTCCGCCCCTCTATAATATCTACACCAGTGATTTTCCCACAGATGATAACCTAACAATCTGCCTCTTTGCTGTGATGCTGCAATTCTATGCAACAGTAGCACAGTGAATGAAGCCGTCAACTATACCCAAGCATATATTCTTAAATTACAAGTTTGGCTAACAAAATGGCGGGTAGCCATCAATAGTGAAAAAACAAATGCTATTGTCTTCAGAAAAAATAGATCTCTTAATAGCCTTCCTCACCAAATTTTTCATCAAACAATAGCATGGACCTTTGAAATTAATTACCTTGGACTCCTACTAAATGACAACCTGATGTACAGACCTCACTTCGAAGTAGTTACAAAAATATACTGGAAAAAATTCTGCTCTCTAATAGACATTATCGGCCGAAAATCTAAACTCTCAATCAAGAATAGACTTTTTGTTTACAAACAATATCTTCGCCGAACCCTATTCTACGGCTGTTCGATTTGGGGGTCGGCAGGTAACATTCACGTAGATAATCTGCTGCATCCCCAAAACAGATCACTTCGTACAATAGCAAGAGCACCTCGTTTCCTACCTAGAGCAATCCTGCACGAAGAATTCAAAATTGAGCCAATCCACACCCTGATTGCAGAATTAGCATTAAGATTACACGCATCTATTCCCTACCATCACAACGAAACAATCAACACTCAGAATTACTTTTGCAATCTTCCCCCATCCACCCACCGTATGCCTTACAGAGCTACCACCCTCCAAGTGAGCTTCTGAATTTTCAACCATTCTATGCAAATGAAAGAAAAATTCACCCATTCCACGAAAACGAAATGTCAGATGAGAAACTCTTTTTTTTTCATCCCTTGCCTGTTTCACCGCGAGCGACCCCCCAATCTGACAATCAGCTGACGCTTAAAAACCAATTCCTTGAACTGGTTCTTTTTTTCTCCTTTTGTTAAGTCACTTTCTAACTGTAGAAGAAGCCTAGAGCTTATAGGCTCGTTCTTAGGCGCAAGAAATATTCCAGGCGGTAGTAATTTCGAAAGACTAGGAATTTCCGACAATATGCCGACTGAATACACAGGTGTTGACTGTCATCTGTACAGGCCAATGCCTACCACCTTACGCTATCATTACTCATTCCGTCAAAAGGTGGCAGTCGGTTGAGCCGTTTTGTGCAATTGTAAGTCATGCACATTTGTTTGTTTTGGGTTATTGTTCGTACGAGTGTTTGACAATGTTTGCTATGTACTGTCTACTTTTAAGGGTCATAGGTAGGGCCTACTTTTGAGTAGGGGCCCAGGACCTCAAGAAGTCTTTAAGACATCCCTGCAAATATTATTGTATATTTCGCAAAAAATATTTTATGAGTACAGACATATGAATAAATAATTTTATTTTTATTTGAGTTAATAAACAAAAAATGGCTTCCTTTGACCAGGGCTTATTTGTCGAATTAAATGAATATTTAAATTGTGTGTGTGCAAATATTCTGCTTTTATACCAATTTTCAAATTGCATTTCTTTTTGTAGTATTAAACAAAAGTGAAACTTCATGTTCCAAAATATTCTTTCTCTTTATAAAAAAATTAATGAACATTTCCAGGGGCATAGCTACCACTGTATCAGCCGTATCAATGATACAGGGCCCCCAACAAGTGTAACTACAGTGCACTAACAAGGCTCCCATACCTAAAAAGGGCCCCTGAAGGAATTTTGATTCAGGGCCCCCTCAGAGCTAACTACGCCAGTGAACATTTCATACTCTGTTACAATTACATGCTATTTAAAACAGTTGAATGAAGGAAGATCATATTGTGAACAATATAAATTTTAAATATGAAAATATAAACAGTTTTAGCTAAATACTTTTTACTAATGAAGTTTATCAGCCACTAATTGCATTGAATGATAAACATAACTTGATATCTGTTACAAATCTGCTACTTAGTATCTGGCTAGAATTATCCTTGTACAGGAGCTTGCAATCTCAAAAAGTTGCATGATATTTGGATATTAAAAATTAATACGTGCAGAAAATAGTAAATAATTCATATTGATTTAAGATTATCAGAAATTTTTATTCAGAATTCTGTGTATGAATACTAGTGTAGTTTTATGCAACATTTCTTAAGGTTTTCATTATTTTTAAGAATATAAAAAAATTACGTGTTTTTATCCACATAAAAAATTTTTATAACCCATTCTAAAGATTTCTTCCATTTCTTGATGAAGTTTATTGCTAAATATACATTTCTGAATTATTTGTATTTTTGAGTAACATGTTAGTGTGTAAATAATGATTAAGTCTATGGTAATTGTTTTCTGAGTTTTCAAATGAATGAATCCACAGTGCCATTGTTTACATGTTTTTACCAATGAGGCCTGCTACACTACACCCCTAAAAACTTGCAAATGTTTTTAGTGTTTCTAATAATAGGCTTCCCATCTTTAAACTGACTACCTTTCCGGGTCATTTGAGACATGCTTCTGCTAAACTGGATTTGGTCCTGCCTGTTCGTAAGCATAATTCCCTTCTGGCTGAGTTACGGTCTTCAGCTCTGGCCCATGAAAGATATTCAGATCAAGACTGGTTACATGTATTTACTGATGGTTCTGCGACAGCTTCCTTTGGTAGGGCTGGAGCTGGTGCTTTCTGTAACTCTTTTAATCTTAAAGAACCTCTTTATGCCTTGTCAGACAATTTTGATGGTGATATTTTTGCAATATTTATGGCTTTTAGAGTTATTAGTGCTACTCCTGGCCAAAATATTGTAATATTCATAGATTCTCAAGCCGCAATTAAGACCGTTTCTGGCTACAATCTATTCCCATCAAAACTTGAATTCGAGTGCAAACAACTTATTAGCTTATTTCTCAGCAGTGGAAGAGAGGTCGTTCTTCAATGGATCCCATCTCATTGTGGCATTTATGGAAATGAATTAGCTGACAAGTTGGCCAAAGAGGCTTTGACGCTGCATCCAGCTTGCATTCCGATGCCTCTTTCAAACACTAAGCAACTTCTCATTGAGAAATTTCGACAGAAAAGGATATCCACTCTTACCGAGCTGGCAGTTAGCAAATCTTGGTCTCGTCTGCTCGATGGCCAAAGACGTGCTCAGCTTTCTGCCTTACCTAAAATGGAGGGTGTGGCATGTTTCAGAATCATCACCGGACATGATTACCTGCAGGTCCATCTGTTTAAGATTGACCTGGCTGATTCGCCGCTTTGCCCTCTCTGTAAATCTGTGTCAATGACTGAGGAGCATCTATCCGATTGCCGCACTCTACTTCATGTTCTATTGCAAGACAACTGTGGAGTTCTCCCTCCTTCTAGTGCAACATCTACTTTATATTGGGCTCCAACACTTCCTAAGCAATCCTAAGATCATTTATTATATTGTATGATATGAAATGTAATCCTTGTGACTTTCAGAATTATAATTTTTTTTGTATTAATAAAAATGCTATGAATTATAAAAATGTTAATGTTTAGCTGTTGAGTAATACTATTCTTAATTGGATATTTGTCAGTATTTTAGGGCAATAATAATTTGATCCTTAACTGTATGGTATCATTCCAAAATATTTTATATGTTTTGTTACTTTTCTTTGCCATTTCTTGCATTGTTATCAATGTAATTGCTTATTAGATAATTTTTGTATTGTCTAATGTTTGATGAATGGGTTTTTCTTCAATTTGAAATTATTTATTTTTTATTGATGTGATGAACTGTTTTGAATCTGTTTAACGAACATCAAAAGAAAAGTTATTTTTCTAGAAATTATGTTTATTATTTTTGTAGGTGTTGACCCAAATCTCGAAAATTCAAGAAAAAGAATGGTGTTTGATATTTTAGGAGATTTAAACACTTCCATTGCTAAGCAGATTGAAGAAGTTATTAGAGGTGAGCTCTCTTTTTTATATGTAATAAAAATGCATTTTTGTATTTTATTTTTGTTTATTTATTTTTATAGTTTGAATTGATCTTGTAGAGCTAAAGAAGAATAGCTTTCTTAATCACAGTTAAACAAATTTTTGAAGCAAAGCATGTTTACCTTACCTACACATCAGATTCTTTCATTTATATCAATATTTTTTAAAGTTCAACGATATTTTACAAATGTAGAACGTATTTTCTAGGTGATTCTATCATTTCTTTAATTTTTAAATAAAGATGACATTCTGTCTCATTCCCCCAGTAATCAACCGTGTTTTTTTCTGTTGAGATATTTCACAAATCTGCTTTTTAGAAACATTTTAATATTTTTTTTGTTAGCTTTAGTGCAACTTTTAGCATTAAATTAAAAAATTTACTAATAGTGACAATTTATCTCAAACAGTTCTTTCCCCTCCAAGCTTTATTGTATATTTTACAGTAATAAAATTAAAGAGAATATTTTTTTTATATTATTTAGATTATGTTTTTAAGGAATGAATGATGGAAAAGTGTTGGTTAATGAGGAATGTATTATCTAAGTTTGCAGTTAGAAAAACTAAAATACATATTTCATGCTGAATTGCACTTTTATTTTTGAGATTAAGGGATAGATATTAAGTAACACAATTGAAGTTTCTACAAAATTTCTCTGAAATTGTTCTGTTAGATAACTGGAGAATAATATTCTATTTAAGATGTTGTTATAAATTCTCAAAAGAGTTTAAAAAATGAATTGTTACCTAAAAAAAATGTTAAAATGCTAATACATTTCTTGGTAGATGATTCTGAGTAATGTGCCTGTCTTAGAATGTATTTTTTTAGGCATTTTAGTTAATTAAGAAGAGTAAGGTGCTCATACAATGCAAATAAGTATGAAAGTTAACTGAGGCATGCACCATACACCTTTTTTAGAATTAAATTCTTTTATTTCCATATTACCTGGCGTCCATAATTAAACTTGAAATTTGCAAACAGTTTGTAGCAAAAAACTATACAGGTGAATTGCATGAGATTTGGGTAAATACAGAATGAAATGATGGGAATTTTATTGAGGGAAAAAAACGAGTTTCAGAAACCACCCCTAGGTGGTGTATCATAGCTTTATTGAGAATACATAAATAATCTACAAAGGTTTACAAAACATGCTCGATATACTGTCCACCATTGTCTGCTACCATTTGGAAGCATAAAATCACATGTTTGACTGTTGAAAACAGCATGAACAGGGGAATATTACGCACATGGCATTCTATGCTTTCTTTAAGGTGAGATAGGATGGGATCACACGGTAAACCATCGCCTTGAGGTATTTTAGTTTCAAGTTTAACTATGAACACCCTGCATATAAAATAAAAAATATATATATTTTATATTTTACAAAATAATTTTTAAAACATTTGTGTGAGTTTGTGATATTTTAAGGCATTAAGTTTTTTTCATTAATGTCTTTTATTTGCTTAATTGTTTATTTTTATTTGTTATATAATTGTAGACTAATTTATTGTATTATTTATTTAAAAATTTAAACAATATTTTTCGGGTATAATTTATGTATTTAAATAATTCTGATTTTTTTATATTTTGGTTATTAAAATTTTCATGTTTTTTGAATTCAAGTTTTATTAGTATTTCATTAATTCTTAATTATCTTTAAATATATATAATGGAAAATTTGAATTGAGGGATTTCACTTAAGTTTTAAATTAATCTTTAAGTTTTTAATTCATCAAAAACGTATAGGACCATATTTATTAAGGAAGCAGTTTTCATATATGTAATATTTAAGCTTATAGGAATTTAAGATGAGTAGATTAACAAAGTATTATGCGACGATTTTTAAATTTCATTTTGTTGTCTGTTTATTTGCAATATCAGCCAGATTTTTAAATAGTGATATAACTTAAAAGTGTACATTTAGTCTGCTGTTTTCATTGCCTTCCATTCAAAATTTCAAGATGTGACTCTGTTATTGTGTATATCTGCATTTGTGCATACATGTAGTATAAACATATATTCATATAATAAATAGTGAAAGAGAACAATATGTACAGATGTTAGAAATATGAAGTTGATCAAATATACACCATAAATGTGCATCATGTACTGATTTAGCTTTTGAATTTACCTAATAATATATGTTGGAAAGCATATTCATAACAATTCACTTCATGCGTTGTGATGTTTTCTAAGGAGTCATCAGGAAATAATTCCTCTGAGACTGATGTCCTGCCCTTTAGATGGATGTCAGTCTCTTTCAAATTGAGTATTTAAAATCTGGAAAATCCGCTTTTAATGATGTGTTTAGAATGCTACTATTCTAGGTATTATCTGCATCATTGTCAAGATTACAGACTCCATTGGCATCTTTTCAATGCATTAAAAAATATAAATTTTGGAATATGATGTCATTCATTGGTCCAATTATGAAGAGACCACTTAAGGCTTGAAATTTAATGTTAAATGGTTTCAGGTACATTGAATTTTAAGTACTTTTCTTTCAATGCTACATTATGCTAATTGCTATGGACAATTTTTATGAACACAGAAGTATTTTTTGTTGCTGTCAAACAACTTGAGTCAAACAATGTTGCAAATTTATATACAAATAGAATCAACATTCTATTCAAAGTCTTAAGCAACATTCTATCAATCACAGTTTATTTTTAATCAAGTTTGTTAAAGAGAAGTGAGTATTTTACTAACGTCACACTATAAAGCACATTGCAGGGGCTAATAGTGAAGGATCTTGTAATTTTGAACCTCGGTCAAGTGACGAGGATGGAACCTGAGCTGGCACCCCTCTCCAAACTTCCACATCATACCAATGGGGTAACTTTGAAACTCGATAGATATGTGCATTGACTTTTTTTAGGTGGCGGGTTTCCTCAATTGCATTAGGATTTTAACTCAGGACATGTCGGCCACAAGCTTTGTGACCATGACTACTAGGTTATAATTGGGATAATAGCCTTTGTTGCTCCAAATCC
This sequence comes from Trichonephila clavipes, assembly GCA_019973935.1. Lineage (NCBI taxonomy): Eukaryota > Metazoa > Arthropoda > Arachnida > Araneae > Nephilidae > Trichonephila > Trichonephila clavipes. Next base: position 1,031,268 of record BMAU01021292.1, on the reverse strand, counting down.
CACATAAAGATATTAACTGTAACTGTAGGTTACAATGGCCACTTGTTGAAAGAGGAAGTAAACGTTTAAAAATTCAACCAAAACCTCAAAAGATTCAAATAATTACTGAAAATATTATTTTAGTCATAAAGCATTATAAAGAAATAAATAGAAAATAGCTTTGCTTTCAATATACTCAGAAAAGGGAAAATAGATATGATTTTTGTGTTTAATTTTTTTGAAATGTCAAAACCTTTTTTGAAAGAATTAGAAATGTATTAATCTTAAGGATATTTTTGTTTATCTTTTTTTAGATCATATGACATTAATTAGACTTGATGTAGGTAGCAATGAATCTTTGTCATCGATTTTGCCTCCTCAAAGTTTTGTCATAGGGGACTCACTGTTAACAGAAAGGTGTAGCCTTTCAGAAATTACACCTCCTCGTCAATTTTGTTCTCCTTCTTTTGATGACAATTTGTATGATGTACCACCTACTCCAAAATTGGTGAATCAAAGCTCTCTAAGGTAATATTTTTAGGAAACTATTTTGTCTGTTAAATTTATACGAGATGTAAAAAAGTATTAGGTGCTTAACTTACCAAGAAAAATTTGTAAAATCTTTTCAAAATTAGGATAAAAAAGTATTTCTTATGGAACAAATGAGGATGAATTTACCATGTTTCTATGCATAATAAATAAAAATTGTATAGAAATATCTATGAACTATCAATGCATATTTGGAAATGATTCAAGTGCCAACTATAACGTTATATATATCAGACATATTAGTATTTTAAATAGATAAAGTCCTGGATCTACACAGTTATTTTATTTGATTTCTGAGTATCTACAGTATTATGGAGTCAAATTTTGTAAGGATCTTTTATTGTCTTTTAGATTTTTCAGTTTAAATGACTTCATATGTTTTGAAAAATAGATTAAAATACACATTAAATAATAATTTAGTGGAATTGAGTCTCTCTCTCTCTCAAAATCAATGATGTGTTTGTGAGAATATGGCTGTTTTTGAAAGTTATATAATAAGTTGTATCTAGCTGTATTGATCATTTGCAAAATCTTTGAATTTCATAGACTATACTTCTCGGATATAAGATAAAATTTAATGCTATAAAGCTACATTAGTTTTAAGGGGTAAAAAACAACATATCCAAAATCGTTTTCTTATTCAGTTTACTGCAATAATTTGTCTATGCTTTTAGCACTGTTCTCAATATAAAGAAGTCTAAAAGGTGGGAATGTTTCAAAAATTAAATTTTATTCATCAAATAAATGGGTTAGGCTGGAAATTAAATGTCTGTAATGTTTTTAAAAAATTATTTTTATCTTTCTACCACTTTTTGAATAAATTAAATCTGATTTGTCTCTAAATATTTTTCCAATGTATGTTAATTTAGCTGAATGTAATATTTGATATGTTTGTTTTTTAATGTACACTTATGGACAAAAAATTAGCGCACCAAGAAATAATTGCAGAATCGTAACGAAGCTTGGCATGAAGGTACATGTCGTGGAGATATGCGAATGATTAGAAATGCAGCGTGATTGTGCATTACGTATAGCCGGTAGAAGTCGTCGTTCTCTGTGGAATATAAAACAGGTAACCAAAGCTTGTTAGAGTGTGCTGAATCGTTTGCAAAGTAAGAGCTGAGGTAGACATGCCATTATACCGGTTTCGAAGACAATATGAGCAGCTGTTGCAGTTTGAGAGGGGGAGTATCATCGACATGAGGGAAGCTGGGTGGTCAGTTAGGCGAGTAGCTCGTCAATTAGGTCGCTCTGATTGTGTTGTGACCAGTGTGGATCCGAGAGATGTCATATACAGGAAGACCAGGCTCAGAACGCCCTCGACAGACCAGCCATGGAGAAGACCGCCACATCGTAAGAAATGCACGCGTACAGCCAACTGCTTCATCAGCCGCCATCCAGGCACAGGTAGCACCTTCACTAGGAGCCCCTGTGTCTTCTCGAACCATACGAAGACGCCTGGCTGAAGGACATTTGGGATCACGATGCCCATTACGTGTGTTGCCCTCGATGCCCACCTATGGACGCTTCCGTGTGAAGTGGTGTTGCGCACGAGGAAATTGGAGGGCAGCGGAATGGAAACAGGTTGTATTTAGATCAAGATTCAATCTCAGCAGTGATGACAATCGTGTTTGTGTGTGGAGACTCCATGGTGAACACCTCAATCGTGCCTTTGCTTTACAGCCAGACACGGCTCCTACAGCTGGTGTGATGGTATGGTGTGCCATTGCTTACAATACACGGTCACCCCTAGTATTGATCCTTTGCACCGTGACAGCTCAGCGATATTTCCATAACATCCTGCAACCACATGTGTTGCCACTCATGCAACGTTTCCCAGGAGAAATTTTTCAACAAGACAATGCTCGGCCTCACACACTAGGGGTGTCACAAGACTGTCTCAGCACTGTTACTATCCTTCCTTGGCCTGCCCGATCCCCAGATTTGTCTCCAGTCGAGCATACCTGGGATCATTTGGGATGGTGAATTGGGTATCCCACGAGTTTGAACGAACTAGAGGCAAGGTTACAGCAAATATGGAACAAAATATCTGAAGACATCATACAGAACTTGTATGCCTCAATGCCCAATCGTATCACATCGTGCATTCACATTAGAGGGTATTAAATCCTCCGTTCTTTTGCCTTTTTTACTGAAATAAATTATCTTTTCCTCTGGTTTTTTAATCATTTACTTATATCAAAGTAGTCTTCAAGGTATGTAAAATTTCGTTTCATTTTGACGACACCTTGGTGTGCTTGTTTTTTTGACCATGAGTGTAATAAACTTTTCCTGAATGTATAAGCATATACTTGCGTATTCATTTCTTTTAAATTTAATGAAAGTTTTATTTATTTAACATTGAACTAATGCACCTATTCCTTTTACATATAATCCGAAACTTTTCATATATATCTTTGATATGACATACATCTTTTCTTACCTTTTTTAAAATAATATATTTAAGAAAAAAGTTTGCATTGAAATAGCTTATGTGAATTGTTTTAATGCTCACACCCCATCTCAAAATTCTCTAATGTATACTTCCATTACATACATATATTTTTGAATGCTTGGACACATATGTTCTATGCCAATTTAGCTGGATTTTATTATTGCTATCTTCTACGATATACTTTGCTTTCTAATATTCATTAATATATATGGGTTTTTTTTAGTATTAAATTCCTTTTTGGAAAAAAAAAATTTTTTGAACATACATGGAAAAATGCTTATTTCATGAAATTACTGAACAAAGTAAGATTAATTCGATTGATAAATAGAAAAAATGACGTTGAATTTTAAAGGAAAAAAAGATGAATAAAAGTTTTTTTTTTCAATATTTTAATTGAAACTACGTTAGCATGTCAAACTAGCTAAATTGTTAGTTTTATTAATTGTACTTTTTCAAAAATTTTTTTTTTCGTTTACATTGGTTGCTTGTTAAAATTAATTGAATTGTTTGCTTTTACTGTTTATTTTCTGCATTTGTGTTATTTTGGATATCGATACTACACGTAACTGTTAATATTTCTTGGCTCGTAATAAAGAGGATTTCCCCATCTTCTAAAACTTCTAATGAGAATTTTGTTTTATAAGGTTTTGCTTCAATTGAAAAACTATAAATGCTAATAATTTTATAATAAGATTCTTTTACAATTTTAGTGTATTCATAAATGATCAAAACTATATGTATTTTTTTACAATGCTTTTATTTTTTAGAGTGAATGATAGCCTTAATTCCATTACTCCTTCACAGTCTCGAGATTCATCTTTTGATCAAACTTCATGTAGCAGTTGTAGTCCTTCAAAATGTGATCCTCAAGATTCATCAACCTATGAGAACAATATATATCAAAATCTTGACACTGATAACCTACTGTATGAAATACCTCCTCCTCCATCATTTTTTTCAAGCAAGCGATTTTCAGATCCTTTACAACAATGTTCCATCTATCAGAATGTTTCGTTATCTGATATAAGTGAAGGGAAAGGTATTGATTTTATCATTATTTGTTCTTTGATTTTACCCTTTGGCATTTCTGTAATGTTAACATGATTCTTGGAATAAATAAATGGCATTTCCACTTTTATATTATCTGACATGTTCAGCTGTCAATAACTGCTTTAATTTGTACCTAAATTACTATTCCATTTAAATGGGCATTAAATTATGCATAAGATTCTAAATTAGATTAAAAATGAGTATTTAATGCTTGTGATGCCTAAACATATAATTTATTTTTGTAAAGATATTATTGGAATTAGATTAAAGAAGTTATTGTGTGTGTGTGTGTAGTATATAATGATATAGAAATAATTTATTTGTGGTGGAATAAGTTTAAAATTTTTGAAGAAATGCAACTGTTAACATACACATTCAAAAGCAATTTTACAAACTTGATGCAATGTTTCCAAATTATACCAAATAAAAAACGAAAAAATCGCATTAAATATTTAATACACTGGAAGAAAAATATTAGGCCACAGAAAGAGAGCTATGTGGGAAAAATGCAATTTTTTATTCATTGATTTGATTATAGCTGTAATCTCTGAATAATTATTTATATTGGTGATATGTTGTATCAGTAAACATTTTCAGTTTGCTATTATTTTTCTGGGTTAATTTTTTGTATGTATGATAATCTTGAGAGAGTGTATTAATATTTTTAAATGTACTTTTTTCTAATTTTCATTTTAATTAGTGCATTAAAAGGTAGATTTATTTCAGTTAAGTAAACATGCACTAAAGGAATTAGTTTTTTCAAACTTGATTATGCTATTTTGACTGTGTGCGTGTGTATGTATGCTTACTAGGTAATCATAATTGTACTTGAAATGCTTAACAAGGCTTTCAACTGCTTTTACATCCAAAATAATGAAATATCAGAATTACAAGTGATAAATTATTAAATATTGTTCTAATATTAAATATTAGGTCCAGTGATTGTTCTGAAAAGTGTAAAAGGTATTTTGCTTGTAAAATTGCTTAAAAGATTCTATTGATTTTTATTTTAAAACTTAAAATAAATCTCAAAAATTGCATGTAAACATCTATACATATAAATAAAAATGAAGTGTCTGTTTGTAATTTTAAATTAACAGCTTTTTACTCAATGCATTTAAAAGTATATACTGTACTTACATGAAAAAATCAATTTTTAAAATTTTTGTCTGTCTATCTGTCTGTTTGTTCCGGCTAATCTCTGAAACGGCTGGACCAATTTTGACGAAACTTTCACTGTCAGATAGCTAATGTTATGAGGAATAACTTAGGCTACTTTTATTTTAGAAAAAAAAAATTAGAATTCCGAGAAAATAAAATTAAAACCAATGAATTAGTGACCAATATTCGATTCAAATAGGGATTATTTATTTCAATAGGGACTATTTTTATTCAATAGGGATTATTTTTATTTAATAGGGTTTATTTTATTTCGAGAGCCTTCTGTCTCAAGGATTGCTAGCAGTTATATCAAACTTTTTTTCTTTGATTAGCTTGCTGCCATTTGCGACATTTCCCATTCATGTCTTTATCCTAATGATTTTACAGTCCTTAACTGCATATTCAAAGGTCATGTGTCCCTTTCACCCCCTTCCTTGCAGCTTCGTTTGTGTTCGTGTTTCACCCTACTTGCTACTTAGACCTATTTTGATCCTAAAGATTTTAGTCCTCACCCCATCAACAGTGTCAAAGGTCATGCGTCCCTTTCACCCCTTGCTCAACAAAAAGCAAAGAAAAATAAAATAAAACAAAAAAGAAACATAGATTCACAAAGTAGAAGAAAAGTTTTTGTAAACTCTGCGAAGTGAATAAACACTTTTTTTGTTAAATTCCACGTGGACGAAGTCGCGGGGGTAACAGCTATTTAACATAAAATAAATGCATCAGAAAGTAATATTAACGTATTACACATCCAGATAAAAATTATTTACACTATTTTTATCGTTTATTACACAAAATTTGTAACAATGTGTTACTTTTGCTAAGCAGGTAGGTGTTTTCAAAAATCGACCCACAAGAAAGTTATGGAGCATGATAAATAATAAAAACAATAAAAAAATCAGCAGTTATATCTAAAGACTTAAAATTTAGCAAACATTGTTTTTTCGTTCAGCTGAGTTATGTAAAAAGCTTTTTTTTGTTTAATTTATACAATTCACGTAAAATTAACTCATTAAAAACTTCTTTATCCTTCAGTCTGTATTTTTTAATTTTGAAATTCACCCATGTGAAGAACGGGTATACCAGCTAGTTTTATTTTAAATTTAGTTTGAAACACACACACAGACAATTGTTCTTAAAAATTGTGAATATTTGTACGGGGGGGGAAATCTTTGATTTAATATATATTTATAAATATAAATATAAGGTTATTCTATACAAAACTTTTAATTTACCATTGATAAAAACTGTGCTTGTTTTATATAAGTGTGTTATAAACAACTAACTTCAGAACATTTAGTCAAATTTCAGGTAAATTCTTGTAAATTAGTTTTTAAAATCCTCTTCCATTTTTTACAAACAGTTTTTAGTGCTTTTTATTGGCAAAAGTAAAATGTTATTTTAATAATTTGCCTTGCACAAAGTATTTCAGTGCTTCAAAAATTATAAAGGCTTTATGTTTTGGTATATTTAGAATTAATATTATTAAAATAGAATGTATAGCATATATTTAATTTATTTTAAATGTAGATTCTTTTTAATAAAAAAAATTATTACTATTTTGCTACAATAATCATACATTGAAAAACTTTATAAATTCATTTTTAACTATCGCTTTCTGCTAATGTAGACCAATTTCATACTTTTATTTATATCTATGACAATCCCCCATGTCGTGTCTTAATTGTATTGAAATAAAGAAGCCTTTTCATTACTGGAACAAATACTATTTAATGTTCTTACGTTCCACAACACAAGGGGGTCACTTAATAAAACAACACATATCCATTATAGTTACAGAAAATAGCTTAAGGACTAAAAAAAGGGAAACAGGCTTTCCCTGACTCCATGTGTACACCTCTTTCCCCGGTGGCAATCCAGGACAGAAGAGTGGGAAGAACGAGTTCCCGCTTCTCAAAAAAACAAGTGGTGCCTCCTGGCTGTTGTTAATCATCAAGGGAAGGCAGGGTTTAAATGTAGTTGTTACATTCTCCCCTTACACCGCTGAAGACCATCTCGGCGAGGGGGTGTACTAACAGACATTATGGCATTCTCACCAACAATTCCTCTAGGAATCAATGGTGGTTTGCGTGGCCTTCCTCTTTTCTTGAGAGGTACTACAGGAGACTGGGTCTCTGTGCCATTCAGAAAGGGTGTTAAAGCTGATGTATGGTAGACACCTAAAGGTTCGTCAGGTTTGTCACAACTGGCTACTACAAAGGTAGCGGGAGATCTCTGGGATAACACAATGTACGGCCCGTCTCTCCTAGGCATGAGTTTTGCACTCCTGTTCTGACTCGCTTTACTTAATGGGTGAAGTTTTACCCATACCAGATCATTAACTTTATAGTTAGGACTTGGTCTGCGTGATTTATCTGCATATGTGTGTTTTTTGACGATCTTGACTCATCTCAATGTTTTCTTTAATTTGTGACATGTATCCTTCAAAACGTTTTAAATAGGGTGTAAATTCAGGCACAAAATTATCGTTATGGATGACGGACTGTAGATCAGTATTTACTTGGTCCAAAGTTCGTAGTTCTCTGGCGAAGGTTAGGTATGCTGCCGTGTGATCTGTTGACTCGCATTTTGAAGTATTCAGTACAAACCTAATAGCTGGTAGCTTTTCAATCCATAATGTATGGTTGTTACCTACCATCATTGTCAAACGAGGTTTCAAATCCCTATTTTTCCTTTCGACTGGATTTGCCTGTGGGTGATATACGGGAATGAGACTTTGATTGAGATATCCAAGACAGAACATAACTGTTGCATCACCGCACTCACGAATTGAGTCCCATTGTCACTTATTAGTCTACGGGGCACTCCGTATCTTAGGAAGACTTCATTTAGAAGTGTCATGGCACATTCTTTAGCAGTAGCTTGCTTTAATGGGAATAACTCTACCTATTTTGTTGTGTAATCCTCCACTATGAAAATCCACTTCATACCTTCGGTCGTTTCTGGTAAGGGACCAAAAAGATCAATAGCTATGCTCTCAAATCGTTGAGCTGGAACAGGAGTCTGCAGAAGACCTGCAGGTTTCTGATTTGTGGCTTTGTATCTAATGCATTCTGAACAGCTCTTCTCATAATCAGCAATAAATTTCCTCATACCAGTCCAGTAATATTTCGAGGAAATTCTGGAAAAGGTACCATCAGCACCGTAATGTGCAGCGGTGGGAGCATCATGGTGCAATTTTAATATCTTCTCTTTCTCTCATGAGTAGGGACAGCTATAGTTGAGCTTCTTGAACTTCAGCATGAGGTGAGTACCACAGTACTGTACTTTCTAATTCATCACGTACCCTCTCCCAGTCCAATTGGCAAAGTCAATCCCTTGTTGGAATTTTCAAAACAACCAATTATCTTTTTTAGCTCAAGGTCCTTGAATTGTTCTGTTCTTAGCTCATTAGCAGTTCTTTTCGGGAAATCAATAATTATAGTTTTTAATTCGCAAATTTCTTCATCCCTATACTCTGCCCAGGAAAGCATATCTACAATAAAATTGCATTTCCTTGGAAAATAGTCAATCTTCAAATTGTAAGATTGTATTTGAAGTGCCCATTGTGTGTGTGTGTGGGCTAATCTTCCGGTTGGTGATGTTAAGCTCATCAGCCACTTTAACGGTTGGTGGTCGGATGCCACTGTAATTTCTGCTCCTTCAATATATCCTCTAAATTTGTTTAAGGCCCAGACTACAGCCAAGGCTTCTCACTCTGTTGTCGAGTAATTTTTTTCAGCAGAACTCAAGAGTCTACTGGCATATTCTACTGGCTGTTTATCGGCGGGGCTTTCTCCTTATAACAGAACTGCACCTAGGGCGTAACTGCTTGCATCCATTCCGATGATAAAAGACTTTTTAGGATCAACTTGTCTGAATATTGGCGGGGTTATTAAACATTGTTTGAGGGTTTGGAAAGCTTGTTGCTCAATTTCACTCCATTTCCAAGCAGTACTTTTCTTTGACAAGTTGCTAAGGGGTCTAGCAATATCTGAAAAATTCGGGATGAATTTTCTATACCATGAGCAGATCTGTAAAAATGACTGTAGCTGCTTTAGGTTTCTCGGGGAAGGAATGTTTTGTATCGCAGCAGTTTTATCTTGATCCACCTCTATTCGCTTAGGAGTTATACAAAGTCCAAGGTATTTTAAGCGAGAGCAAACAAACTTGCATTTTTCTCTGTTAGCACATAATTTAAATTTTTTAAGTCTGTCAAAGTCCATTCTTAAGTCCTCAATGTGTTGTTCAAACGTTTCAGACAACACAACGATATCGTCTAAATACACCAGGATATTTACATTTGGCAATCCATTACGAAACTGGTCCATAAGACGCTGAAAGATTGCTGGGGCATTGCGAAGTCCAAATGGCATTCTTTTGTACCAAAAGGGCAAACGAATGCAGTCTTATCCTGGTCCGCTGGATTGACCTCTACCTGATGATAACCAGATTTTAAGTCAGGGGTAGACCTAAAAGCAGTAGATTTAGCATCATGTAAAAGAAAATCCATGAGGGGCAGTGGATATTTGTCAGGTATAGTAATCGCATTTAGTTTACGATAATCTATGCACAACCTAACAGTTCCATTAGACTTGCGCACTAAAACTACTGGAGCTGCGTATGGGGATTTGCATTCTTCTATAATATTATCAGCCAAAAGATTATCGATTTCTTTCCTGTTTGGAGATAGTCTATAAGGTGCAGTTGAAACTGGTGATTGGTCACCTGTATTTATAATGTGTTTTACGTATGGAGTTGGTTCTCCCCCTAGTCTGAAAATATCTTTACTTTCATTAAGCAGGGCCATCAAATAATTTCTTTCTTCTACATTAAGGACCTGTCCTTCTTCTCGCAAATGGAGATCATTTGTCTCAGTTTCATCAACAGTGTTGCTATGTATTGGAATTTCACTGGGAATCGAATTTTTGGGACAAGAACTATTATTTATTTTGACAGGACTGTCGTCTACAGGCAAAGGAACATCTTTTGAAAAAGGTATCCTGAAGCTTGGTTTGTCACCAAAATACCAAAAATTGTTACGCATGTCCATTACGATTCCTGATGTCCTTAAAAAGTCAACACCTAGAAGAGTGCGGTTACCTTTTGCATGTGGCAAAAAAATTAAATCAATTTGGAAAGTTCGTTCACCTATGGTGATTGGTACCGTAGCTTTTTGAACAAGGTATGTGGATTGTTGACTATCAGCTAGGCATATAGCAAGATGAAATTCTGAGAATTTTTGTCCACGATTTCTCAAGAATTTAAGCATTAATTCTCCCCCGACTGACTGGCTGGCTTCTGTATCAGCACAAACTGTGCCTGTAGCCTCATAGACTTCGATTTCAAGTAGAGCTACTGGGGAGGTTAGACAAGTAAACATCTGTATGGTGTTGACAAAGGCACTCTTTTTTTTTTTTTGAACAATTTGGACATTTTCGATTTTATAAATCCAGGGTTGCCACAACCATAGCAAGAAATAGGTGGATGAAAACCGGTGTTGGTATTCCGAGCTGGCATGTAGCTAGGGTTAGCAAAAGCACTATTGTGGTTACCCGAAACATTCTTTTCAACTTTGAATGAGTGAGACTTCCTAAACTCCGAATTGCCTGTGTTCCTAGAAAAACGAGGGTTGCTTAGCTCTTGGATTGTGGGCAAGACTGTTTTTAAATCCAGCCTCATGGGGCTAGAATCCATTTGAGGGGAATTACCTATGGAAGCTGGAGGATTTTGCGCTTGTAATTTAAGCTTTTCAAGCTCAAATGCTCTCTGATCAGCAAGGCACTTATCCTACCGTTCTATAAGCGATTTACATTCATCAACAATGTTATCGAGCATCTCTTTCACAAACTGCTCATTATCCTGAAATCATGTACACGAAGTGATTTTTTCGTGTAAGTCAATTATTTTATCCTCTAAAGTTACGGAGACTCGTAGCTCACTTGCTAAATTATAGAGGTCTATTTTCTTGCCTTTTGAGAGAAAAGTCATATTTGTCTTTAAAACTAAAACTAGATTCAGGTTTTAAAGTATACAGGAAGTTATAAATTAAATTGGTTTTCCTAATAGCAATGGATACGTATTAACTAATCATTAAACTACTACCTTCCCTGTAGAGAAAACATAAAAAGAGAAAAAACCAATATAAAGGGAATAAACAAAACATTTTTACAAAGATCTTCAGAAAATCTAAATAAAATACCATAAATTCAACTGTATATGAAATATAAAATTAACCATGGGTCACAATAGCATATTGAAAAAACGTGATTACATGTTATGTTATGAAATATATATATATATATATATATATATATATATATATATATATATATATACTTAATAAGTACAAAACATTTAAAAGCTAAATGTATCACACTGTGACTCAATTAGGAATATAAGATTCTAGAAACACCTAGTATGAACACTTTAAATATGCTTATTTAATATTCATTTTTTTAAAAAAAGAAATATTTCTTGTGAAATGCTTATATATTTTTATGAAACCTTTCTACAATTAGCTTACACAATTCTAAAAAACGCACCGGAAATGCAATAATACACAGTATTACATAATCATGCTATTCACACACAAAAAAAGAAATATATATATTTAACTAAACAATTTCTCCGCTATCACAGGATGTGACTCATGCAGATTAAACAAAAAATCTATTCTCAAGAAACATAAACTTTAAAATCACCAAATAGAACTTTTTGAAAGCTATGAATATATCAATTAATGAAATAAACACTAAAAATAGCTAAATCTGAATACATCAAATTTTGATAGTAATGAGGTTTCTTCCCTTCTGCTTGATAGCAGAAATTACCTTTTATTTCAGTATTTTACTTTAAGAAGAAAAAAATATATTCAACAGCTCCTTATAATAATAATAACCAAAAATTTCACCATTTACTCAATATAGCAATTATTTACCGCAAATTATTATATATCAATTATTTTAAAATGCACCAATACATATTTATCAATAATGTTATATCAGCTGCTTCTTCCTGAAAGCAGAAATGATCTTTCACTATTTGAATTTCAAAGTTTCTTTCAACAGCAGATTGAAATAATTATAATTAAAAAAATTGCATTATAGAAGCAAAATATACAAATACTAATATCTCAAGAAAGATAAATGATCATATTCCTCAATAATATTGTACAAAAAGATTTGTTACATCTACTCACAGATTTAATTTCCGTTTTCTTGTTCAAGTACAGGTGAAGATTTCAGTAACACATAATCTCGGGATGAGATTGTTTTTCTTCAAAATAGCAGATTTCTCGTAAGCACCACTTGCGCACTTCAAAACAATATATTGAATATATTTCTATTTAACGTAAAATATCTTACATATTTCTTAAGCACACCACTTTCTTGATCATGATGGTATTTTTAACACATAAATCAACACAATTTCACTTTGGATTATTTTCCTCACATAAAATCGAGCACTTTCACCTTAGTATCCGGATGATACTAAAACCGATAATTTTCCAGCTAAAAGACGAGCACTTTCGCCTTAGTATCGGGATGATACTAAAACCAATAATTTTCCAAGTAAAGGACGAGCACTTTCACCTTAGTATCAGGATGATACTGAAACTGACAATTTTCTAAAAGAAAAGCACTTTCTCGTTCTTCCTGCTCTTCTGCCCTGGATCGCCACCGAAGAAAGATGTGTAAACGTGGAGTCAAGGAAAGCCTGTTTCCCTTCTTTTAGTCCTTAAGCTATTTTCTGTAACTATAATGGATGTGTGTTGTTTATTTAAGTGACCCCTTGTGTTGTGGAACGTAAGAACATAAAATAGTATTTGTTCCAGTAATGAAAAAGCTTCTTTATTTCAATACAACGAAGACATGACATGGGGGATTGTCATATATTGTCTTATATATTATTGCTTGATTCATGCACTATTTCAGTTTGAAAATATTATTTAAACATCAATTCAAATATAATTTAATGATTTCAATTATAAATAAAATATTACATTTTAGCTGCATAATTACTAATTTAAAATGTATTTAAGTATTAATTGATTAGTAGTATTTATAACGTAAATATAGTGGTAAAAAATCCCATTTTTTGAATAGGATGTTAAAACGCTTAGGAATCCCCTAGAAATGGTTTCTAAATAAATTTTTTTTATGAATATGCAATTAGAATAGCATAGTTTCTCATATATTAGAATTTGTTATTTTTAGAACAAAGAAAATCGGTGTTTATTTGATTTTTATTCTTTAGTTGTTTCTTTAAAAAATCCACTTTTATTTTCGAATTTTTTGTCAAGCATAAGGAAATATTTTGGATCTCATTTTTGGATTGTATTTCATATTACGCATGTAACTTGAGCACTTTGGATACTCATATAATTATATTTTTTTAACATCTAGATGTATGTTATGATTCTTCAGCTGTTTGGAAGATACAAAACAGTTACATTCCAATGCTACCTTCTAATTCATGTGGCAGCCGTCCTCAGGTACATATCTTTGGTCATTCTTTCAAAAAAAAAAATTTGCTTTTTGGTGGAATATATACTTAATAAGTTAATTTAAACTAGTTTTTCTCTATTAGCTGAAAACAATGAACAGAACGAAAAAATAAGAGGTGCATCCAGAGAGTAAGTTTCCCAATGTTTTCCCCTTTAAAGTAAACGTAATTCGCCATGTCAATTGTGCATGCATAACAGATCTGTGATGTATCAATCACATGCCAGCTGGACAGGTCCCACCTCGTACCAGTAGCAGTGGTCCGACATGGAAGTTCTTATTCGTTCTCCTGCTGCCTGCGAGGTTCGGTCGGTAATAAAGTTCTTGAATGTGCAAAGCTTTGCGCCAATTAAAATTCATCGTCAGGTCTATGAGCCGAACATCATGAATAAGCAGATGGTTCCTCGTTGGTGTAGGCAGTTTTCCGAAGGTCGTCAAAGTGTCCACGATGAAGAGCGCAGTGGGCGACTGTCCCTCGTCAATGATGATCTGGTTGAGCTTGTACGACAGCGCGTGATGGAGAACCCTCGCTTCATGATTACGGAGCTGAGCAGCCATTTTCCACAGATATTGTGATCCTTGTTGCATGTGATTGTCACTAAGCACCTGCTGTTAAAAAAAATGTGTGCCAGGTGGGTGCCGAAACACCCGACTCCCGAACACAAAATTTAATGCTTAGGACCAGCACTGACATTTCTGCAACGGTATCACGATGACGGTGACGAGTTCCTTGACCGGATCATTACGGACGATGTGACTTGGATTTCGCACTTCACCAGAGAAACCAAGCAGCAGTCAATGCGTTGGCAGCATATTGGATCTCCAGTCAGAATGAAATTCAAACAGACGCTGTCAGTACAGAAAGGGATGTGCTTGGTGTTCTGGGACAGAAGGGCATTCTGCTCATTGACTTCCTTCCATGTGGTGTAACAGTAAATGCTGACTGTTTCTGTGAAGCATTGCGAAAATTGCGATGTGCCATTCAAAACAAGAGGTGTGAATGCTTACTGCTGGTGTTGTGCTCCTCCATGACAATGCTTGTCCGCATACGACTTGTCGGAAGGCAGCTGTTTTGACGGAATTTGGCTGGGTGTTGTTTGATCGTCCACCCTACAGCCCTGATCTTGCTCCGAGCGATTTTCACGTTTTCTTGCACCTCAAGTTATTACTGTCCTCCGGTGAGCATATGGGCAATGACGAAGAGCTGAAGATGTCTGTCACACAATGGTTCCATTCACAGGTGGCAGAGTTCTACGACAGAGGGATACAAAAGTTGATTCCACGATATGACAAGTGTCTCAATTCTGGTGGTGGCTATGTTGAAAAATAGCTGAAGCATTGCTGTACTTGTTGCCAATAAATATGTTCCTGAAAGTGTGAGTTCTTTTATTATTTTTTTTTAAATAGGGAAACTTATTTTCTGGATGTGCCTCATACCCAATTAATCTTTTTCAATTATGAGAAAATAAATCAAATATTGATTTGTTATTAGTTTTAGAGGGCTATTCGTAATTAATAGTAAAAGAAAAATATAAATATTTCTATCAAAAGTATTTCGTTTTCTTTAAATTGTCATTTCTAATTTGCAGTTTTAATCCCTAAGCATTATTATTTAATGTTTTAGAATGCTTATTTCTGTTTAATTCAAAGACCCATTTAACAAATTCAATGTGCTTAATATTTTTTAATTGTGGCGAGATGACAAGGTCAACACCTGAAGTGGCACTTAACTTCCTATATGCACACTTTACCAAAATGTGGATGTAGAACACCAAAATAGATTTTTTGTACATCATTTACATTATACAGGAAGGTCTTTGTAAGTATGGGATCCCAACCTTCAAATATTCTTTAAAAAAACATCCTTTTCATATTTTAAATATTATTATTAATAGTTATTCTGATAATTTGTTAAAATTCAAGTGTGCTTCATTTATGAAATAAAAAATGGCCTTAATTTTTTATTCTGTATTTTCTCTACATGAAATTTAAATGCAGCGATGACAATATCAGTAGTTAAGGGCTTAAAAAAATTATAGGGTTATTAAAAAATTTAAGTTTTAAATGTTTATACAGAAATTTAATATGGTATTACAAATATAGGTATATATATTATTTTTCAACCAACTATTTTGTAAATAATTAGGTCCTTAAGTGATTTAATATATCAAAATAGCTCTTTCTAAAATGTTATGTCCTCCCTGAAACCACATAATTGAAATAAGTATCAAGCAATACAAAGTAATTGATGATTTACAAGGGAAAATTTACTTTCTATATTGTGATTTTTTTTTTTATACCATAACCAATAGGTTACTGCTGCTTTGAAATTTTTTATTGATTAAATTTGTTTCAAATAATGAATTTCTTCGGAGAATGAGAACTGAAGACAATAAGTATTTATAGGTTGTTATTTGTTTAATGAGAACCTCACTTCTCCAAAACTTGTTTGATCTTCATGTCAAAATGTGCAATTAAAGAATTGTATTGTTAAAAGTATCAATGTGTGTGTGAATTTGAATGTTACTTAATCATACTTAATAAAAATGGTTTTTGAGAATGAAATTTAATTTTTTTGAAATTCTTTTTGGAATTTCTTCAAAAGGAAATCATATGTGCCTATTGAGTAAGACCTTAAAAAATTCATTTCTATCATTCTTTATGCACAAAGTGCATAATGGTAGTTGAACTAACATTAAGTAAATCTTAAAGAGGTAATTAGAAGCTTATAACCACATTTAAAAAAATTATATTGCTAGCTTTGGTTTTTGAATGATATATATTTGGAGTTTATATATATATATATATATATATATATATATACTCCTTACGAATCGATTTTCATATAAAGCCCCCGGTATGTAAATATTATGAGGAGTGAAACTTGTATTGGCGTTAACAAAAAAGAGGTTACGCTATGTTCTACGCATGCACCAAGTTGCTTTTAGAAGGAAGAACTACTTTTTCGTCTTTTTTTAAAATTACAATCATTCTCTTCTTACCAAAATCAGACAAATTAAAATTACAGAATCGGAAAGATCACTTATTTCGCCACGATACGGTATAAATTTTTTTATAAAATAAGGAAATTTTGTATTTTTTACGATGTTTTCTAAAATGAGTCAATGTTGATGCGTTTTTATGAAACGAGTTTTTAAATTGTTCTGTACGGATTTCTTATCATTATTATGTATCGAAATTTTGTACTAAAAATGTTCATACTTTGTTCTTTTAGAATCAGTGATTTAAAATATAAGTTGCTGAAAACTTCTTCATTGTGATTTTTCATAAAATACTCAAAATTCTAACTAAACACTTAATAATTCCGTTATTTATAAAAATAATGACACAGAACTTTTTTTCCTTGTTATCCATATTTTGTTCAAAGATGGAAAAAAAATTGCTTAAAAATTATGGATTTAAAGAAGTTCTTGTTTTTTTCGTCTAATACCCTTTTAAAAAATGATTTATGCGGGTTTTTTTGTACATTTTTTTGTTTAGAAATTATCGTTATTTGTTATCTACGTGGGAAATTAGGAAAGTATATTTTAAAAAGTAAGTCCTCAAAAAAATGAAAACATTTAAAAAAAATTTTACAAACTATGTTTGCTAGTGTTTTAGCATAATAGGTGTCAAAAACCGGTTTTCGTGCCAAGCGATACTTCATGTCTTGGCTCTTTTGACAAAGAAGTTGATTATAACAGTTGGAAATCACCCAATATGGCGGTATGTGTTTTAATAGTTTTAGTGTGTACAATAGCAAATTAACGAAGTATGGTTATCAAAAATAAATTTTATTTCAACAACATATTCAATATACTTCGTTAGAATATTCCCTTTGTAGCGGTATCTACATATGACAGTGACAGCCTCTGCACAGAGTGTCCGGACAGTAGACAAAAGTGATCACCTCTGTCATACAATTTTAAAAACTTGAGTTCATCTGATGAAACATCAAATTCAGTTGCTGATGACAAAATAATTGGATGTGAAGCTGATCGTGTGAAAGAAAGAGCTGCTAGAGAGAAGCTTCATAAACTCAGTACGAATGACACCAGAGAGTTACCATAAAAAGTTATTTTCATTGTAGATAAACCCTATAGGATAACTGGAAACATTGACGTTGCTGATGGTTTACCCAATGGGGCTGTAGGTAAACTGTCACACGTTGAATTGTGTGTACCACCATTGTGGTACAACCATTGATGTGATGTTTTCACGATTCGTGAATCACGTATCATACTTTAGTTACCATAAGCCTCTTGTCACAGTGATTAATAATGTTGATAGAATGTAATTAATACTCACAGTGATATTAATAGGGAAGTAAAACAACCTTCTTAACAATTTACTCATGTACTATGAGTAGCATATATTTATGTAATATAACTGATGTATATATTATTTTATATATATGTTACCGTTAAAATGTTCAGTTATTCATAGAATAACTAGGTATTTCATGAAATAACTAAAGTCAGTTAAAGTATATAATAGATGAAAAATTTCATACTTTACCTAGTTATTCTATGAAAAAACTAAATAAAGACCGTTAAAGTGAAAAATAAACAATTTCAAAGATATTTTATAAATTAATTGATCTTAAATAGCTAAAATTTCTTCAAACATACATTTTATCTCTTTTATGCGTGAATAATTGATAAATAATAAGGGAAAAGCAGATGATATAATTTATTATTGCTCATATTGCTAACATTAGTTAAATTGAAAGGGGAAAAAAAGAATAGGTTTCAAAAATAGATTATATTTAAATATTATCAACAGAAACACATGCTGTGCAGAAAAACCATTGCTTCATAAAAAACATCGTGTAAACATTTTAAAACAAAAATGTAAGTGAATATTAATTTTAATTTTATGAGATACCTTTTGTTAAGTAATTAAACAGAAATTAAGTTAAGAAATTAAAACAACAGTGCCATTGACTCATTCCATTCTTTTATTTATTCTTTAGTAAATAAAACAAAACTGTCGCCACTCACAAAATACTTAAAATTTTTTATCTGAATAAGAATTAATTTTATCAGAAATAAATAACCACAAGATGATGTCATTTTTTGGGGATTTTCAAATGTGCAACATCCTCCCCACCCTGGTCAACCTCCAGGGGGATGACCAGCTGTACTGGTCAAGTGATGGTGCATCCATTAACATACAGCACACAAGTACAGACTGGCTCATCGCGACCAAGGATTAGCTCCTCCACTCATGCTCTTTTCCAGGTGTGACGTCTTCTTGCAATAGGACAACATCTCTGATTCGGATATTGAAAGAGTTTTGCTTACCGCGCACTTAGTGAAAGGTGTGCAATTGTAATAAGTACTCCTTCAACCATTTTTTCCAAAATTGATTCAATAAATTTTGTTCAAAGATGCATGCAAGTCTTCTGTTACGTCAAGATTAAATGTAAATAAATCATTATCGTTTGGCGAAGTGGTTCATATACTGCTCAGCAAGATAAAATGTAAAATAATGTTAATTCTATTGATAAAAGATTTTATTGGAATAAAATGATGCCTTAGTTTGTTTATTAGGGCCATAAATTAATTTAAAAGTAACTTAAATACGTAAAATAGTTGGCGTCCTCGCAATTCGAATCATAATGTAAAGCGAAAAGGCTAAGCTAATAGTGTTAAGGAAGTCATTTACAATTTGCACTAATAATATTGAAAAAACAATCAAAGATGGGAAATCATCAACCGAGGATTGTATTGCACTGCAAGAATTACTTTGGGATACATTTAGAAGATTGGCAGAAAGTCAAATGTTTTTGGCGGCTATCCTAAGCAAAGAAGATTTTGCAATGACGTTTGAAAAGGATTTCAAAGAAGCAGAAACCTACAGAGATAGGTACTGTATATATACATCTATTTTAGAAAAAATGATACAAGTGTCGGGGCATCGCCATCTTGGCTGAGAAATCCTTCGGTGTCGAGTGCAGAAGAATTTTAAAAGAAAAATTAAAGCAGTTATTAAAATTTCTCGAATTAGAAGTAGGCGAACAAAGAGTTTTGTTCACAAAATCTGGTTTTAAATCAGATGATATTTCCAGAAATAAAACAGAGCAACATCACCAAAATGAGGATATAAAAACTCTGCCTATAAGTGTAGCTTTAGTGAGCACATGTAAGGAAGAGAGGCCAGTTAAAAAATCTATATTTTGTAGTAAATTTAATCATAAGAGTTCTGAATGTTACATTGCTCAAAAAATTTCTTTAGTGAATAGAAAGAGCGTTATAATTAAATCTAAGGCATGTTTCAAGTGTTTAAAAGAGAAACATTCAGCCCCTTTTTGTCAAAATAAAAATTTACATTGTGGCTTCTGTAATGATAAATGGCATCACATTTTGTTGTGCCCTAAAAAAGAAGAATTAAAGTAGATGTTGGAAATGCTGTAAGTAACACTCTTTCTAACCAAACTCAGGAAAATTCATATGTGTACTTTAAAGCGATTGCACTAAAGGCCAGTGATGGCAACAGGGGGGGGTCATGTGATATTTATTGTATAGTGGGTCAGAAAATTCATACATGACTCGAAAGGGCCATTTCTCAATTAGGCTTGAGGTCCATTGGCAAACAAAACTTGGTTCACGGTTTGTTTAGGGGGAAGGAATCAAGCCTCACACAACATTCGAATTATAATATGAAAATAAAAAGTCTGAAAGGCAACTTTTCCTGCCGGTTTGAAGTATTATCGGAGGAAAAGATTGGTGGCATTTTGCCAAAAATTACAAATGTTTAATTTCTGAACTAGAGAAGAAGAATATTTATATGTTCCTGATGTAGGTTCTCGCTTATCAGATATTGATCTCTTATTGAGAGCAGATGCACTAGGATCGATTTATACAGGAAAGCTCATTAAATTAGAATGGGGTTTAACGGCTGTAGAAACACATTTGGGGTTTTGCATTAATGGGTAAGGATACTAAAATTAATCAAGCAAAGCCCTTATCTGGTGTAAATGAGCAACAGAAGCTTAGGTCTGCCATGAGCATGTTGTCCAATCAAATATTATTCTTAGATGTTAAGGAATTGTGGAGTTTGGAAACCATTAGAATAAGAGATCCGGTAGAGAATTTCAAGGAAAGGGCCAGGGGATTGGCCAATGACAAAAATAGATTGTGAGGTTAAAGAGGTAAATGCTGAAATTAGAAAGGTTACAATGTGTAGTGTTAAGGTAAAAGAAAACTTACCTTGGTACACAGAGAAATTTTCAAATTATCACTCTATAATCTGGTTAATAGCAGGGATATAAAAAGATTCATTGTTAACTGTTGCCTGAGGATAAAGGCTTGAGGATAGAAATGGGGAAGAAATCTCCAATTCAGAATTTGAGAATGTGGAAAAGATACTTATAAGGACTGTTCAAAGGAAATGTCTCTCTGAACCAAGGAATGTACCTATAATCAATGTAGTTAAAGATAATAAGGGATTATTGTTAAGACTAAAATTACCGAATGTAAGGATGATCCTTGCTTTTTAACACCCTACCCCTTCCAGCAAATTGTGCGTTAACCACACGAATAGTTGAGTACACTTGCACAAATCCATTTGTCATGCGGGTACTCAAATACTGTTTTCAATAATAAAGGAAAAATATTGTGCATTTTAAAATCGAGAAAACTGCCAGACAGATTATTAGAAAGTGTGTCCTGTGCAGACAATACAGCGCACGACCAGCTGCCATTGCTCCTGCTGCCTTGCTTGAAGACCGAGTTAGGGATGTAAAGATGTTCGATGTAACAGGTATGGATCTAGCTGGCCCCCTCTTCCACCTAAATGGTGATGTGAGGATGTAAGATTAAACCACCTCAAAAACTGAACTTCTTGAACTTGACGGTCTTCTTTGAGTCATGATTGACTCAAAGAGGGGGGGGGGGGGAGTGTGTTACATCAAGAATAAATATAAATAAATCATTATCGTTTGGCGAAGTAGTTCATGTACTCTTCAGCAATATAAAATGTAAAATGTTCTTAATTGTTGTTCCATTAATAAAAGATTTTATTGGAGTAAAATGACAGCTTAGTTTGTTTCTTGGTGCCGTAAATTAATTTAAAAGTAACTGAAATACGTAAAATCCTCTCTGTGGGTTCTGGGCCCGAAGGAATTTTAGTCAATTTTTGACTAGTTAAGTGACCCGGGGTCAAAGCTTCTTCGATATCACCAATTCCCTCTTCATACACTAAAGGTCTACTTTTGATAGCGGTTTCAACTCCTACCAACTCGGTGGAAAGGTTCTCTTCATCCAACAATGCTCGCCCCAGAGTTTTTCGCAAACATTGTTTAATTATTCCAACCAGCCTTTCCCAATTTCCTCCTCATCAAGCCGCGCGAGGTACAATGAATTTCCACCGAATACCATTTTCAGCATAACACTGTTGAGCATTTTTTGATTACAGTGTATTCTATGAAGTAATTAACTTTTTGTTTGTGGCTTGGAAGGTTGTGGCATTGTCCGTGTAGATGGTGTGTGGAAATCCACGTCTTCTCACGAATCTACAAAAGGACATCAGAAATCTATCGGTGGTCAAATCTGATACTAGCTCCATATGAAGCTCACGAATAGTTGAGCATGTGAAAAGTAGGATGTAGGATTTCTTCGTAGAATTAGAGCCTCAGACAACTGCTAAAGTTTCATTCAGTGATGGCATTCTAGGATGAGGCATCGAAAACAATCCTGAATTTTGTTTCGTCTTTTTCACAGCATGATGTGGTACGTAATGTATTGTATTTTCATTCTAGGTTTCTAGCTGACAGACTTCAACGTGTTCTTGTTCAATGTAATTCAGCATCCCTCTTTCATATTCTTTCTTCAAGTCATCAATAAATGTAAGTCGTTTCTGGAGAGAATCAAAACGTTTTTTTTTTTTTTTTTTTTGCATTAGCCATGTTTGTGGGCAGTGTTGAGGCTTTGGGTTTCCAAGGTAGAAACACAATTCTACGATTGTCTTCAGTTTGGTAGGTTTTTGAAAATTCTTCCATAATTTCTTTCTCTCGAACAGTCTTGCTTTTGATTTGAGTGTCTCTGATTCCGATGGAATCCAATTCCCATAAACATCGCACTTGGTTATCCAAACGATCACCAAAGATTTGAACAGAAACATGATGAACTTCTTAATCGTGTGTGATAGTAGTGTGTGTTCTCAACCCACTGAGTACCCATCCAAAACTAGAAGGTATTGTGACAAAGGAATCTTTAACCTTAATTGTGGATTTTGTTGTAACCACATGCCAATAAAAGTCACCACCAATGAGGAATTCTATAGGTAAGTAGGAGTCTTCTGGTGGATCAGCAAGTATCAGTTTTTGACTTTTAACAAAATGCACAATGTCTTCAGGGGCTGTGGGATGTGAAGTATATCTGTTGGAACTTTCAAAGGCTGTTATCAAAGCCGAGTTTTTATTCCACACACTTGAAAGTGAAAATTGAACACACCGTCGTATGGCCTGTGACGAAGTAGATGATTCAGAGATATGTATATTCAGCTTTTCATAACTAACAACTGAGAATTTCAGTTTGTCAATAAGGTTTGCATCGATGAAGCTTGCTGGGCTACCTCCATCCAAAATGCATTGGGCTAGCTGTGTTATACCTGTGGGGCCAGTAATGTACATGCGTGCAGTTTGCGGATGTGTGAAGTTATTTATAGGAATGTTAATATGGTTAAATTCCCTGTTTGGGATAGAAGTGTTTGGATTTGGTGGACAAATGGAAACATGATGCTTCTTTTTACACTTTGTGCAATGAGCAAAGTCTTTACGAGGACAGTTTGTCATTTTGTGTCCACGATTGGTGCACAAAAAACAACGATTAGAGCTTTTCAACTTTTGAATGCGAATGTTATAGATTCATAAAAGCCACCAAAAGGTGTATGATTATTTTTCTTTTGCCCAGAAGTACGCTTAGTATTTACGTAGAAGGCAGTAGTAGGGGGTAATGATACCATAACTGTATCACCTTTTATTTTCAAAGCTGTAAGAGCTCCTTCCACTTCTTTTGACAAGAAATCCATCAGCTTCGTTATGTTTCCTTCAGACTCTCTTTCAGCATGAATGATCCATTTTTTAGCAATCTCGTCCGGAAAACTCTTAGAATTTCAGGAACCATAACACGACGGTAATTATCTATTTTTTTCCCAAGAGCACTCAAAGCTTGTAGTCGCCTATTACATTCAATAAATGCTTGAGGAGTGGCGTTTTGTATCGGGCATAATTTTTCTAAAATGTCTAAGTGGGTTTGGATAATCCTATCTTTGCTTCCGTATTTAGATACCAACAAGTCTTTAACAGTGTTTCAGCAATCACACTGATTCCGTTTTGCTTCACTATCCAAAATTCCTCTCAAAAAGACTAGCGAGAGAGAGTCGTTATTATCAATACACGATTGAAAACGCTTCCAAAAACTTGAAAATTCTTCTATGTCTCCATAAAATGTGTTTATTACAATCGGGGGGTAATTTCACTTTCATATTAGTATTTGGTATTTGCACAGAGTAGAGGGTAAAGATTCAGAAATTACCTGTTCGGATCCTTCTCGAATTTTCTTTTTGGCCAGAAAAATTGTTAGCTTGGCGTTGTCTTCGTATTTTTCACATTCAACTACGTCTTGTTCGTATTCCTCATCCGGCAACAAATTATGTATTTCTTCGTCAACTTTGCTCAATTCATTTGTCTTTTCTTCCAAACGTTCTAGTTCATAATCCATATTGTTACATTGCAGCACTTCTTTCGCCTTAATTATCCAGTGAGTTACAGCTGAACGTATCGTAGATCTTTTCCGTTTTAAGTTCGCTAGTACATCGTTTGGCGCCAATGTTTAAAAATTTATATCGTAGTTCGTAATATAAGTATTATTTCACGTAAAGTTTTCAATAATCTACGTAAATAAAAATTCCCTGATTTCTTTTAATTAATTTTCGGCACCAGATGTTAAGTAATTAAACATTAGACAGAAATCAAGTAAACAAATTAAAACAACAGCGCCATTGACTCGTTCCATTCGTTTATTTATTCTTTAGTAAACAAAACAAAGCTGTTGCCACTCACAAAATACTTAATAATTTTTATCAGAATAAGAATTAATATTTATTATCAGAAATAAATAACCACAAGAAGACGTCATTGTTTTGAGATTTTCAAACGTACACACCTTTCTTTTACTTTTCATTATTTATTAGATCAAAGATTGCTGTGATGACACTTTGGATTGGACTCCTTATTATTTTTGAAGCAAGCCCACTTTTTACCATTACACATTTATTTTTACACGAGCACTTTTTAAATCCTTGTCTAGTGCCGCAACTGAGCTGTTGCAACAGATCGAAGCGTTGTGTCAGTATCTGGAACTTCTTCAACGAAAATTAATTCTCTTTGACATATACTGAACTGATATCTAGAGTACAATTGTTTTATTCGCAGTTTGTATATAGTTCTTAATCGGAAAAAATCCTTTCTAAAGCAGCTAGAACCGGTTCAAAGAACTTTCGCGCGAATGCGGTATTTCATACTTCAACGATGTAATTGTTATTCTATAGAATTCCTAGTTAAATTGTAGAATTCAATATTTTATATACTTTAACTGATTTGTCTAGTTATTTCACGAAATACCTACACTGCTGGCCACCATAAATGCAACACCCTTAAGGAAGTATGCAAATAACGTGAAATTTACAATTTGCATTAGCGGAGGTAAGATATGCAAATGATTAGAATTTCAGCGCAGACACACATCACGCGCGCCTGTGGCGCCACCTCAAAGCTCTATTTAAGGCTTGGAGATTTCGACGATTTCAAGTTCGACAATTGTGTTTTTCTTGTGGTTTTTTCAAAAAACGATCAGTTATGTCTCGTAGAAAACAGTGATCGGCTTTTGATCAAGTATCCAAGTTCGACAGAGGAAGGATAGTGGCCTACCGAGATTGTGGATTATCTTTCAGGGAAATCGGTAGTCGTGTTGGACGAAACCAAACAACTGTAATGCGGATATGTGACCGTTGGATACAGGAGGGTACGACGGACCGACGTGGTCGATCGCATCCACCTAAGTACACCACTTCACGTGAGGACAGGCAAATTGTGCGCATGGCAGTGACGGATCGCTCAGTCACATCACGAACCGTAGCACAGCACATTGATACTGTAACGCATCATTCAGTGTTTGCGCGTACCATTCGACGCCGTTTACAGCAGAGTGGTCTGTCCGCAAGACGTTCATTGCTTGGTCTACCCTACCCTTGACGCAGAACCACATACGTCTCCGCCGCCAAAGGTGCGATGAAAGAAGGATGCGGGCGACAGAATGCAATGAAGTTGTCTTTATTCTCGAGTCACGCATCTGTCTGCAACACCACGATGGTCGGATTCGAGTCTGGAGACACCGTGGAGAGAGGATGCTGAACAGCTGCATTATGCATCACCACACTGGTCCTGCACCGGGTATTATGGTATGGGGCGGTATTGGATATCACTCTCGCACTCCTCTAGTACGCATTGCTGGTACTTTAAACAGCCAGCGTTACATCTCCGAGGTGTTAGAGCCAGTTGTCTTCCTTACCTTCAGGGCTAGGCCACAGCCATATTTCAACACGATAATGCTTGACCACACGTGTCACGCATTGTCCAAAGGTTCTTCGTCAGTCATTAGATTGAATTGCTTCCCTAGCTGGCTCGCTCTCCGGATCTTTCGCCGATAGAAAACATGTGGTCAATGGTTGCTCAACGATTGACCCAGATTACACCCCCCAGCTGCCACCCCAGATCAACTCTGGTAACGTGTAGAAGCTGATTGGTCTGCTGTACCCCAAGAACACATCCAAAGTCTCTTTAAATCAATGCCGAGACGTGTGGCAACTGTGATCTCCAACAATGGTGGCTACTCTGGCTACTGATTCTGGCAGGAACCACACTTCACAGAAGTCTATAAATTTAATCATTTGATACTTGGTCAACATGTTATCTACAAAATAAACTTTGTTGTACTATCTCTTGTCTTTCTTGATGTTGCATTTACGGTGACCAGCAGTATAGTTATTCTATGAAATTAACATATACCGTCCCTGGCCAAATTATTAGACGCACTATAAGATTTTACGAAAAATATTAATTATCGGGTGATACATACAGGTTTTTTGTATTTATCAGATACAGTGTATGTTTTTTGGTTGTCCACTTAATAATCTATTATTATCACAAATAAAACATTAAAGAAAAATATATGTATTTATTGGCTCTTGAAAGAAAACAGGAACAAATATAATTAAATATTAATATTTTGTTGAGCCACCCTTAGCCGCTATGAGAGCTTCAATTTTGCGCGGCATGCTATCAATACAAGACTGTACTGTCTCCTGCATTTGAGGATGATGATTCCTCGCGTGAATTAATCTTTCTAAGAGATGCATTTTATTTGTAATCACATCTTTATCCACTTCTCTTTTCATTAACTCCTAAATGTTTTCGATTGGGTTCATATCAGGGCTATTACCCGGCCAATCCAACAGAGGGATATTTTGTTCTGCCAAAAAAGCTTTGATAGACCGAGCTGTATGGCAGGGAGCTCCATCTTGCATAACAATGTATGGTTTTCCATTTGGAAGCCATTCTTCCAGCTGCAGAATCAAGCGATTTTGCAAGACATCTTGTACTGGTCTTGCCGCATCATACCTTTAACCACGTACAGACGTCCAGTACCCTTGTCACTGATGACTGACCAAATCATTATTTTTGCAGCGTGTTTCAGTCTGAACAACACAGTCAGAATGAAACTTTTCTCCATCACGACGACGCACAAACTGAGTTTTGTTCTGCAAAATTTCAAATGTTCTTTCATCTCTGAAGCAGACGTGTCAAAAATAAAAAAAATAATAAATAAACATTTTTGCTGTTCCTTCTGTTATAGAAAATGGTTAAACACACTTTGTTTGTGAATAAATTATAACAACATACCGATCTCCAGAAGTACACATCTTTATCACACCAGTGTTTGGCCCAATTCAGACGCTTTGCAGGGGTTAACTTGGACTTTCTGGTGGGGCGGCAAGTCTTAAAATTTAAATCTTTTAATTTTCTTCGAACAGTGTGTTCAGAAGCATTCACATTAATATCTTGGAATTGCGATTTTATCACTTTTGTGGTAGCAAATCTGTTTTCAATGCAAATTTTCTTAAAAGACCTTTCTGACCTTGGGGGGAAAATAGGCTTTCTTCCGCATTTTTTCTTTCTTTTTGCGCTCAATTCTTCCCCTGACTCAATTTTCTTTATGCGTCGTACACTAGGTTCAGAAACTTTCAGCTTTCGTGATATTTCGCGGTTTGAAAATAATTTTGCATTCACAAGGGCCTTTACTTCTGCTTTCTTACATGGGGAAAGATCGCCTTTTTTACCCATGCTGAAAGTGTACAAACTTATTATTTAAACGCCGCACACGAAATAAACAAATAACTGCATAAAATAAAACTGCTAAATTAACAAACAAAGCACATTAACCCACAAAAACACGTTCGCAACTGAAGCATGCGCGGACGCAACTCGAGCAGGTTTTTGACTTGTTTACGTTCGTGTGACAATTTATTAACTTTGTATTGCCATGTGTGAAAAATAAATACAAATACAAAATATATAATAAATTTCCTCATTAAAAATCCAATGGATCTATGTTTAAATATGAAAGTATTGCATATAAACTTATATAAATTAATGAATTATTAAAAAACAGGAGTGCGTCTAATAATTTGGCCAGGGACTGTATATTATTTTACCGAATCCATATGAAAAATGTGAATAGAATAAAGAAAATACATGCATGGTTTCAGTATTATGAGATGCGTTTATTTACCCTTTTTGCCTACTGTATAATCTAAGACAACCGTACTCCAGTTGTGCGTCGGAGCCGACACTCATATTTTTTTTTTCATTTTAGAATGATAAGTTTTCCTTCCCACACAAGATACTTTTAAGAACTTCTCAATTACTGAATTTTGCCATTAAAATTTATTTTCTTTGGTTCGTTATACTTATCCTAATTGAATAAAATCTATGAAACGATATGAGCACTCTACTGGGAAGGGGAATCTAAAGCCCCTAACCCGTAGCCTGCTAAAGGCATTGTAGTGGCCTGCCTCCATTGTATTGGCTCCACATTTCAATTTGAGACATTTTCGAGAGATTGTCATCTTTTTGTTTTTTTGTCTTGTTGTTTAAAACATTTAATTGCTTGACATCCATTTGGAATGGCATTTTCTGAAAATGACGAGTTTTTCAAAAATTTCACTGTGTCTTATATAAGTTTAAAATTGAAAAATTTGACTGTACATAAAATCTGAGCGATTTCCGTAAAAAGGGGGAATTCTTATCTCTTCATCAAAGGTGACATTGTGCATTCCGCTACCATAGAGGAGAGAGGGAGTAAATCAACAGTGTCATATTTTTCTTAACGTTAAAATCAACTGTCAAAGAACTGGTGCCTGTAAACACTGCTTGGTTTAATTAGAAGATTTTATGCAGTTGATTTTAAGCTAGATTAGAAAGACATTAGACTCTCATTCTAAATTCTGAAATTCTTAAGCGTTTATGGTCTTTGAATGAGTGCATAATAGCAAACTGTGATACCCGCCCTTCTAAAAAAATTGAATGAATGGTGAGGTTTGTTAAAGAAATGTGTGGTCATACCTTCTTTTTTTTTTGCTGAATATTAGAGCGGGGTTTGCCTTGTTTAAACCAGAGTGTAGCTGTGATGAAAGAACATAATATTAAGAGATATTATGATACTAAGCACAGTGGGAAATATTCTGCATTAGAAGGCCATTTTCGAAGTGATAAGGGAAGTGAATGAAAATCAAAGTTGAGTTGTCAGCAGTCTTTTTTTCACCAGAGCTAATATAGAATCTGAAAATAGTGTTCATGATAACAGAAAAAATTGCCAAGCTTGGAAAAAACTTTGCTATTGTAGAGTTTGTAAAAGAACGACTTCCGAGTGCAGTTGATGTGTTTTACCCAACACAGATTCAATCGATATTGAATATTAGAGAGTTTGCTGTGATAGTAACGGTACACGTGAAAGATCTCGCAACAGATAATTCAATAAATAAAACCCAAATGAAAAAAAATCGAGTTTTATTTTGTAGCGATCTGTAGCATTGCATCTAACAGATACAGCATAAGTAGCCATTTATATATATATATATATAATTTGTCGTGGCTAGTGGTTGATTTAAACAATTGCGAACCAAAGGTAGGGCGTGGCCGGTGATGTGATTTTCTGTGTTACGTGGAGCGTGGTCGAGTACGGTATTATCGAAGAGTCACTCATGTAAATCGTTATTCCTTTTCATTCACATCCGGAAACACGTAAAGATCCAGTAGGGACGGCATTACTCATAACAAGAAGCAAACTTAATGGCACAAACATAGAACAAGACAAACATAGAACGCGTTGCAGCCGGCTGATTACATGATGAAGGCAGGTTGACAAAAAAGCGATTACACAAGATTTTTGTTTTTATACCAGCAGTGCAAGCGCGTGATAATTACGTAATAGTAGTTCTGATTGGATAGAATGGGCGGGACAGGGATTTCGGACTAGCCGATTAAGATTAAGATTGCAATGTTAATTTTAAACTAAAGAGTTAAAGTTGTTTTAAATATTAGTACAAAGAGTTAATAAAAAGGATACTAGAGGGAATTATTACATCCCCCCCCTCCGTAAGACGCGTGTGTGCACCAGGGCCCTCGACACAGACCCGTATCTTACAGAGATATTAAATTTAAAATTTTGAATAAAATTATTAATTTAAGAACTTCCTGCACTTACGGTAATGACATACATAACATGATCTCCAACACAGAAATTAGATAGTAGAAAAATATAAAAAATATATATACTGTTAAATTGTAGAATATGGGTACCCCCCATAAATAACATTCAAAACATAAGATTCAAAATGCAGTAAAAATCAAAAAGTATTGCTCAAAAATGTTCACATTTTCTTCAGTAGCTGATGTAATAAAGTTCACACCACTAAACGTTATATCATAAAAATACATAATATCAAAAATAAAAACAAGGAACACTTGAAATGAAATGAAAATAAAAAAAGATTCAAAATAATTGTAACCTAAAATATCAAAATATTATCAATGAGATAAACATCATGGAAACATCTAAGTTTGTTTCAAAAATAAAAAAATTGACTTCTTCGTCTCAAAGCAAACTTAATAATCTGAGACTATTAAGGAAGGGGAATTTAATTCAGACTCTTCCCTGTTTCCATCCAAGAGCATAACACTTCTCCAAAACTGAAACAGTATACCGAGATGAAAACAGGAAAAAATATATCCGAAATGGATTGGAAGATGGACCCATGTTTGGCACATTATAAGATTATAAGATCTGTATTCATTTCTTATTGTGATATTTCACAACAGTAAAATAAAAAGAAAAAAAATATCTCAAGAGTGAAACGGGGGTCCACCTAAGAGGTGTAAAAGGACAATGATTTGGTTTTGTGTAGGTGTGTGTGTGTGTTTTTAAATTTAGTGTAATTATTATTATTCATGACATAATTTCAATTCTTCAGGAGGATAATAAGCTCTCAATTTTGAGACCTGGGCAATTTCAGTAGGATTTTTAGTTAACGCGTTAGGCTTGGTTATTTCATAATTGACATCTGACAGCTTTTGTGCTATTTCGTAGGGGCCTGAAAAAATTGGGGATAATTTTCTTCGATTTGGATAATTGAATTCTTCATAAATTACAATGTCACCCGGTTCAAAAGGAGAATCAATGAAACGTGCATCATATTTGATTTTGTTTTTCTCATGGTATTTTATGGTGTTCTCTTTTGCTAATATTCTGGCTTCTTCAAATGGAGGGTAAACTTGATTTTGAGCTAATGGAGGTGTATATGGTAAAGTGCCAAATAACAAACATGCAGGAGGGAATTTTGTGACTGAATGGGGTGTTAAGTTATATTCATTGATTACTTGTTCTAGAAATTTGGTCCAAGGAATTTTGGTAGGAGAAGAATTTACTTTACATCTTAATTACAGTTACAATAGACTGATTTACACGATCGTATTTACCATTTGTCTGAGGATGATGAGAAGTAGTTAACTGTTTAACGTTATAATTTCTTAAAAAGCGTTTGAATCGAGATGAGGTCAAAGCACCATTTCTATCAGTTAACAGTTTAATAGGTATTTGAATTTGGAAAAGTTGTTTTAAACAATTTGCATAGGTTTCTGTTGTTTCACTTTTAGAAGCAAAAGCCCAAACATAGCGAGTTTCATGTCCAATTATTAAGTGGAGACATTTTTTTGTAGAATTATAATAATTGAATCCACCAACAGAGAGAGAGAGAGAGTAAAACGACCATCTAAAATACATGAAAAATGCAGTCTTCTATAAAATGATCTTGACAAACAAAATCCGGCATTTTCACTTACTATGGCAGAGCCGGCTTAGTCAGGGGCGATCTGGAAAACCAGAGAGAGAGCCGCGGTTTTTTTTTATGGATGCCGCTCTAGCGTTCCCAGGAAAAATTATATATATATAAATTACAAATGCAAAAATAAACACCACAGGTCGGGTTCTATTAACGGGCTGCGCAAGGTCGACTCTGCCTTTCATCCCCGCTACATTGGGTCGATAAATGAGTACCAAACTTGCTTCGGGTCTTAAACACCGAAGGTCTCTGTTCAGACAGACCACCAAATCGGGATATTTTTAAAAATGATAAAGACATTTTTACGACTGTGTGAGCTTTTATGCCTCGTTTATAAATATAAAAAATTGCATTCAGCTACAGTTTTGAAAATGTACTGAAATAAGTGGAGGAATAGGATACTTACATATTATGAATATTTTTGACTGCAGTAAGATATATTTATATTTCAGTTTCTTTACAATTTGAATAGATGTTGTAAGCCACATTTTGCGAATAGTTTGATATTGAGTATAAACCCATAGGCTGTTTAATATTGTAAAGTGTTTTACTTTGATACCAGCACACATTAAAATAAGGCTCATTTGCAGTTATATGATCAGCTTCAGTGATATTTAAATTTTCAAAAATAGTCTACACGTACGAAAACATTCTTTCACAACCGCACACCACATCTCTCTCTCATACTATATCTTCCCTACAGCAGGAAATATTTGTGTATACTGAAAAATTTAATACAGGATACATTTCCAAGTGTTAAATTTGTTTTTAAAATTTGGTATGAATACATTGTGGAGAGCTGTCGGTTAACTTCACTGAACAAAATTGTTTCAAGTGTACTGTTTTGAAAAACAAAATTAATTAGGGAGAACTTTTCTCACAATAGAATTTGTAATGACTGAATTGTGTGAAAATGTAGTTATCGATGTGTGACATTTTTCCTTGTAATAAAAGAAACAGAAAGATAAGAAATTTAACTTGAGTAGAAAATGGTTAGAAGTACTGTCATGCGCATTTGAAGAAGTATATCCCCCATTAAAATTAAAAATTATTGACTGAATGTGTGTTATGTCCATCACAAATGCCGATGTAGAAAAGGAATTTTTATTTAATACAAGAAGTTCGAAAAGGAGAACACTAGAAAGGAAAATTTAAATTTTTTCCGAAAAATATTCAGTTAACATAAAAATATCTTTTATATGATTTTAATTAAAATAAATTAAAAGTATTGAAATCCTTTTTTATGCTATTTTAAATTAAAAATATAACTGAATAGAGAAAGATCGGTTTTATTTCATAAATATAATCATCGTATGTACCATTTATTGTGTTATTGTTTAAAAATGAGATCGGGCCTTTGCTCTTTTTACCTCATTACTTTTTTAAAAAACAGGAAAGTGAGCGCGTTTTCTTACTCTCATATTCAAAAATGAATACAGGATGCTTTTTTCTGGTTCAAATCGCAATACCAAAAATATATATTTTTTTTTTTTTAATTTTTAAAAAATGACAGAAAAATAAAATTTGTTTGAAGAAAATATAATTATTTTTCAACTTCTAACATACTATTTATTTAATTTTTTCCTTTTTTTTTACCCTGCATTTTGTTTTAATTTTACTGTGACGGAACATATAGGAGAAAGAAACACCGAATTCCACTACAGTTTCTTACAAGATTGCCCAAGGCAACTCTACAGCTAGCTGTAAACGAT
The DNA here is from genome assembly GCA_019973935.1 of Trichonephila clavipes. Classification (NCBI taxonomy): domain Eukaryota; kingdom Metazoa; phylum Arthropoda; class Arachnida; order Araneae; family Nephilidae; genus Trichonephila; species Trichonephila clavipes. Next base: position 997,393 of record BMAU01021292.1, on the reverse strand, counting down.
TGATCTCTTGGTTCTTACTTGACAAAGTAACCGAACTAGGTCATAAAATTGTCCCCGTTCGACCTCCCAAGTTCTAGAAGGGGGAAAGGAAAGAAGGCTGTTGCATTTTTAAAGCGATCTTCAAAATAAGAATTAACGCTTTCGGAATAACTTTTCAGTAGGAAGGTATCCACTTAGAGGGTTAAAATCAAAAGTTATGTTGGGGGAGTTACGAACTTTTAAGTGTCTTAAAGGCTTATATCTCAGGAGAAAGGAATATTCCTTGTGACATGTTGCGTATGGCCATAGGGAATGTTGTGCAGAGAATGTACGGTGTAGTCTCTGAGAACGGTGGTCACCTTGAATGTAATAAATAAAGCATAACATTGCACTGTAATTTTTTTTGTATGTTATTTTTTTTTACTGTAACACATATTAGATGGCACTACACCATAAATAACCTTACAGACGATTTTTAGAATTAAATTCTTTTCACAGAATCCTACTTCCCATGTGATTATTAGTCAGTATCACAAATTTGGTGCAATTTTTGATGTAAATTTTCATTTTGATTAGCGGCAACATCGCCATAAATGTCCCTATGGGTGGTTTTGGGAACTAAATTTTTTTTTTTCACGGAATCTTGTTTCCCATACCACCATAAGTCTACTTATGGTGGTATGGGGCTGCAGTTGGTGCCACTGCAGGCGTTAGATCGAGCTACAAGTGTCTCTGAGTAGTGTAAATTTAAAGAAAGCTTATCATGTTTATTCGAATCTATTTTTCCAAAGTTAATGCTACTGAATATCGGGTGCGGCTTAGAATCGAAGGCAAAAAATTTGTTGGATTGGGAACTTGAGTTTCCATCATTTCAAAATTTAAAATGTAACCGTCCATTATGGTCACTTGTATCGATGATTCAACACATTTTGCAGTTTATCTTCAGTATTCAACCTATCCTGAATTTCGCGTTCTGCTTGTATTTAGGAAATTTTATTGTATACGCTTTCTTTGAATCATCACAGATATAGGTAATGGGAACGTGATATGATTTTCATCTGTAAATCTTCAACAAAGTCTTTCATTGGACCCACCCCCCAGATATCCTGAAGTAGATGATAGTGTGGCTTAGTTTGTACGTGACGTTAATTTAATGGAGTATCTGAAAAAGAAACTGAGACAAAACAATGGCAATTGGGCACTATTCCCGCGCGGTATGGCTAGCCAACTTCAGAAGTTTAACGTAAGCATTAGTAAGTCATTTAAGGATTACGTAAAAAGAGTATGAAAACTAATTGCCACCTTTTAACTGCTTCCGGGAAAGTCAAGAAGGCTCAAAAATTGCAGGAAGGATATCTTTAATTTTGAAAAAAATTTCCAATGAGACTATAATACATTTCTTTCAAAAATGTTGCAAAAACAAATGCTTTGGACAGCACGGAAGACAAGACCATGTGGGAAAATGATAACGCTGGTATTAGCTCTGAAGTCAGCTGTAACAGTGGGAGTGACAAATCATTTTCGGAACATGATACTCATGGTTACAGCAATAACAGATTTATGTATATATTTAAAAGTATTTAGTACTATAAAATAAATTAATTATTCTCCTCTCTTATTAGTTCTAATTTTATTTTTTTAAAATTTATTTGATATCGGATATTATGAACTTTTTACTTTTTCGCAAAACGTGTGGGGGGGGCTTAGATTCGAGTAAATACGGTACATACATACACGTAACACCATCTAATTAATTGTAGTTTTGTAAAACAATCCTCCCTTTTTGATATAACTCGTGGATCTTTGTGAATTTATTCTCGGGCGTCCCTAATCTAAAGGAAAATTAATGGTAACGTGAGAGTTAGAAAATTAAATGGCGTCACGGCTATACATTTATATTGAAGTTTCCATCTTTCTCTTTTCAGATGAGCATAGGCTAACTTTAATTCTGCGTTGATTTTGTTTATCTCGGATCTTGTGTTGTTGTCTGTACCACTTGTGATAGCCCACGGGCTGTGGGTATCATCTCTTCATCATCCAAACGACCTAAGTTTGAGGGGATAAAAGATTGACCACTCAGAGATTCCAAACTAAAATTAGTTTATTGTTATCTCAATTTATATTTAGCAAAGCTACACAAGTCTAGGAGGCTTATGATCAAGAGTGATGAGGCATAAAGTATAATTCTAACAAATAGCGCTATAAACCACCTAATCTCTATTTATATATGATTCCCGGACTTTACTAGAATCCGCTGTAGTATTAAAGTTTAATATAATCTTTCTTACCGCTAATCCACGGCGAACAGCTACCAGTCCTTATATCGTCAATATAATCCTTGATTCAACTTGCTTCGGCAAATGGACGATCTTCTGGCTTCGAACTCACTTAGAACTCATAGAACAACCCTAACATTTCCTAGAGCTTTCTCCTCTTAGACTATTAGAACGCCTCATAGAACCTCACGCGAATACTAAAGCTACAATATATACACAATTCCTAATCTGCATAATCGCGCTCTCTTCTTGAGTTGGTTGGAAAGAATTGCCATTCTGACCCCAAAGATTTTCCAAGAAGTTTTAATAGAAGACGTGATAAAGCCCCGTCACACACTAAAGGTCTCTAAAAAGCGTTTTCTCCTTTTCTAGAATAGGAGAAAGAATGGAAGTGTTGTGAGCAAAATAAGGAACATAATGCTTAACATTGCCCCTTGGGATGTTAGATCTAGTCTTGTCCAGGACAGTTTTTTTTAAGATTGTCCAGCTGTGAGTTAAATCATCAGCCATAGGTTCTGAGGCCAGGCATATGTCAACAGCTTCCCTAAATGAATCCCAATTAGCATTTTTAAAATTCCAAAATTTATCCCGGTTGATGACCTTACGCTGTCGTTTGCTAAATTCTATGAGGATGGGGAAGTGATCACTTCCAATGTGATCTAGTATGGACCAGGTGCATTGAGGAAAAATATCTGCACTGGTAATAGAAATATCAAGTGCCTCAGAAATGTTGGCGCTAAAGGACGAGTGGTTAGGAGTTCCATCATTTAGGATCATAAATTCTTTATCCTCTTCTCTATCGTTTTAGCTAGTGGATCCCCAGATGGTATGTTTGGCATTCAAGTCCCCCAGAATGATTGTGTTTTTGTCCATGAAGTTAGAAAAATTTGTGGGCAGATGACTTTGGTTTGGAGGGGTGGTAAACATAGAGAATATGTAACGACATTCCTCTCCAGAATATCTCGACGCCTTGAATTTTTAGATCCGATGTTTGATCTAGTGAAACATCAATACTCTGATATTTTACATCCCTAATGAAGAAGGCCAAAGCTCCTCCTTCTCTGGAGAGTCTGTCCACCCTAAAGATGTTATAACCTCTTATTTTAAGAGTTGTAGTTTTCTTTAATTTTGTCTTCTGTATAGCAATTATTTAAACTTTGTTCAAGTCTGTTAAGAGTTGGTCCAGTTTAATTCTAGTAGCCAAAGTAGATAAACCATTGATGTTACGATGTAGAATTTTCATAACTTGAAGAGACTGTAGTTTTTACTTGGCGAACTAGGCCCTCTTCCTAAACCTCGAGTGCGTCCCTTATTTGTCTGTGCGACGGACGATGCAACATGTATATTGAGACTCAACGAGTTCATATGTAAGAGGAAATGTACAGATTCTGTTGATTCAAGGATCGGAGCACCAAATGGTAAAAGACTGTCTTGGCTCCAATGCCTGCTGATTTTAGCTGGACTTAATGGACTGATCTTCTCGTCTAGGGTGACCCTACCAGGAGCAAATTCCCAAAGTAATATTAATAGTAATATTGTTCGCCCATTCCGCCCAGGAACACACTTCCATCACGATGAAGCAATCAGCAGGACTTGGGAGGGTCACTAATATATCCATGATGTATCTGAACAATACCCCCGTTGCTCATCTCTATTAATAAAACTTATTTTGTCTAGAGTATCTACACTATTAAAATTCGTAGGTAAACAAACGTATCTATGTATGTATATATGAATGAATGTAGCCCAATTTTCATACAAACCACTCGACGCAGAAACTAACCGAAGGTACCAAAATTTCGGGAATTATCCGAGGAATCCGTTTTGACCATTTATATTCCGATATTCCAATTAGTTAAAAAGATATTAATTGAAAACCTTAAAATGCATAATTAGTACCATTTCTCACCGCCAGGGGAAAATTCGGAACTTCTTTTTTTTCAGACGTTTTTAAAACGCGATCTAATTTTTTCATGAAACTCACACAAAAAATAATTACAGATTCGTAAAGATCATTTATTTCGCCACAATATGCTATAATTTATTTTACAAAATATTTGTATTTTTTACGATTTTTTTTTTAAAATGAGTCGAAATCAGTTCCTTTTTTGAATATAAAATTCTAAGTTGTTCCGCTCGCACTTTCTTTCGCGTTAATGAAAAAAATATTTTACTCTAAAAAAGTTCATGCTTTTCTCTTTTAGAATCAGTCATTTAAAAAAATTTAATGTCACAAACTGTTTTTTTTTTTTTTTTTTTTTTTTTTTTTTTTACGATTTTTTAAAAATACTCAGATTTTTTTAAATACTTAATAACTTCTTTATTAATGAAAATAATCTCACGGAACTTTTTTTCCGCGTGTAGAACAATATTATACGTAATCTGTACAAAGATTGATAAAATGTCTTAAAAATTACGGTTTAAAAAAATGTGTTTTTCAATTTTTTTCTCTTTTGCGATAAATATATAAACATTACTTTTTTTAAAGTTTTTTGTTTAAAAAATATTACCGTTGTTTGCAATCGATATATGAAGTTTGAAAGCATTAACTTAAAAATGAAGTCCAAAAAATTTTTTTTTTACTTTAACGAATAACGAAATGGGATATTGAAAAAATATTCTTTTATTTTAAAGGTATTTTTACTGTTCTCCCCGAAGGAAGAGACAGTGTGGTTGCTAAAAGCGCTGCTTTATAAAACGGTAATTCCCAGGTTCGAAACTGAAGAGGAAGAAACTTTCAATTTCGCATTACGCTACTTCTTAAAGTTTAAAATATTTTTAGTGGAATGAAAAAGGTTAAAATTAAAATGAAATATCAAAATGTTTTTATCAGATCGGTTTTTTTTTCAGTACATGTATATATATATATAGGCTTTCCCCCATACTGTTTTTTTACTTATATATTTATATGTTTAATCAAACGTTCAGAAAAAAGCAATCGTTTCAATAGCTATCTGTTAATTTTTCTTTCATTTATTACTTATAGAAATTTGATTTTAATAAATATATATATGTTTTTAAAAGGATTATTTTTATTGTTTCATTATGAAATGATAAACTAACTATATGTAACGATTGATTCATGAAAATCTGAAATTTATTTTGTTATTTTAGATTCTTAGAAACTAACTATTATTAAAAAATGATGAACGTTTTTTGTTTTACTCTTAGCATCAGAATCATTTTCTTTTTATTGTTTCACATTAATAATTTTTTTTAATTCTAACGCAATATGTTTTTTTTTTTTGTAAATCATACATCGAAATTTGAAGCTATATTTTATCTGTGAGAAGAAGAGGAAGATAGAACAATAATTTTACACTAAAAAAAAACGTGTTTGGGCTATAGAAAGGGGAAAGAAACCTGTCTTAAATCAAAAATAAGTGAAATGGAACAAATTTCGAAAAATGGGAATTTTTATGAGGAAAAGAGAAAGCCTGAGCAACGCCGGGCTAAGCGGTGGAGGGGGGGAAGTCATTTTGAAAATGAGTATTAGAAGTTCTGATTTTGTGAAAGAAAGGGAAAATTTATAAAAGTAGAGATAGCCCGTGCAACACCGGGCCATGCAGCTAGTTTTATTAATATTTTCGTAGTTAAAATAATATAAAAATTGCTAGATAGCTTTTATAAAATCATACACATGTTGTACTTTTTAAACACTGTAAATGACAGCGGATATTATGTAAGAAATCTGTCAAATCTTCTAAGACAGCAACAGGGTTATAAATCAAGCTTTTTGCAGAAATCTTTTCCGACTATCCATTGTGTCGTGGCGGTCGAGGATGTTACATGCCGGATCACTGACCTGAAGTCTGCTTAAAGCTCTTTTTATGCTCGTTATCTGGGGCTTTTAAAGGTCATCGTACAAAAGCGTACTAACAAATCTGGAAACAGTCTTGGAGTCATTATGATAGTTAGTCTGGGAGAGTGTAGGAGTGTGTGTGTTGTGTGTCTCTTTGTATGTGTTTGTTTCTTCTTTTTGTGTTTGTTTAAGAATGGAATATGTCACGCCCTCAAAAGAGACATATGAAGCTTGGACGTAGCCAATGATACTTGTCACCCCTCGTCCGGTGAACTTTTAAGCGGGGGAACTACACCAGGCACTTCTCTGTTGGTTGACCAAAGGGTTGGCTTGTCCTCAAACTTAAGCGTTGGTATTGTCCTGTCTTGGATACTTTCCCACGTGAAACTACGTGACCGTTAGGAAGTCATTAGTTCCCTAACAGGAAGTCGGTCCTTTGGTAAAGACCACCACAAAACCTCTGAACGTCTGCTAATTCTAAGAAAACTACATTTTTCATACACAATTCAACAAATAAGTCACTAATCACCATTCATCAATGGAACACTGGATATATTTCATATATCCTTTTTTAAAAAGAAGTTTCATGTGTTTTCTTTCGAAAAATTTACAATATTGAATTTCAATTCCTAGCAAAAAAACTTAATTAAAAATTTTAAAAGTATTTATATACATTTGAAAGAGATGAAAAAGGTGAAAGTTTCCCTGTCTTTTTTTTTTGTATTGCTTATTGAAAATATTTTTCTGGTCGGTTTAATGTCTTGATGTGAATTTTCAGATCTTTAATAAATATTTAAAAATACTTTCAAAAATCAGAAAAATAATTAAAAACCAGATAAACTTTCCTTTTTTCGCTCTTATTCATTTTTATTGAATGAATTCAAGTGCAATAGCCTAGATTTGAGTTTAAAGTGAGAAACTTCATAGGGGATTAACATTGCGCTCTTAATTTTATGATGGCATGTCGACTAGAGTCTTAAGCCAGTTGTTTGATGAGTTTATTCAAATTGTGTTTGCAGATTTTAAAAAATGGTATTTTTGATTCTTTGATTTAGTTGCTCACTTTCGATTTTCTTAGTATTTTCTGTTGCAAGAAAATTTATGACTGTATTTTTTAGTGTGTATTTATTATGCAAAGTTACTCTAATTATTTTTGAGATTTTTCAGTGGTTTTGTTTAAATATATACAATCTTTTTTTATAGCCTCCTGCAAAACCTCCAAGAAAGTCTCTAAGTCCGCATTCATCTGAAACGAAAACAGTTTCATCACAAAGAAACAGTTATGAATTTTTATGTCTTGCTACAAGTGGCTTACATGACTGTTCTCCAAAGCTCCTCGATCGAAATAAAAATAACAAAAGCTTGAACTATGCTAAACCGTATCACAAAACAGAGTATGTGGATATGTCTTTGACAAATCAAATTATTACTACGTATGAAAATCATGACATAATTTGTGCCAATGGATTGGACATGAACAAAAAGTCTTCTGGTAGTGATAATTCAAAAGATTTGCAATATTCTTCGTGTGCCAGTAAGTTTTCTGAAGTTGTACCATTTTCATTATTTCATGATGATGGATACAGAAAAGTTAATAATTTGATGTCATCTAAAAGTACACCTGCGCTTCATGCTTCTCGACATACTCTTGATCAAGTGGTTCCTTCTGTAAGTAAAGAATTTCCTTTTCAAAAACCTACTAATTTAAACCTTGTAAAGAAAAGAGCTTCAGTTCACATACCATCAAGTCCAAATAATTATGATCAACCTCCTACTCCTGACAATCCACCTCCTTCACCAGGAACTGCAGAAATAGGAATCCATGAGAAAATTCATCCTGCTCGACAGGTAATTTTTAAAATTATGATCATTTTTCTCATATTTTTATTTAAATTACATTTAAAATCTTATATATATTGTTTCAAGAAGGATCAGGTTGTTCAAGTGTTAGTGTTAATTTTTATGCAGTTTTTAATACTAAGAGTTTAATTTTAACTTAAAGTTTTCAATAGTGTTGTATATTTGATGTAAGAAAAAAGAAAATTGTGTAGAATTCAAGAAATTATAATTAAGAGTTGTAAGTCAAATAACTCTCATAGTGTTTTTTTCTTATGCAGTTTTCACTCAATATTCGAATTATAAGGAAAACCAATGTAGTAGTTTAAAGAAAGAATATTACCTTATGGTTTTTGAATTAATACGTATATTCTATAAATCGGGTTCATTTTTATTTGTAGTACTGTTTGTATGCGAATTCTTTCAGTATCATTTTTAGTTCTTTAAGTCATAATTATCTCTTGTTGCAAACAATGGAATGTCTGAGAATGTCGCCCATCCGGTATAGTGGTTAGTGAAGCTGACTGCGGTGCCATAGGGCCTTCGTGGCATGGGGGTCCTCTCGTGAGATTGATGGAAGGGAAAGAGAGGTGGGTGGCCACTGACCATACCCAGGGTGTTCTTCCTTAAAATTGGGGTGGAACCGAGCCAAATCGTACTGCATGGGGCTTAGAGCTAAGGCGTAAAAATCTAGCCCTTCGCCGCGATAAATTTCGTGAACCTTTATCTGATGTTACTGTCGATCAGGATAGCAGATGCTTGCTTTAAGCACTATACTCTTAATCAGCGCTTGCCAAACTTTTTGACCTCAGGGACCAGTAAATTCATAATTTAAATCCCGCGGACCACTAATAGGATTTTTTAAGTGTTAAATATATTTATAAAAAAAAATTGTGATCTACGAATACAATCAATGCATTTTAAAACATAAATTAATGTGATGAGTGAGTATATTCTCCATTTTTCTGCGAACCAGCGAAATTTTCTCGCGGACCACCGCTTTGGCGACCTCCTCTAAATAATAGTAAAATTTACTTGTGTGTTTGAAATTTAAATGTAAGTGTGGGATAATTTTAAAATATGCATAAACCAATATTCTTCCAAAATATTGAATTTCGAGAAAGTTCTGAACATTTTTAATGAAATTTTTTTAATAATTTTTTGGAGAAAACACACACACACAACGTTACATGATAGATGAAAAGTAATTGTCTATTTTTTATTCTAAAATTCATGGTACAAGAATTGATATGTATTGAGACTGTTAAATTAAATAAATATGTAAATAGATAGTTGTATTTTTCTGAATTAATTCTGACTGTTGAAAACCCACCGTGCAGAGGGGCCGCTGTACGTTAAATATGTCGTGGTTCACATGTCCTCCCGTTAGTGTGGAGTGGAAGTTAGGAGAAGGAGATGCCAGCTCAAATGTCGTTCTCGTCACTTGACTATGGTTCAAAGGTACGAGATTCGTCACCAAAAACCTTCGTGTATCTGAATGGTGTGACGTCAATATTCACTCCCTCACTCGCTGAATTAATTCTGTGAATTTTTCATTATTTATAAAGTTGAGTGAGACTTTTTATATGAAAACAAATTCAAACCTAGAAAAAGAGACAAATTATAAATAGTATAAGCATTCGAAACATGAAGAATGCCATAACTTGACGAGTGAATAAATATAAAATTGTTGACTTCTTATTAAATATATATATAAATCTTTTGTTTTTTTTATTAAAGATTATTTAAGTTGGTCGTTTTTTAAATATAGACAATTAATGTATTGCTACATTCCAAAATCAAAATATTAATGTTAAAGCAATGCATGAAAAATATAATAAAATTCTGTAGGATATCATTGGAACTTTAGTATTCGTGATCAGTGATACTGAACCTGAGTGGCCCGTTCAGAGCACTGAGAAATTCAATAACTTTTGAACAATTTACTAAAAATTTAGTGGGAAATTCTAACATTCAAATATATCATTTTTTAATAGTAAAATGTGAGCCAGAGGCTTGGTCATAGATGAAAGGAAATAGAAATTATCCCATAACTCAGTAAAAAATGCATAAAAATAAATATTTTCTGTGTATGTTTGATGGAAAAGTTAATATGGCTATAAAAGCTAAAAATGAGTTTTGACAATTTTGCTTTTCCAATGTTGCGTTGGTCTTGTAGTGTGTTTGTTCCATTATTCGGCGGGAAAAAAGGTTAAGTATCCCTTGAAGTAATTAAAGAAAATACAGTCGACTCTCGAAAACTCGGCACCGGTCGAAAATACCCTGAATGTGCAGAAGCCGATGAAAATGACGTCGAAGAGGGGTTCGAAAATGATACCGAGTATTGCTCAAGACCACAGAGAAATGATCACAGTTAAGATTATCGAAAGTATTTTGAAACGCATCGGTAATGAACTTAGTGTTTCTTCGTCGTTTTCATGATGAAGCAGCAAAATGCAGAGTGTAATATTAAAGAAAACGGGATGTTACGCATTTCTTTAAAATAAAGTAATCAGTTTTTGCAATGTCGTCTTCTTAATTTTCATTCTACAGACAACTTTATACCTTCATAACGTATTTTTCTGAGGTGTATCTGATCAGGTAAATTACTATATGCTATGCATTTATTCTTTTACTTTTTCATGTAGCAATGCGCAATGCCTTCTTAAGTACGTACTTTTTCTTTGTTGAGGGTATTTTGGCAGTTGATTTTATGTTGTATATTCTGAAGCAAACACTACATTCAAGGGCGCTTCAATATTTTCTGAGGAAACACGCTCATTCTTTTTTTAATCCGATTCTTTATTACCCGGCATTTTCACAAATTCGGGACTCTACTGTGTTATAAAAAAGGATTTTTTGTTTGGATTGTAATTAACTATAAATGTTATTTATTGACAAACCTTTTCATTAGCTTAAAAATATTTGATATTCTGGGATTTTTTTTGCTGTGTAATCATTCAATGTAAAATTTCCTGTTATGTATCTGTTTATTAAAAGCTTTGTTGTAGAATGTACAGATTGTTGTAAGAGAATATAATGAAAGAATAAAAAAACTCATTTTTCATACACATATTTTTGTCACTTAAAATGTTTTATATAATGATAAAGCTAGCATATAATAGACTAAATTCATGTGACGTCACGATCACGTGATGGCTGGGTCATGTGAATATGCTTTCGTTTTTTTACCACTATTGCTACGATTATTTTGCTCTCGCACTTTTACATTCTAATTTTTAAAATGTTTTATTTTGCTGTAATGGTTGTTCGATCAGTAAAAGAAGGGATGATTTCAGGGGGAAAAAATCTTTTTTAATATCCCGGTAAAAAATCGGAGTGTTTTGAAAACCTAATGAAGCATGAGGATTACAAACCATCTTTTCACTGTTTATTATGTGTTTTGCCCACACTTTGAAGAATGTTTTCAGTACCGTTGTCTTCTTTTGTCTTCACAAAAGAAACCTCTTCAAAGAGGATTTTTGTAGACGTCTACAAGAATGTAAATACTTCAAAGCACATTTTTGTTTATTTTAAATAAAATTATATAGGGAACATACATAAAAGAAAGTAAAATATGTTAGTTAACTTAAAAGCAATTTTTTTGTAAACTAAGTTATATTGAGAACATATAATGTTTAGTTAACTTAAATTTTACTTATTTACATATCTTCAGAGTATTTAACAAAGGTACTTCAGTATTTAATTATCTAAAATCAGAACACAAGAATCTGATATGTAACCATACATGTCATATCAAAAACAAGTATATATGCATAAAACTTATTTTACCTAATTTTACAATATAGCAGCAAAAAGAAAAAAAAATTAGAGTAGCATTCGCTACAGAAATAGAAAAATATCTTAATTTACTACAGCTTCATTAATATTAATACTAGATGATGAATCAAGTACCCCCCACTTTCAAACATTAGAAATCGTAATTATCATTAACCATTTGTAAAATTACATCTAAAAAAATTGTGCAAGTCTTTATTCGCGGCACTATTTTAGGTAAAAGATATAATTTATCAAGAATTGAATTCCAAATATGGTAATAAATTAAGACATTAAAAATTTTTAATTCGAATGCGTGTATAATAGAATATAAATTTGTGTCCATATTTTGAATATAAAAATCCTGCTCACACTCCTACATGATCAAAAAATAAAAAAGTCATTTTTGAATCCATAATTCTTTTACAAAAAATGAAGTTGTAATATATTTGTGTGGTATCTATTAACACAGTGCTCCGCAACCTTTTTATCGCTGCGGACCACTCAACGTTTGATAATTTTACCGCGGACCGCTGAGGGTGAGACACGCTGATTGTTTATATTTTAGATTGTTTTGATTTAACAATTTTAGTTTAGTTACATTTAAATATACCCTTAGAATAAAATATAGTTACACCCAAAATGAATAAAAGTGATTTAACATGGAATATAAAGTGATTTCCGTGTAAAGTTCCGCAAATACGAGAGAAATGCACCACTTTAAAATAAAATGGCAATAGTTTAATGTTCTTTAGGCGGCCCGGCACCATTTGATCCGTGGACCGGGGGTTGCGGATCACTGTATTATATATATAACGCATCTGTTTTTCACAGTTTGACTGTATGGTATAAACCTATCACACAGATGTACAATTTTTTTCACTATTTATAAGAAATATGCATTTATTGGTATTTGCACAATTTGCAGAAGATTTATCATCATAGATTAGATTTATTTTATATCATTAAATTTATTTTTACATAAATATAAAAGTCTAAAAGAGACTCGTACAAGGATTTGTACAAGGAGACTTGTACAGGGATTTCGAATTAGTCTGCCATTTGTGTAGAGGTATGCTGTCATCTTCGAAAATTTTAATCGCTTCTAAAGTAATTGTTAAAGCTTGATTTACAAACGGTTGGCTACCTATAATATCCTCTATATAAATTCATTCATTCAAAAAGTTAACTGTATCTATATACTTTTCCAAATATTTCTTCAAATGATGCTTTATAGTTGCGCTCAACAAAAAAGGACTACTACTGATACCGAATAGAACTCTGGTGCACCGATATATAGAAGGAGGCTGTGAGACTTATCGAAGGGGTCGTTCGAAAACAAGAACTTTGTTACGTCCCTATCCTCCTCATTTAGCATTATTTGTAAAAATGCTTGCTTCATATCGACAGTTAAAGTGACCGCGTTTAGTCTAAACCTCAAAAGGATATCGAAAATTTCAGTATAAAGAATTGGCCTATATGTAGACAACTATTCAGAGAAGTGGAATTTGCATCATGTGACGAAGCATCATATGCAATTCGTAGTTGGCTAGAAGGGTGATCTTTTCAAATTACTTGTCCATGAGGAAGATAAAAAGTGATGTTTTTTAAGTCACTATCAGAATCTGGGACTAACTCTATAATACCCTGTTTCAAATATTTTTGTAATACCTCTCGGTATTCAAGAAAAAAAATGAGGATTTATCTGGAATCGCTTTCTGAGCCGCGTAAATCTCTTCACAGCAATTTCCCTATTATCTTTCAATTCACGTGCTTCTAACTTCCACGGTAAACCTACTCTATATTGTTTAGAAGTTATTCAAAGAAGAAATCAGACTGTTTCTACAAAATGAGAGCAAAATTGAACAATACCCATAGTTGATGGATATTATGTGGCTTTTAAAATTGATGTTTTTTTACAGACATATGCCAACATTTCAATGAATTGAACATAAAGCTTCAAGGTCCGAATAAAACAGTTATCGTCATGATGGATCTCATTCGCGCTTTGAAGCTAAACTATATGTTTTCAGAAACGATATTATTACAAAAAAACTACAAGTACTTCCCAAACTTGAAAAACAATATCAAAGATTTAGATGCCCAAGAGAAACGAAATGAAGAAAAAGTTATTGATGACTTTATTTCCATAATGCATTTTTTAATCAAAGAATTTTCAGCGAAATTTTCTCAGTTCAAGGAATTATCGTAAACGTTCAAATTTATTATGTACCCTGATGTGATTTCGTTTGATTAACTGAACTTGTCTCAATTAGATTGGTTGGAAATTGAAGAACTTGAAATGCAACTGATTGATTTCCAGTCTAGTTCAATATGGATTCAAAAGTTTATTGAAACAAGGAAAAAGTTGGAATTGATTGAAGCAGAAAGATTGACAAGCAATATTAGTAAAAATACCAGTAACGAAATTTTAGAAACACGGAATTCGATTCCAGACGCATTTAACTGTTTGAAGAAGTTGGCGCATGCTATTTTAACCATATTTTCATCCACCTATGCCTGCGAGTCATTATTTGCAGAGATAAATAACATCAAAGACTCGCTTAGAAACCGTTTAACAGACGACTCTAATTCAGCATGCATTCTCCTAAAAGTAACATCTTATAATCCTGATATAAGTTATTTGTCATCTAATCTACAACAGCAGAAATCACACTAATGTTATTTTAATTTAAATTACAAGTATAACTAAAACATTTACTACTATACAGTGCAAAATGTATTTTTTCGTATTAAATAAAGAATTTTGATATGTTCGTATTTAGTTTTATTAGTTCTTGAATAATCACAAGTCAAAATTATTTGATGGCACGCCTATAACTCATTAAACGTTTTTTTAGAAAAAATGGCACGTTGACCCAAAAAGGTTCGCCACCCCTGGCTTAGAGCATCGGATTCCAGACCGGAAAGCCTGGGTTCGATGCCCGAAGCCACCAAATACACTCCGAGTACACACGGAGTATGTGTTCGTTAAATCAGTGGGTCTGAAAGTCTTGTGGGCTGATTCACGAGTGCAGGGGACTGGAGAATATTTCCTTCCCCTTCAGTTCCATGCCTAAATTGTGGAGGTGGAGATAGGTGATGGCGTCATCCGTGGAGACCCCCTGGGTCTCACCTTGGACACCAAGATTAATTTGAGGCAAAAAACCACTAAGAGCCATTTTGAATAATAATATTTATTTATTATTTCCAATTTCTTAAAAAAACTCTAATAACATATAATACTTTTTATGTTACGTCAACTAAAAAGATGGCCGCGGTAGCCGAGTGGTATGGGTATCGGACCGTGGCTTGCCTTGTCACGAGTTCGAGCCCAGTACCACTAAAGACCCGCCGTGTAGGGCAGCGATGCACGTTAAATCTGTCAAGAGCTGAAACGTCCTCCCGTCGGTGTGGTGTGGTAGTTAGGAGAGGGGGGGTGCCAGCTCAGGTGTCGTCCACGTCACTTGACCATGGTTCAAAATTACGTGGTCCGTCGCCAAAAGCCCTCGTGTAGCTAAACAGTGCGACGTTAATATTCAATCAATCAATCAACTAAAGGGATTTACCTTTATATTAAATTAAATTACGAATAATGCAATTAATTAATAATTAAGCTCAAGATCAAGTAAGGTCTACCGAAATAGGTCTGAGAAATTCACGTACTCGAATTCTTAACTTTCATAACTTTCATTAACTTTTACTAATTCGCCTAAACTGACGCTTATTTTGAGCGTACGTAAATTATATTTACCGCTGGCTATATCAGCTTTCTGGTACTTCCGTCGAATAGCAGCATGACGTCTTCACGATTCTAATATCCTGGAATCCTCTAATATTGCGGTTAAAGTTTCTGGCTCAATAGCCTTCCATCATCTACCTTGCTATCTCACAACGCTCGACTTAAATACCTTACCTATTTTGCATATCCTGTTCATCTTTTTGGAGTTGATTGGAAATAAACGCGAATTTATATTCCCCAAAAAGACGCCTAAGAAGATTAGTGGAAAGATTCCGTACAGATTCGTCACACATCTGTCGTCCCTTCGGGGAATTTCGCCGAGCTAATTCGCACTGTCACCTGTATGATGCTCAAGGCCAACGACAGGCGTACCCACAATGTCCCTTGCCACGATGAATTTCGTGGGCCTCGATCTGACTATGTCAGACAGGGTGGCATTAGAAACAACAACACTTGTATACCAGCTAGTTAGTCAATAAATTTCAAGAAGAAATTTTCCAATTTTTATTATCTATAATTAATCCGTTCCCGGCCGATGCGCCATGAAAAAAAAAACAATATCTATTCAAACAAAGAGAGACTTGTGCCACAACATCTCCCTTCGAAATCTAGTTTTATTCTGGGGAAAAAAATGGTAATTACACTGATCAAAGCAATAAATTAGAAGCGGGTGCGTTGGCGCCAGCCTAGACAAAACAAAAAAAAAGGGAAAGTTTTGCTTGATGTCTCAACAGGGGAATTTTAAGGGCGACATTCGAATCGAACTTGAGAAATATTTTTTTTACAAATTTTTTTATATAATTCCTGAAATATTATTGGGTGGGAATTTGTTTTTTTATTTAAGTATCTTATTTCCTTATTTTGTACTCTGTACATTTAATCAGTGTCGGTTTATCCATTGGGCGCTTGGGACAGGCGCCTACGGGCCCGGATAAGCTGGACTTAAACCATAAATTTCGATCCGCCAGTGTGAAAGGGGTCCGTAGATCTTCTGCGCCCAGAGCTCGAAATGGGCATAAACCGGCGGGAGTATATGTTAAATCATTAAATTTGATATGTTTACACATCTTTCTCTAGTAACTTTTCCCCAGCCCGGAGCGGGGTGACAACGGACATTCTTTTTACCTATAGGATATCCTGTTTCAGCTTTCCAAAAGAGGACAGGGGTAATTAGAATTTTCGGTTGATAGAGAAGCACATGAGATGTTTTATTTTAGTCTCAAGTGTAGTTTCTTTGTTAAAATAAACTTCTTGCGATCCCCACCATCAGTAGACTCTTTTTCGAAGAAATTGACCTGCTGAAATGGGGGATTTCTTCTCTTACATTTTACTCGTTTCAAATAATAACAGATAATTATGTTCTTAATTTCGGATTATTTTGTATTTTTTAAGACTTAAAATAATACATATAATTTTTATGCACCCTTTTCGTTGGCAAAAATTATTCTGTAGTTGTGTATCTATGTGAACAATTCATCTTTTTTAATTATAATTTTTTGCTTTAGAGAGAGGGGTGGCATTTTCCATTTTTTTTTTCCGGATTCGCAAAACTACTGGTCTTAATCAGCCTTTTTTTTTTTTACCGCAAATGCATATAGCCATAACCTCGGGTGTGACGGCGTGGGGTGCTATCTCATTCGAAAGCAGGTCATCTCTAGTCGTCCTCCATACATCTTTAACAGCTCAACGACATGTTGATATCTTGTGGCCGGTTGTATTATCCTCAATGGCGCGTCATCCGGGGGCCATTTCCAACAAGATAATGCCAGATCCTATACCACTCTCATGTCTTTCGACTGCCTTCGTGCCGTGAATACTCTGCCTTGGCCAGAAAGATCACCAGACCTTTCACCAATTAAACATTTCTGGGACATTATTCAACGCCAGATACGGGCACCCCAAAATGTCGCAGATCTGGAGCAATAACTAGTGAATGCCTGGCAGAATGTATCGCCGGATAACACTAGGAACCTCTTTCACCGTTTACCGAGGCGTATACAAGCATGAATCACCGCTAGGGGTGGTTCCACCAACCACTGATTTGAACATTCAAGTTGTAGTCATAAACCGTGGATGGGCCCTATTGATTTTTTTTAATCATTTTATTAATAATGTATGAGCTGTACACATACTTAATTTCATTAAAAACAACCACTTCCTTCATGATGCTTCAATTTTTTTTTCTTAAGGCGTATTTTGAAGGTGTGGATGTGCAACTAGAGACTAATGTTTTTGATTCCTCCTTCTTAACTGCTCCAATCAAAGGACGAGTAATCATTTTTGAAGTGAAATATGTCTTCCTACTCTTTCAGGAACATTTTCGTTTTTTGCTCCTAACCATATTGAAATTATTTAAAACAAAAATTGTAAAAAAATACGTCCCTTTCTTAGTAATTTCGTGATCTGCTGGCCTTAGGGAATCAAAAACAATTTTTACCCTGTTGAGTTCAAACGAGGTGGAATGTTTAGATGCTTAAAATGGCAACCTGTGACGAAACGTGATTTTGTGTAAACAAGCATATATTACTGTGGAATCTCTTGGTTGTGTTGTGTTAAAAAGGATTTGCAATCGAATATTTTTGAAAAAAATTTTGGGTATGTCACTTTAATCAGAATTGTTAATCCATAATTTGATGGCTTATAATGATAACTGGGAAAATATTTCATTTTCCTCGCAAATTAGTCATTTATGAGTTATAAATACATACAATGCCTTTCTGCTGATAGTTCATTTGAGCC
Source organism: Trichonephila clavipes (assembly GCA_019973935.1). Taxonomy (NCBI): domain Eukaryota; kingdom Metazoa; phylum Arthropoda; class Arachnida; order Araneae; family Nephilidae; genus Trichonephila; species Trichonephila clavipes. The sequence goes on along the minus strand of BMAU01021292.1, from coordinate 979,242 downwards.
GTGATGATTTTCTATCGGTTTTTCAAAATACTCTTTTATAAAAAAAAATTAAGTTATGCAACTATTTCTTTATGAAAAGTTGTATTAATTATCGGTAATCGGCTTATGTTAAATATAAACTGCTTCTTTTTTACTGAATTTATTTTCGTCAAGTATTGATTCCAATTATATTGATTTAAGAACTTGTCGAAGTTAAATCACATTTAAACTGATAAAAATTTTTATTGAGCCAATAATTTTTTTTATAAAAACCGGTATTACTGTAAATCTGTTTTGTAATCTTTAAAATAATTGCTCGAACATATCTCATTCACATAATTTCTTACGAATTATTAAGCTAGTACTTGGGCTTCAGCTTTAAATCGATCGTATGAATATCCATGTTAAATTCTGTTAATGATTTTTAAATGCTTTCTAAAAATTACATCTTGTAGCTTTATTAATGTTTTACTATACTCATCTTGTGAATTTCTGGTACTGAAAGTTACTAATATTTATATCTAACCAGATTTTTCTGTTTTAAAAGTAATTAATATTCTCCAAAATTTAATATTCTCATTTGTATTTTCTGTGCTAGTTTTGTATTAGTCAATTATTGTATTTATTTATTGAAATCTAAAGCTATTTAGATTTACTGTAATTTTGAAACTATGAAGTATAACTTTATTAATAAATATTATGTTTTGTTGTGATAGATTTTTTTTTAAAAAAAAGCAAGCAAAAATTCACTTCGCTTGCAACATTGCCATAAAGATTTTTATACATTTTATAGAATAAAAGCATTTTTTATTTTTCTGTTTATCATTTTCATGATTTAGAGAGTTAAATTGACATTATTAAACTCATTTTGCTTGTTTAATTAAAAGCAGGTAGATTTGGATGCATTTAAAGGTAAATCGTCAACAAGATTATTAAAGTCATTTTTGAAAATCAGAATGTGTCGTGGAAAGTATTCAAAAAATTATGGCATTAGAAAAATCAGGTTGTTAAAAGTTAAAATATGTGGTTCATGGTATTGACATGAAGCAAATGTAGAGTTGTATGTAGGTCTGATCTAGTCCCATCATTTAAAAAGCCATGATGAAATGTAATTTTTCAAATAATATATTTGCATAGCAGTAAAATATATAAAATGCATTCTAGTTGTTTCCTATTTTCTTGTAATAATTCAGTAAAGTAGTTCTCGTGAAATAGCATTTTAAATTACGATTGTCTTACTTCTAATAGAGCAAATATAAGTCATTTGCTCTATTAAAAGTAAGACAAATGCTATTTAAAATATTATTTTATTTTTTCTGAAAAAATATATATGTACAATTTGCTCTGATAATTAGCTCAAATTATATATTTATAATTTTTTTTTACTAATTATTTATCTTCAAAAATCACTTTCTTAGTATAGCTTTTTTTTTTTTTTTTTTGTAGTTTTTCTTTACATTTTTGCCATCTAACCTTTTTTAAACTAAGACATATTTCTGTTTTTATTTTCAATCTCTCGTATATTAAAAAAGTTTTTGTGATGCTGTAATAAATTTATTATGTATTATCGCAACTTTGCCACTGTTCAAGCTAACTCCCAAGTTGACAACCCCAACTATGTGTGTTCTACGTGCTGAATTGGCTCTCATGTGCTTTGTTTCGTATAACATCGCCAAGACAGTTGTGATAGTACAATATTGCAAGCTCTCGCACAAAGATATTACAACAATTGCTTGGACTAAAATCATTCCATGAGAAGAAAGGTGTTGCCTTATATGAAGACTTATTAACAATCAACTGAACTAAATATGCAACTTTCCAGGAAGCTGCAGGTTTATCAAAATTTGAAGACTTTATCAATGAAGTGTTGGACAATGCAGCTTCAGTGATGAATTTAACTTAAAAGGGGAGTGTCAAGAACAAATAAATAGAACTACATAACACATGTAAATTACAGTTTTACATTTTGAGCAATGAGTATGAACTGTGTGTACACTGGGGGTTGGTCAGTCCTTAGGTGGACAGAGAGTACCCTTCTCCTGGTTTCATTGATAAATGTTCATCTATACCAGGGATGGTGAACCATTGGCATGTGTGCCATTGATGGCATGCAGCACAATATTTTGGGCATGCCACCAATCAAAACAATCAATCGCGATTGATTCTTCAATCAAGGAATTTTTAGTGAGATTTTCATAGTTCAAAATATTATCAGAAACCCTCAAGTTTATTTTGTACCCTGATGTGAGATCATTTGATAAACTGAACTAGCCCCAATCCGACTTTGGAAATTGAAGAATTTGAAATACAACTTATTGATTTCCACAGTCTAGTTCAATATAGATTCAAAAATTTATTGAAACAAGGGAAAAGTTAGAATTGATTGAAACAAAAAGATTAACAAGCAATATAAGTAAAATGCCAGTAACAAAATTTCGGAAATATTAAATTTGATTCCAGATACATCTAATTGTTTCAAGAAACAGGCTCATGCTATTTTAACCATATTTTCAACAACCTGTGCCTACGAGTCATTATTTTCAGAGATGAATAACATTAAAGACTCGCTTAGAAACTCGCAGATGACTCCAATTCAGCATGTATTCTGCTAAAAGTAACATCTTACCCAATCATATAATTTATTTGCCATCCAATCTGCAACAGCAGAAATCACACTAATGTTACTTTATATAACTTGAATTACATGTTTAACTAAAACATTTACTACTATAAAATACAAAAAATATTTTTTTGCAGTAAATAAAGAGTTTTGTGTTATTCGTATTGAGTTTTATTATTATCCCAATAATCACAAGTTAAAATTATTTGACAGCATGTGTATACCTTATTTAGCGTTTCTTTGGAAAAAATGGCACATTGGTCCATAAAGGTTCGCCACCCCTGATCTATACTAATAAAAGAAAGAGTTTGTGTGTATGTTTCACCTGTATCAGTCAAACTAAGCAACTCAGAAGTATATAACTCGGCACATAAATACTATAGGTCTTAATGATGTGCACTATGAAAAGTTTTTTTCGAAATTTGCTTTAGGTTCTTTTTAAATGAAATTTTTAAGCGATTTTCTCTTTTTTTTTTATCAACTAAATTTTAGCTTTGTTCAATTGGCAACAGTCATTGTTGTTTTGCTTATATTTTATTTGATTATTCCCAACCATTTTTGCATTCAATGCGTTTTATCCTTTTATGTAATTTCCACACACAAAAAAAGATGTAATTTTGGAACAAATTTTCAGACTAAATGGTCATTCTATACAGATGGAAGTGGGCAAAATGTAGCATTAAAGTGGCAATGATTTAGTTCTAAGCTTAACTTAACATTGGCGCTGACAACCTTCTGTGTCATGAATATCAACATCAGATGGATTGTAGCCTGCCAACGTGAGTGAGTGATACTAAAACCTAGCCACCACATTAAATTTTTGTTTATGATTATTTCTTATGTATTCTGGTTTGTAATAATGCATGTAAATAGCGTAATGGAACTACCCAACTCTTGCAAGGCCTAATGTTATTAAAGCTGCTATTTTTATTGAGCTGGCCTCTTTTAAAGATATTTACTTTCCATAAAATGTTCTATTTCATTTTATGCTCCTGATTAATCTTAGCTGTACTATGAGCATCAAGAAATCCTGATTACACTCTTTGAACCTTTTTGCTGTATCTGAAAAATTTTGGCTTCTCCTATATTGTTTATTAATTTTGTTATTTTTAAAGAATCAACAATGCAAAAACATTTGTACATATTTTGGTACTAAACAGTTGTAAGGACCTTGAGTTTGCGTGGTTTTGCTTTTCCTCATTCTCGTTAATTTGAATGTTGGGGGTATTACAATCTATGGTTGTGCTTGGGCTACAATTCATCTGATGTTGATATCACAAGTAAGTGTCCCAAAATAAGTAAAGCTTGGAACTAAATCATCATCTTTCTTTAGCATACACTTTAGTTTTATGTGTCTTGCCTACTTCCATCCTAATAGCATGACAATTTGATCCGAAAAAGATTATTGCTTTTCTTCCTTTATTGGCTAATTCCATGTTTCATTGTGTAGCAAAATAGTACAAAAATATATAGCCTATAACAGGGATGGCGAACCTTAATGGATCAACATGCCTTTTCTCAAGAAGTGTCTAATGAGGTATAAACGTACTGTCAAATAATTTTGTCTTATTAGTGGAAAATAATAAAACTAAATACTAACAACTGAAAACTCGTTATGTACTACGAAAAAATACCTCTTGCACTGTATAGTAGTAAATATTTTAGTTATGTTTAATTCAAACATTAATGTGACTTCTGTTGTTGCAGATTGGATGATAAATAATATTAAGATTTAAGATGTTGCCTTTAGTAGAATGCATGCTGAATTGGAGTCATCTGCCAAATGGTTTCTAAGCAATTAATTATTTTTGCTATGGCTCACTATTTTTGACAAGAGAATTTGTTTCAGAATGCCGTTTTACAGACAATGTTCTGCGTACCACTGTTCCAGAACATAAAACGTATACTGTGTCGCCTTTACTAATAATGCCTTATTTCTAGATTCACCAAGTTTGAAATTCTTACTATTTACACTTACTATTTTGCATTTTTTGTTTTTTTACTGAACTAGCCGTGTTAAAAATAGCAGTTAAAAATCGTAAATATAACACAAATAAACTTTAAACTTCAGTAGTTTCAATTAAATTGATTATGTTATGTGTAGACAAATTGCTGGGAGTTTGATATACGGGGTAATAGTGCCAAGATGGGCGATAACATCACAATATGGTTACCTCGATATTTTTATTGTCTGTCGATGTGGTTGCCATGGGGATAATGTATATTAACAATAACTTTTATTGGTTTTTTCCCGTGGTAACCCTATTAATTTCAGACAATTTCTTTAAAAATTTAACCATTTTCAGTGTAATTGTTACAGTCTTCTGTTCTATTTTGTGCTATTTTGGAATATGGATATTTCTAATATGAGTGAGTTCTAGAATATTTTTTTCTTAAAATAATAAGTGTTGTGCTTTTAATTATCGCTGTAAATCGTTTATTTTACGTTCTAAAAATGTTTCTTTTTTTTACGTTTTTTTTCCGATGAAATTCGTTGAAGGAACTTTATATTGCAAGCTTTCAGTACTTTTTAATTCATATTCATTATTAATTTTAACATATATTATGCAATTATTTTATTAATAATGTAATATAAAAATGCAATTATTACTATATGTAATAATCATATAATCGTTATTTATAATTGTTTCTTTAATATTTATTTATAAATATTACATATTTTGTTATTTATTTATAATTCATGTTATTTATAATTTATTGTTATTTATCTATTTTTATTATGTAATTTATTTATAGCTATTCTTATGTTATTTATTTATAATTATGCTGTTACTTATAATTATGTTATACGAGTATTCTTATGCATTCTTTTTATTTTTTTATAATATAATTATTCTTTTATATAATTACTATTAAATTATATCACCTGATTATTATTTCTAATAATTGTTATTAAATCGTACTATATGAATATTATATGTAATTAAGATAAAATTATATCATTAAATTATTATACACTGCTTATAATACTATTATTAGTACATGTTACTTTTTATTGTATTACATTGATATTCATTATTTATTGATTGATCTAGTTTATTCTCAATCTCTTCCTACATCCTTCCATTTGAAATGCATTCGATGTATTTCAAAGCAATTCTTTAAAATTATTGTGTATCATTAAATTACCGTTAGGCCACCATATTGGATTCCATTCCAGCAACAAGAAGCGCTGCTTGGCGCCATTACCTCTGGATAACAAACTAGTTCCGACAAATTTTGCATCATAAGCAACTAATCCTCAACGTAACTAAGGCAGGACAATAACAAACTAGTGTGCTCCTGGTGGCGATTGTTCGTTATACTTCATAGTGAACCTTGTTATTCTGAAATAAAATGCAAACCGTTTTGATTCTTAGTGTATCCAACATATTGTGTTGTGTGCCATTGATTCACCATCCCTGGCCTATAACAAGAAAATGGCCCTCAATTTAGACTAATTGGGATTATCAGATTGTTGGAATTTTAGGTATTTACTTGTTAGTGTCACCACAGCCAAATTGGCACCATGGGAATCACTCTTTGATATCAAAACAACAAAGATTTGTACGTATTTTATATGAAAATAAAAGATCTGTAAGATTTTGGTGGGAAATAGCATGATTCGCATGGTGCCAATTTGACTACAATACTTAAGAATACGAATTTTTATTTACATTTAAGATTTTCTGAACCATTTATAGTAGTTTCATCAAAATCAGACCTTTATCTATTTAAGGTTGCTTTTCGGCTTGAATTAATGTTATAATTTCTGCTAAATGCTTGGTTACTTCATATTTATTTGTTCATTTTATTCATGTTTAAATTTTTTATATTCAAGATTTTCCTTCAAAATAAGGGCTTAATTTTTGTTTTTTAGATAACTTTTTGATTTAAATTAATGCTATAATTTCTATTTTAGTGTCACTCAGTTTTATGTTTGTTTATTGTCTGAACTGTAATTTTCTTGCTTATATTGTAGTTTAAATTATGTAATATCGTGACTCTAAAGTTAGTTTTTAAGCCGAAAAATGATTTGTGAAGCTTTTTGTAAACAGAAGCTTAGATAATGAGGTACTTATGTATTAGCGTCACCGCAGCAAAATTGATGCCAGGCGAATCACACCTTGAAAGGTACCAAAACAGCGAAGATTCTAACATATTTTGTATGAGAAACCAATCGGTCAGATGTTGGCGTAAAATGGTGTGTTTTGTGTGGTGTCAATTTGGTATAAGTTCTGATAATACAATTCTACAACAAAAATATCAGTTTATTTTTTAGACAATGAAATTACCTTCACTTCTTACCTACTTTTATTCTTATACTCAAAAAAAATAAATAATTTGCTACAAAGTTTCTTTCTGTTAGAAAAAATTTTATCACTTTTCTTTGCAACAACAAATTCTAAATCTTGCTTATTGTAACAATAAAGTAGAAAATCCTAGCTAGCAGTATAACAAAAAGAAAATAATTCTAAATTAAACTAATTGCTATTAACAGATTAGCAATATTTTTAAAAAACTACCTTCAATTTTTATGTCAACAGTTGCTATTTAACCAGATTTTGACATATTTTCTACATGTTTTTTTTTTTTACCTCATAAGTTTTTATAACATATACATTCTCATCTTTTGTTCTCATGGAAAGATAGTTAACTTTATTCATCAAGAATATCGTCACAGAAACTATGGATGGGATTGAATGCAATGTAATTTTCTTTTGCTCTTTAAAATTGAGTTAATGCAATTTTTGTCGTGTGGCATCATGGTTTAACTTACAATATGTTCTTCATATAGCTTTTTCAAGATTTTATGTATGTACATTTCTATGACATTTTCTTTGGTTGAAAAAAAAAAGATTGTTGCTTTTCTTCCTTCATCAGCAAATTTTATGTTCTCATCATTATAGGAAAACGAATCAGATGCTGATCAGAATTTTTTTGTCCCATGGCATCATTCTTCAATTTTGCTTCTGACAATCTTCAAATATATAAATCTATTTATACCATTTGTGGTCCAAAAGTGTTTGAGGAAAAAAGATGCAGCTTGATACAATTTTCTCATGTTTCTCTTTGGATTTATTCAAAATTCAGTGTTGATGTGATTTTACGTCTCATGCATCATGGTTTAATTTTGCATCTGATAATATGTTCCTTATTTAGTTTTATGAATATCATATATACTTTGTACATATACTGTTCATATATGATATATATATTTCAATTATCACTATAATTATCATTGTATTTCCTCATTTGTTTGTTCTTTGCAACAGAATAACAAATATTTTTTTAATTAAAAAATTGCAAAAAAAAGTATTGTTTAAAAATTAATTTTTTATCAACACGGTTTATTATTTCTCTCATTAGGTTCATTAGGATTTTTCTCAATGTAGGTCTGTTTTAGATAGTTTATTTTTGTTCTTACTAATTTAATTTTTTCATTATTGTATTTCATCTAAATTTTATATTAAATGTAAAAAGATGTTAGATAGTATTACATTCCTTCCTCATATAATATTAATTTAATGCTACAGAAAATTTAATTTAATGGTTTATTACAGTGTAGGCATATTTTATCTATTTTTCAAAATTTTAGTTTGTACTAATGTAATTTTTTTTCCAGTTGAAGGCTTCCTAATATGTTATTTATGATAATATTTTAGTGAAACAGTTTATCACATAATTATTTTCTTTTGGTTTATCCATTTCAGGTTATTTCACTCATAGTTTCCATAGCAGAAACATATTTCTGTTATAATTTTATTTATATTTTCATTCTTTCATTTCTATTAACCTTTTTAGCATGTTAATTTTCTCTTGCATTCAAATATAAGTTTTTATGAAATCATTCTTTTCTGTGGAGCCAAATTGCAATGTGAACACTCATTAAAGAATTATTTTTTACTTTTGGATGTTCTGCAATGGCTCTACTCTCTTAAAAATATATTATGTTTGCAAAAAAAGCTCAATTTTATTTATCTTAAAATTTAACCCGTGCAAAGAACGAATATTTCAGCTATTACAGATAATTTTTTTAAAGTGCAGGCTTTTATTTTTTATAACAACTGATACTTTCCTTCATTCATAAAGTATTATTTATTGAAGATCAGTGGAATAAAAAACCTTATAAATAAAAAAAAAATTCTGAAATATATTTTTAATACATAGTATTATCTTCTTTTTGAATGATTTTATAAAGTGAATGTAAATAAATTTCCAGGCTTTTTGCCCTTTTATTCAAATATATTTTTAATCTAACATTCAAAAACAATGCAATAAAGAAATTAATAGTTGTTTCAATAAACAACGGTGAGAATTTTTTTTGTATTCATTTTTTAGTGAAAAATCTTAACTGTCGAAAAGGTTTAATTGATATTTTTCAAGAATTCCTGAATCCAATATTACCAAAAACTTTTTTTATGATTTTTAAAAAATACTCAAAATTTAAGTCAAACATTTAACAACTTCATAATTGCGTGAAACGTTTTTCCCATGTGTCGAACATTTAAAAAAATGTTCTCAATTTTAATTCCACATTTAATATAGTTGTGGAATTTTGTAATTTTAGAAATTTCTACTTTTCTGTCTTTTTTCAACGTACAACTATTTTTAAAAAAGGTACATTTTCTCCTGGGGCTGAACAATTGTAACGAAAAAATTACATAATGAGTGAGTGAATATTAAAGTCGCACTGTTCACCTATTTGAGGTCTTTTGGCAACGGATCTCGAAATTTTGAACCATGGTTAAGTGACGAGGACAACACCTGAACTGGCACCCACCTGTTTTTGCCACTATGCAATATGTGCTTCATCGCTGATCGTGTTTTCTCCACCAATGTGGTGGGCGATAGATACCAAAGTTTGCTCAATGTTTTGTATTTGTGTGTTCAGGATACAGTTTCATATTAAATCAGTATATTTTGTTTTTAAAACTATCTGTGATTTTAGATAATAATAGAATCTGTTTTCTGCAAGGCTGTTTTTTTATTTTAATGCTAATTAAATTTATGTACCTTTTGTTTTTGTGCATGATTATTTCTTACATATTATTGTGGTTTATAATACTACATGTTGCTATTAACACATTGGTAATTTCGTGAAGATAACGCTTTCTATCTATGAGAAACCAGAATGTACCATGTTACTATTTTTGGCCTTGTGGTCCCAATGACTAATAAGAACTCAAATTTTAAATGAAAAAAAATCAAATTTTTTTAACAAGAAACTATTTGTTGAAACGATGAGGTGCATCTTAAAACAATATTCTCATATTTTCATTTGAATTCAATGTTGACCAGATTTTTCATCATGACTTAACTTTGCTTCTGACAATCTTGCAAAGCAGAAAACTGTATCATTTGTGACCAAAAAAATGTTTGCGTGGAAAAAAGATACATCTTGAAAAGATTTTCTCATTTCCCTCTGGATTTTTTTAAAATTCGGTGTTGACGTGATTTTATGTCTCATGCCATCATGGTTTAATGTTGCTTCTGGTAATCTGTTCCTTGAATAGTTTCTTGGACGTCATATGCATATTTTATGTTATCATACTATCTATATATGATATATATATTTCAATTATCTCTATAGTTATTTATCAATGTATGTACTCATTTGTTTGCTCTTTGTAATCAAATTATAATTTTTAATATAAATATTGCAAAAAAAGTATTTTTTCTATAATTAATTATTTATCATCATGGTTTATTATTTGTTTCATTCAATACTGTTGTTGTTTCTAATGCCACCTGTCTGACGAAGTCAGATCGAGGCCCACGAAATGGGCCTCGTCGTTGGCCTTAATTAAATTTTGATATGGGCCTCGTCGTTGGCCTTAATTAAATTTTGATATTAACAATTTTTTCCGGACAAAAATGATAATCTTTGCAATCCGCTGAAAACGCCGTCGGCTCAAAAAGCAATTTCTTTTACAAAACTATTCGCCTTCACCGCTAAAATGCTCATCATAGAACCCGCGCTGTCATACATCTTGGAAGAGTGGATTTCAAAGAATATTCCTGCTAAGTATTGGTAGAATATTCCTGCTAAGTATTGGCAGAATATTCCTGCTAAGTATTGGTAGAATATTCCCGCTAAGTATTGGTAGAATATTTCTGCTAAGTTGGTGTGGTGTGGTAGTTAGGAGAAGGTGGTACCATCTCGGGTGTCGTCCACGTCACTTGACCACGATTCAAAATTACGTGATACGATGCCAAAAGCCCTCGTGTAGCTGAACAGTGCGATGTTAATATTCTCTCACTCACGCACTCCAAAAAATACAGAACAGTAGTTATAATTATTTTTAAACTTAAAAACGCAATGTCTGCCTATTCAATTAAAATTATAGTGTTAATTAACTACTAACCACAAACAAATTTTGAAAATTTCTCCAAATGATGCAGTGTGAAAGAGAAAGTTTATTTACTTTAAGTACCAGAAGTGATAAAAGTATTTATTTTGATATAAGGATCAATTGCTTATGGTTCACACATGAAAAAATGAATAGTAGCAAATAAAGAGGGATTTAAAACAGCCTCTCCCTTCAAAACTTAGTTTTATTCTGAAATTTAAAAAAAAAAAGATTACACTGATCACTGGAACAAATTAGAAGCCAGCGCCTTGCGTAGACAAAACAAAAAGTGTTTTTTCAAATATGCTATCGCGACCTTTTTTGCAGCGCACGCCAGAGTTGCTTTCAGATGGCAGAATTTTTTCCTATTTGCTTGATAAATATCGTTATGTTTTGGACACTTCACACAATATCTTTATAAATTATAGCCTATGTGTTATTCTGATGTAAAGGGTGTTTTTTTTAGAGGTATAGAACTTAAAATTGCAATAAAACAACGATATATTATTCGATTAACATGAATTTTTTTTATTCAAAAGATAATCTTGTGGCATTACATTTTAAATATGATTTCTGGCATATGACTGGCTCGGATGTAGTCCAATCTGGACGTCCAACTTTCGATGACTTTTTCCAACATTTGTGGCCGTATATCGGCAATAACACGGCGAATGTTGTCTTCCAAATGGTCAAGCGTTTGTGGCTTATCCGCATAGACCAATGACTTTACATAGCCCCACAGAAAATAGTCTAGCGGTGTTAAATCACAAGATCTTGGGGGCCAATTCACAGGTCCAAAACGTGAAATTAGGCGGTCACCAAACGTGTCTTTCAATAAATCGATTGTGGCACGAGCTGTGTGACGTTGCGCCGTCTTGTTGGAACCACAGCTCCTGGACATCATGATTGTTCAATTCAGGAATGAAAAAGTTAGTAATCATGGCTCTATACCGATCACCATTGACTGTAACGTTGTGGCCTTCATCGTTTTTGAAGAAGGATTCCACCAGCCCATAAAGCGCACCAAACAGTCAGTTTTTCTGGATGTAATGGTGTTTCGACATACACTTGTGGATTAGCTTCACTCCAAATGCGGCAGTTTTGTTTGTTGATGTAGCCATTCAACCAGAAGTGTGCTTCATCGCTAAACAAAATTCGCTTATGAAAAACGGGAACAACGGCAGTCTCGTTTTGGACCCATTCGACGAATCTACGCCTTGCTTCATGATCGTTTTGATGAATTGCCAAACCAAACTGAGAATAAATCACTTGACAGCTGTTAAATCGGTCGCCATCTTGGAAAGTAATGCCAACTTAAACTTCTATACCTGGAAAAAAACACTCTTTATATATGACATGTTTCGAGTCAGAATCAGACTTAATTTTTAAAGAACTTTATTCAATCATTTCTACATCTCTTCTGACGCTGAGAGCAGAGCGTTTAGACTTGACTGGAAACTGGAGTCATGGCTGACTCCTCCATTCCATATCTTGCATTAGATTGGGCTTGGTGTTGCAGTCATTGTAGGTGATGGACCGGGAAATGGAGCAGGAACTATTGGGATGCGATGAGGCGGACTTTGGTTTCGGCGACTGGCAGTACAAGAGTTGCTATTGGTTAAGAGAGCTGTTGTTCTAATATACCTTACCCGACTCGGAAGAAGAAAGAGATTTACTACTGCGATGTAGGCTATTAAGTGGAATTTAAAAAAGAATGGGATTAAAAAGGGGAGAAGTGTTAAAATTACTAGAATATATTAGAAGTTAATAAAATTAACCGTCTAAAATGGCTTCTAATAAGAAGCTTCCTTGTTGTTTTAAGTCTTCTGTCGATTTGAGTTTAGGTAGAATTTCTATTATCTTTTTGGAAATTGTTTAACTAAGTTTGAAATAATTTTAAAGAGGTCTATTAGATTTTTTGAATATCGCTGGCATTGCTTTCCTTATCAAGGATGATCTGGGTTTGACTTTGTCTTTCCTTAGTTTCAAGTGGAGGGAAATTAATAATTTTGGGGGGACGTTGCCTGAGAGTGCGTCGGCGAAGGAATTTCCTTCGGACACAGTTTTACTTTCGAAATTTTTCTTTGCTTTATTGAGGAAAATAGGGATTCCTTTTTTTGGGTGGTAGAATTTTGGGCATTTTGTGTAACAGGCAGTATGCCCGTACACATGACAATTTATGCAGTATGAATTCTCTTGTCGTTCTTTAATTTTACAATCTTTGGTGAGGTGCTGAGAGCAGGGAGGAAAAAGAAAAAGCACGTCACGGTGTTGGTTAAGTGGATAACACTTGAAAAACAGATGTAACTATCGCGGATTTTATGATTGTACTTGAAAGTTAATGCTGACATATGGGGACTATTAAATCTAACGATCTGGAATTAGACATGTTTATTGGCTAGGTCATATGTTCGGAAGAAATAAATGGGTGATTAGTTTGATACTTGAAGATGTGAACTGAGAAAGATGAGTTAAGTGCTAGATAGGGAATTTAATTTTTAATCTAATTTAATTATCCTTACACAGTGGCGCACACAAGGGGGGTCCGGACCCCCCAAAGCCCTTGATTTTTTTCCGATTGATTATAATTCTAAGTATATAGTACGTAAAATTTAATTAATTACTTGTTATTAATGATTAATTTTATTAATTAATGCTACTTATTTATTCAAAAATTAGTTTTTTACTGTGTTTTGTTCCCGAAAATCGACAAAATCAAAAGGAGCATGATACAAGAAGGGTGAACTTTCGACCCCGGACCCCCTTGAAAAGTTCCTGTGTGCGCTACTGTCCTTACATATATATATAGAGAGTGACAACGGCCAGATTGAGTTAAATATACATTTATTAAGGGGAATTATTTACAAGGGAGGGCTAAAAGTTAGTAAAAAGTAATCGAAACATCATTAGATCGTTGGATTCCACGAGGTGTTTCGTTCCAGCGCCCTCGTCATCGTCTCATCGCCGTCGCTTCTCTCGGTCGTCTCCCGCGCAATCGTTCTATTCCAGTCTGGTTTACTCGTTACCCTCGAACCGCCTTGTCAGATAGGTGGCGCTCTCTTGGCATTACGTCATTAATGAATATAGGAGGGATACGATATGTGCACATCCATTCCTACATCGGCCATCACGACCAAGCATGCGTCCTCGCATGTAAAATACAGTGTATTTCAAAATTTCATGAAATAAAACTGAAAAGCTAGAGGAAATAAACTTACAAATAAAACAATTATTAAAACAGACAAATATGTATCAGAAAATCAAAACTAATAATAAAGAATAAAAAAAATAGCAATACAGATGGAAAGAATACAAACAATACAAAGCAATCTTGAGTATGGTGATAATGTCGAAAAAAAAATGTTAAAGTAAAAGTTTGCGTTCGTAATGTAACATTCATTTGTTAGGCCATGGTTTCAAGTATTCGGCACAAGTACTTGTTTTGGTTGGGCCATCAAAATTTCCACATTTTTCAACGTTGTAGGTATCGTTAGGTTTTACTTGTGTTATTTTATATGGACCGATAAATTTATTGCAGAGTTTTTGTCCAGGTCCTTGTTGCGTTTTTTAATAGCAACTAAGTCCTTAACACTGTATAAATAAAGGAGATTTTCGTCGAAGATTATAAGACTTTTTTGTTTTCATTTTGCACTTTAAGTATTTGCGTTTTTGCCGCTTTACGTAGGAGTTCTCTGTTTTCATTAAATTCGAGTTGTAGTTGTTCGTCGATTAATTGTTGAATGCGCAAATCAGTCTTGTTATTGATTTGTGTTCCAAAGAGTAATTCAAAAGGAGTGGTGTTAATGCTTCGTTGGAATGTTGAGTTTAAGACTTCTTGTAGTGAAGGAACATGTTTGAACCATTTCGTGGGATCGTCTTCTGACATCTTAGATAAGACAGGAATAATTGTTCGATTAATGCGTTCTACTTGACCATTAGCACGTGGCAAACCTGTAGTAATATGGTGAAGTGTAATTTTTGTTCCGAACAATAGGTGTGGAATTCGTCAGAAGTGAAAGTAGTTCCACGATCAGTGATAAGAAAACGAGGATTTCCAAATGTAGTTTTTGAATGTCTAATTTTTTATTACCTCAGAAGTAGATGTAGTTTTTGTGGGGTATAACCAAAAAAATTTAGTGAAAGAGTCAATGACAGCTAAAATGAATTTGTAGTTTTTACTTGAAGTTGCTAAAGGACCAAGATGATCGATATGGTATGTATTTAGTGGTATATCATCTTTGACAAGAGGATGGAGAAATCCTTCTTGTCTACCAGACTTTTATTTTTCAATATACATGTTACACAATTAGAAATATATTTTTCAATTTTGGATTGAAGTTGCGGTATAAAATATTTATTTTTTATATGTTCTAGAGTTCTTTTAACTGAAAAATGTCCTTTGTCGTGAGCATTTTTGATAAAGTGATGCTGCATCTCGTCGGGAATAACAAGGACTTCGGCACCGTCAATAAATTTATATAGTATATTATTTTTAATACAGTAGTTATCATATGGACCCTTTTGAAGAAGAGCTTTTATGGTGTGGGTCCAGCTCTTGAGATTCTTTTATCCTATGCACAATAGAATCATTACACTGGTTTGTTAAAACCTGTATTCTACTTAAAGCGTCGACATGGGCCATTTGTGAGCCAGAGCGATGTAAAATGGTGTAATCATAATCTTGTAAATTCAGGGCCCAACGCGCGATTCGTGTGTTTAGATCTTTCTTACTCATAGTTTTTGTAAATGCATTACAATCAGTAATTATTTTGAAAGGCATTCCTAAAATGTACACTTTAAATTTTTGAGAGCTTCTATGATTGCTAAAACTTCGAGTTCGTAGCTGGTATATTTTCTCTCCGTTTCGGACGTTTTTCTAGACATGTAATATATAGGATGTAAGGAATTATCATCGGGAATCTTTGTAATAAAACAGCAGCAAGTCCGTCGATTGATGCATCAGTATGTATTTCGGTTTCACAATTTTGTCGATATATACCTAAGACAGGTTTCTGACAGAGCAAACGTTTTAACTCGTCAAAGGAAGCTTTTTGTTTTACATCAAAATTAAAGGAGTATCTTTACGTAAAAGATCACTAAGTGGCTTAGCAATTACAGAATAAGCAAGGATAAATTTACGAAAATATCCAGTGAGACCTAAAAAACGTTGAAATTCTTTAGTTGTTTTTGGTTCGGGGTAATTGACAACTGATTTAGTTTTAGAAGGGAAGGAAAAAAGTTTATTATTTTCAATAATATGGCCTAAAAATTCAATTTTCCTATGCAGAAATTGACATTTATCAAAATTTATTTCAATCCGTAATCACTGGACACTTGAAGAACTTTTTTGAGTCTCTCAATAGCCTCAGATTCATTTTTAGCAAGGATAACTATATCATCCATGTAAGGAGAACAATTCCTTGAACAACTAAGTCACGAAAAACTGTATTGATAAAACGTTGAAACGTTGAAGGGCATGTAGAGAGTCCGAAAGGTATTTTAAGGAACTGAAATTGACCATTTTGTGTTACAAAGGAGGTATATAGGCGACTCTGTTTGTTAACAGGCACATGGAAAAAACCATTACGTAAATCAATGGTACTGAAAACTCTAGTATCCTGAAGTTTATCTAAAATATCCTCAATGAGGGGCAGAGGATAGTGATCCTTAACTAACACACGATTTAATTTTCGAAAATCAATGCAGACTCGTGGACTGCCGTCTTTTTGCGGACTACTAGGACTTGGC
Source organism: Trichonephila clavipes (assembly GCA_019973935.1). Taxonomy (NCBI): domain Eukaryota; kingdom Metazoa; phylum Arthropoda; class Arachnida; order Araneae; family Nephilidae; genus Trichonephila; species Trichonephila clavipes. The sequence goes on along the minus strand of BMAU01021292.1, from coordinate 962,541 downwards.
TAGCATAAGCAGATGAACATGGTTCAATAACACCATTTTGTATCCATTCATCTATTTGTTTATCTACTATATCACGTTCAGTAAAAGGTAACCGTCTTGGAGAATGATAAATTGGTTTGTCGTCCGTCACGGTAATGCTTAACTCAATATCCGTCGTTTTAATTTTATTCGGCCTATAACATACGAGTAATGCCTCAACATCATTACGAGTTTGTTTTGGAATTTCAGGGCCAATATCAAATTTAGGAATGTCGTCAGTAATTGCGAAAACAAATGGTTGTGGAGAAGCGTCGGATACTTCGTTTTGTAGCTTAGAAAACATAACACTATCAGGGGTGATAGTCAAATTAGCTTGTTTAATTAGATTACAACCAATAATAATATCAAAGTTCATTGAGTGGTTGGGGACAACATTAATTTTAACAGGAAAGTCTTGGTTGTCAATTGAAACAGTTGAGTTGAACGAACCAATTACATGAGTTTTTGAAAGGCCAAAACCAGTTAGTATATTACCACTATTTATTAAAGAAGGGGAGCCTAATTGATTCCATACACTTTCTTTCATTAAGGTTACTTGACTTCCGGTATCAACTAAAGATAATATTTTTTTAGATAAAATTTTAACTTCTTTACACATAGTAGTTAATGGGGTAATTTCATCAACATTATTAGAAGAAGGAATATTTTTTTGAGGACAAGCATCAGATTTATGGCCAAAATTTTCGCATAATATACACTTTGGACCACGATGTTTATCTGGGCAAAATTTAGAAATATGACCGGATCCCGAACAATTAAAACAAGTTACGTGATTCCTATCTCTGAAATTTTTATTCTCAAATTTTGAATTAGGCTTTGGGGCATTGAATTTTGGATATCTATCATTTCGATGTTTATGAAGTGTACTTTCAACATCACGGCGTTGGCTACTAAAGTTTGGACTACGCGAGGTATCATAAGAGTGATTTTTGCTTTTATTTTGAAATATTTTGTCATAAATTCCTAATTTTTCTTTAAATTCCTGAATTGTTGTACATCCATATAATATTAGCTTATTTGAAGGAGAATCGGGGATTCCATTAATACAATATTCCATAATTGAAGTTTCGTCGAGAAACCCTTGACCTCGATTCGCTAATTCCCGAATAGCGACTAAATATTGGAATACCGTTTCATTAGGCCGCATTTTTCTATGTTGTAATTCCTTATGCAATTGAGCTTGATTTAATTTTTTCCGAATTCCTGAATAAGTAATGTTTTTATACAACTGTAAGAGTTTATACCACGCTGAGATTGAATAAATAATTTTGCAGTTCCTGTCAAAAGCCGTTTTACAAAAACAATTTTTTGTTGTTCGGTTATTGGGCAAAACGTTAAATTTTCCTCCACATCAGAAAAAAATGTTCAATTGAGTATGAGTCATCTGCACTGAAAGAACGAAGAGTTAGAAGTAAATCTTTAACAAAAAGCCACGATAAATCGTTTTTCGAAATAGAGGAACAGCTGACTCATTAATTTGGTTAAGTGCGTCAGCCGATTTCCTGTCTGTAGAAAGTGGAAGCAAAGGAATTTTCTGCATCCCGCGGAGGGCATTCTTCTACATCTCGTGTATTTAATTTATTATGAAAAGCGGATAAATCAGCTAGTGAAAACAAAATATTATTACAAAGTTCTTCGGCAGTTCCATTTGTTTCTAGTTGTAAAAAATTAGCTAAACAGATTAAATCGGGTAGGTTAAATTTTTTAAAATAACGGCGGAGTAGTCTTCAATATCAAAATCTTGTGCGAAACCCGTAAACTTTCGCAATTGTTCTCTAGAGGTCCTACTGAATGGGTGATCGTTAAAAACAACAGAATACAATAATTTTACATTTTGCGTATTGCCAAATTTCAAAGCTTGCGCGATAACTGGGATATCATTCAGTGTTAAGTAAGACATAATAAATCACTTAAATTGAACCAAAATACGTAAAATATACATATATTTGCAGATCACTTAAAATGATATATGAGTAAAATATTTCAACACAGAAAAAAAAATTAATACGCTATGAAAAGATTAAAGTCTAGAATAAAATGTCACTAGTAGCAGTTGTACAAGTTAAAAAAAATATATCGTATCACAGTCACATTAGCAGTTTCAAAATATATTTTCACAATCACTGAGAGTTTGTAAAAAACAATGGAAATAAAAACTCACGACTTTTGCATACAACGTCCTGATTGTTGAATATTAACTTTCATGAGTGTATAATAGTGTTGAAGAAAATCTTGATGTGTCGGCAAAATTATCGAATAAATCTTCACAATCGTGAATTTTCACACAACACTTGAAATTGAATGAAATCGTCAAACACACGTTGAAAAACGCTTTGAAGAATAAATGCACTTGAATAAAATCGTCCAACACACATTGAATAAATTCACTTATCTTGCATCGTCATCGTCCTTTTACTTCGGTTTTCTAGGGGATTTTAAGTTAAGGGAAAGGCCGAGCCCCCATAGAGAGTGACAACGGCCAGATTGAGTTAAATATACATTTATTAAGGGGAATTATTTACAAGGGAGGGCTAAAAAGTTAGTAAAAAGTAATCGAAACATCATTAGATCGTTGGATTCCACGAGGCGTTTCGTTCCAGCGCCCTCGTCATCGTCTCATCGCCGTCGCTTCTCTCGGTCGTCTCCCGCGCAATCGTTCTATTCAGTCTGGTTTACTCGTTACCCTCGAACCGCCTTGTCAGATAGGTGGCGCTCTCTTGGCATTACGTCATTAATGAATATAGGAGGGATACGATATGTGCACATCCATTCCTACATATATATATATATATATATATATATATATATATATATATATATATATAAAATTCAAAATATATAAATACTCAGATAGCTATAGAACCTAAGATAACTATACTAAATAGGAAGAAATAGGCACAGTAGTACAATAACAAACTCCTGGCCTTAGGAACCAAGATTGCAGGTTTAAACAAGTTTTAGGGCTAGCCAACCTTCACCTGTAGTTTGTCATACTACGTACCAAGAGGAAAGGAAAGAATAACATTAGGATAAATATAAATATTATAAATAAAATCACTAAACTAATAAAATATAATTATAAAATTATTGCCTAATAGTATTCACACAGTATAGATTTAAATTCGATGCAAGATCTTCTCCTTTATATATATAAAGGAGAAAATTGACTCACTCACTTTCACATCACGATATCTCCGGAACTATTTAATCAACAGACTTGAAATTTGGTACGCATGTTCCTTTCTCTCATGGAGTATAGATCCGCTAAGAATGGATTTTGCGAAATTTGAACCCCAAGGGGCCTTACAGGGATTAAGTTAAATATATGGATTATAAATAATAATTTCCATATTTAAACTACTGTTCATACAGTCTTGAAATTTGTTAACCAAATTCTTTTCATAAAGTAGAGATCCACTACAAAATGGGTTTTTTGAAAATCAACCCCCAGTGGCGTTGTGGGGGCTTAAGGGGCATTATAGATAATTATATTTCTTTTTTTTTAATCTATTAGACGTGTAGTCTTGAAATTTGGTAAGCAGATTCCTTTCATGGAAATAAGTTTCACGAAAATCTACCGGCAAGGCTCATTTCGGGGGATTAAAAGGCATATTTCCATTTTTAAGCTATTAGACCTACTTGGTTGAAAATTGGCAGGCATGTTCTTTTCATGGAATAGAATTCCTCTAACAAATAGTTATACAAAAATCGAACCTCAAGGGGAGTTACAAGGGGTTATAGAAAAAAATTCCTGTTTTGAAATGTTAAGCATGTTTCTTTTGTTGAATAGAGATCCACTAAGAATGGATTTTATGGATACCCACTCCTGGGGGAAGCAGGGGGTTACTGGGGCATATTGACAAAAAAATTTTCCGTTTTCGAACTACAATGACTATAATAATGAAATTAGGTTTGCATTTTTCTTTTTTTTAATGGAATTCCACTAAGAATAATTATTTTGGAGAACGACTCAAGGAGATTACTGGGGGGTATTGATATGAAATATTCTGTTTTTGCTCTGTTAGATTTAGAATTGAAATTTGGCATGCATGTTTATTTTACGGAGTAGCGATCCACTGAAAATTGGTTTTGTGGAAATCCACTTGGTTATTGGGTTACGAGAATGCAAAAAATCATTCTACTTCAATTTTAGAGATTATTAGAAAATATTATTTTTGAAGTTCTGTCCTTTTTATATCAAGAAGCATGAGTTAGAAATTATATTTTTCAATACAATCGAATTCCCAATGCTAGGACTTAGATATCAATAATTTATATATACAGTCAGACCTCTATATAACGAAGTCGCTAAATCCCCAAAACAGTTCGTTATATAGCGGTTCATCTTTTAATATACTTTATAAACCACATAAAACAAATTTTTAATTCATAAACACTATGTATTAAAAAAAGAATTATTCACACCTTTTTTTAAATTAATATGTGTTTATTTTATATATCTTACCCATCAAAAAAGAATGGAAGAAAGAAAAACCAGATAAAAGAATGTCGAAGAATTCACTGTATTTTCATTATGAAGAAAATAATCTTATACTAAAATTAATGAATTTTAAGGACATTTTATAATATAAAGCATACAAGTAACATTACACATACATTATTTTATAATTAGGACATGGGACAACTCCACTGAGGGTGAAAGAGGATATCAAAGATGTTTCTAGTAAACTGGGCAATGGGGGTTAAAGGTTGCACTTCTTGTATGAAGCATCCAGAGAACTCTATTGCTCTCAGCGAGTTAGGATTTAATAAAACCAGTTCAAGATTTATGACTACCATAAAATGTGCTAAAGAGAGAATAACTTGAAATTTTTTCTGAAATACTTTGAAAAAAGGGAGAATAAAAATTGAATCACAAAAGAAAATGTTCATTATACAGAAAATGCACTTCGCTATAGAGAGGTTATTTAACAAAAAAAATTGTGAAATGTTTAAGGTTCCAAGAAAAAGTTCACTATAGAGAAAAATTCGCAATATAGAGGTTCAACTTTTTATATAAACAGAATATAATTATGCAACTTAACTCAGTGGCATGACAGCCCATGTGGGCCAAGGCCTACTGTGCCCAACTCAGTATACGTGACTTGGGCCCTGAGGTGCATGAGCAGGTGGTCAGTCTGACATGAAACCCCAGTGTTAAGTTCCCAAGCAAGCTTGATACTCATTTATCGACCCATTGAAGGGATGAAAGGCTGAGTCAAACTTGCCCAGCCCGGGGTTTGAACCTCGGACCTGTGGTGTGGAAGCGTGTTACACTAACCACTCAGCCACTGGGCTTCATATATTTATGCAACATCATGAAATACCCAGTGAAACAGGTGGGTAACGGCTAGTACATATATATATTACTATTCTGAGATTACACATGGAACAGCTTCATTTTACAGTTATTTTCTAGCAGAGTCAGGTTAGGTTTCTAAAGCATCAAACAATTCATAGTTTATCATGCTAGTTGTAGCAACACAGAAATTTTAAAAGTATATATAACCAACTGTTGTAATCATTAATTTTTTTGGATCTGTTCACTTTTCTTTAATTCTATATAAATAACTTTTGAATCTCTGGATAACTGTAGACAGTATAACTTAAATGCTGTTTGCCTCTCAAACATTATTGCATTTTGGGCAATTTTAATATTGCATTTAAATCTTTAATATATAACAGGGGAGTCATACTCGTAGCCCACAACAGAAATTTTTGCTGCCCGGTCTGTATATCTGCACACTATAATTTCTCCCGAAAAAGGAAAGATAGTAGCAGAGAAGAGGTGTCAGGATGTAAAAACGTTAAGTTTTTCTTTTCATTATATTTATTATGTATTTGAAATAAATTTACGTTTTTGTGAATATTGACTTTTTTTGCAGCCCACCTAAAGTTACCCCTCGATATATAACAATAAAACAAATAGTTATTGTTTTTTTTAAGATAAAATGAGAAGGAGAGAAACAGAACAGTAAAAGAGAGAAAAGTATATGCATACACGATTGTGACAAACAAGAATGCACAGGCTTCATGAAAACTGAACTCACTACTTGTATCACTAAAATTTGGGAATTAGTTTGATATCACAAGGCACACGCCAAGTTGTTGCTTATGTTCGCCAAGATGGGCGATAACATTACAATATGGTTACCTTGATATTTTTGCAGTTTTGGGAATATTGCAAGTTTCTCTCTCCAGTACTTTTTAATTTATATTCATTATTAATGTTAATATGTATTATGTAATTATTTTATTATTCATTTATAATTATTATATTCTTTATATTATTATTTTATTATTCATTTATAATTATGTTATTTATTTGTAATTATTACATTATATGAATATTCTTATGAATAATTTTTATATTACTATTATGATGATTTTATTCTTTTTTATAATTACTATTAAATTATATAATAACATTATTATTATATACTGCATAATATTATGAGTACATGTAGCTTTTTATCTACACTATTAAAATTCATAGGTAAACAAACGTATCTATTTATCTATGCGTCCCTATTTTCTCACGAACCGCACGACGCAGAAACTCGCCGAAGGTACCAAAATTTCGGGAATGATCCGAAGAATCCGTTTTGACCATTTATATTCCGATATTCCAATTAGTTAAAAAGATATTAATTAAAAACCTTAAAACGCACAATTAGTACCATGTTTCTCCGCCAGGGGATAAGTTCGAAAATTCGGAACTTTTTTTTCAGACGTTTTTAAAATGCGATCTAATTTTTTTCATGAGACTCAGACAAAAAATAATTACCGATTCAAAAAGATCATTTATTTCGCCACATTATGGTATAATTTATTTTACACAATAATTATATTTTCTATTTTTTACGATTTTTTTTAAAACGAGTCAAAATTGATACTTTTTATGAATAAGATTTCTAAATCGTTCCGCTTGCATTTTCTTTCGAGCTAATGAAAAAATATGTTACACTAAAATAGTTCATGCTTTTCTCTTTTAGAATCAGTCATTTAAAAAATTTAAGGTCAAAAACTGGGGTTTTTTTTTTTTTTTTTTACGATTTTTCAAAAAATACTCAAAATTTTATTTAAATACTTAATAACTTCTTTATTTATAAAAATCTCACGAAACTTTTTTTCCGTGTGTAGAACAATATTATACGTAATCTACAAAGATTGATAAATTACCTTAAAACTTACGGTTTTTAAAAAAACAATTGTGTTTTTTTTTTTCTCTTTTGCTAGAAATATTTAAGCATTATTTTACATTTTTTGTTTAAAAATTACCGCTGTTTGCAATCGATATAGGAAGTTTGAAGGCATTAACTTAAAAATGAAAACCGAAAACAAATTAAAACTTTAAAAAAATCAATTTTACAATAGCTCCGAGTATGGCGGCGAAAACCTGTTTGGCGCAAGAAAACTCTTTTTCCACTCAGCCCTCTACGTTTGATGAAAGGTTACACTAGAAAAGAATGCGCCTATAAATATTGAAAATCATAACATTTGACGAAATTGAATATCAAAAACTTTTTTTTTACTATTTTTCAAAAATTTGCGAGAAATATTTAAGAATTATTTTTGTTACATTTTTTGTTTAAAAATTACTGCGAAGGTTTTTTTAACTTCATTTATAAGAATAATTGTATGAAACTTTTTTTCCCGTGTATCGAACATTTCAAAAAATGCTCACAATTTTAATTCAACATTAAATACCGTTTTTCCTTTTTTCCCCTTTTTGCGAGAAATCTTTTAGCATTATTTTTGTTTAAAAATTACCGTTGTTTGCAATCGATGTCTTAAGTTTGAAGGCATTAACTTAAAAATGAAGCCCGAAAAAAAAATTTTTAACTTTAACAAATAACACAATGTTTAATTGAAGATATCTTACTTTATTTTAAAGGGCATTTCAATGCTTTTCCCCATAGGAATCTACAGCGTGGATGTCAAAGGCGCTTCTTTATAAAACGCTGGTTTCTAGGTTCGAAACTGAAAAGGATATTTAATTTCGCATTGCGTTATTTGGTAAAGTTTAACTTTCTTTTCGGGCTTCATTTTTAAATTAATGTCTTGAAACTTCATATGTCGATTGCAAACAACGCGGTCATTTTCAAACAAAAAATGTAGCACAAATAATGCTTAAATATTTCTCGCAAAAAGGGAAGAAAACGAAGAACACAATTTTTTTTTCAAAAACCGTAATTTTTTTAATCTATACAAAGATTGAAAAAATTACGGTTTTTTTTAAAAAAAAATTGTGTTTTACGTTTTCTTAGCTTTTTGCGAGAAATAATTAGGCATTATTTTTGTTACATTTTTTGAAGGTTACAATTAAAATAAAATATCAAAATGTTTTTATCAGATCGTTTTTTTTTAATGTTTTTTTCAGTACATGTATATATATGTGGGAGTCCGAATAAAATCTTCGAATAAAAATCAGACTCTTCAGAAGTCGGGATTTTAAATTGGCGAGGTGGTTGTCTAGGGGTAAGTATTAAAGGATTAGTGATGAATTAATTGAATCAGTCATTTAAGCACAGATACTTCATTTTAGTAAAAGAGAATTTATTTCAAGTTAAAGGGGAATATTTACAAAGGGAAAGAGACATGCAGAAATTAGATTGAAAGTTGACTTATACCTTTAGAAGACGGGGAAATTAATTACCTTTTTCATGGTTGGACGCTTGGACTGAAATCGCGATGGGCGTGAAAAACGTGATGTGTTGAACCGGCGGGGGTTAGTAGGCTTCTGCCAAAAAAATTATTCAAGCCGGCGCTCCGAAAGCTCACCAGACGGCTCTGCTTCGGAATGCAGTAATAAACAAAATTGACATTTATAGTCCTCTGAAAAGGATATGACTCAACCTTTTTACAAAATGTTTCAAACGGAAAATCCTACAAAATCACCTTCTCCTGACAGAGCTGGTATCTCAGCTCTTACAAAATGTTGAGAGCTAAAGTACTTGAAATACAAACTATTTTTAGTTACAACTATAAATTTGATGATTATTGGAATGTGGATGCAATAAAGACAAATAATACGGTTCTTTAAGATAATAAAATTAAATATTGCAGATGAAAAGATGTATACCTAATATTCACAATTCCGGACCTAAAATAAAGCATATAAAAACAAAATATTCTATATTGTGATCTACAATTAACTAAAACATGAGAAAAAAAATCCTTCGTATCAATAGAAAGATAATGAATAATACGAAAATATAATAAATGTTACAAGTGAATATAAAATGATTAATGGAAACGAGTGTTACCATAGAACATCTATGAATTTCTTAAGAGGGATATAATATGAGAAAAATTAAAAATAATAACTAATATAAAAAAATTCAATTAAGTATAAAAATGTTTCATCAAATCAGCTGAGGTGGTGGTTGAGTTCGGTCCATCGTGCTGACTAACCTTTGCCACTTCATACCTATCCTTGGAATTAACTTTTTGTTACTTTGTAAGGGCCTAAGAACTTTGGTCTTAGTTTCAGTCCAGCTCAAATTGGGTTCTCTGGATGGCTACTAAATCACCTTTGTATAACGAAGCTTTCTTCTTCTGTTATACGTCTTTCTATTTTCAGACTGCAGGGTTTCGATGTTCTTTTTTGCATCGTTTCTTAAAAATTCGCGTTGTTCTAGTAATTCTTTCGCCATTTCTTCTAGAAGCAAGTCTTTGATTAGGATGTCTTCCTTGTTACGCATTTTGATTCCCACTAATAGTTCGAATGGTGTCCATTTTGTACTGCGACTTATAGTACTATTTAGTATTCTCTGTAATCTGTCGACGTATTTGTACCATTTCGTTGAGTCGTCTAATGATAGTTTGGTGAGAACTGGAATCAAAGTTTGATGAATTCGTTCAACTTGTCCCGTTTCCTCGAGGAACACCTGTCGCTATTTGTAGATGTTGAATGTTTTCTTTATCACAGTAGTCGTTGAATAATTTTGAAGTGAACGCTGAACCTCTATCAGATAATTCTGATGGTATTACCAAAGGTTTTCTGCTGTTGTCTTAGTTTTTCCAGGGCACTTTCAGCAGACACAGTTTTGACGGGATATAGCCAAGTAAATTTGGTAAATGCGTCTACTACGGTAAAAATGTGTTGATAACTTTTGTTTGTGGAGGGTAAAGGACCAATGAAGTCAACATGGTACGTACTTAGAGGAATGCTTTCCTTAGAAATAGGATTCAAAAACCCTTTTTGCCAGTTTTCTTATTAGCTAAGATACATGAAACGCAATTAACTATTACTTTTTTAACGACGTTGGTTAAATTCGGGATAAAAAATTCCTGTTTCACAATTTCTTCTGTTTTTCCTACTGAGAAATGACCGTTTTCGTGAATCAATTTAATTAGTTCAGCTTCCATTGCTTTAGGGGTTACGATTAATTCTCGACCGTTGAAGTATTTGTAGAGTATACCATTTCGCTCAAAAAATTCTTCTGATTCTTGTTTCTCTAGAAGTGATTTCAATGTTTGGATGTTGTCATCTTCCTCTTGTGCTTTTTTAAGCTTTGAAGTTAATGTATCATTGCATACTATCATTACGGGATATCGGCTAAGAGCATCAACATGCTTCATACGCGACTTCCAGCTCTGTGCTGGCCGCGGTAGCCGAGTGGTATAGGCATCGGATCGTGGCTGGCTTTGTCACGAGTTCGAGCCCAGTACCACTGAAGACCCGCCGTGTAGGGCAGCGATGCACGCTAAATCTGTCGAGAGCTGAAATGTCCTTCCGTTGGTGTGGTGTGGTAGTTAGGAGAGGGGGGTGCCAGCTCAGGTGTCGTCCACGTCACTTGACCATGGTTCAAAATTACGTGGTCCGTCGCCAAAAGCCCTCGTGCAGCTGAACAGTGCGACGTTAATCTTCACTCACTCACTCCAGCTCTGTGCTCTATTTCATAATCGAATTCTTCTAATTGAAGCGCCCATCTGGCTATGCGTGTAATTAGCTCCTTTTTTTGCATAGTCTTCTGAAATGCTGAACAGTCAGTTACTATTTTAAAGTGTTATCTTAAAAGATAAACACGAAACTTCTTTAATGCATTGATAAATGCTAGTACCTCTAGTTCGTAGCTGTCATACTTTTTTCTTCTGCGGTATTTGTCTTCTTCGACATGTAGTAAACGGGATGTAACTTTCCATCTTCAGATTCTTGTAACAAAATTGCGCCGTACCTTTGTTTACAAGCGTCTGTATGCAGTTCTGTTTTTCTTCCATACTTGTAAATGTGCAAGATTGGGCCTTCGGACATGATTTTCTTCAATTTTTCAAATGCTTCTTTTTGTTGAGCCCCCCCAAAAAAACAGAGATTTTCTTTTCTTGTTAAATCGCTAAGTGGTTTAGCTATCTTTGAATAATCTTTGATATACTTGCGGAAATACACAGTTAAGCCAAGAAAACTTTGTACTTGTTTAATTGTTGTTGGTTCTGGAAATTTTCGGACAGCTAGTGTCTTCGTGGGAGATGGTTTAATAGTTCCGCTTTCTTCAATGTGACCTAGAAATTCCATTTTCTTTTTTAAGAATTGGCACTTCTTGAACTTAATTTCTAATCCGTATTTCTTTGCGACTTCGAAAATAATTTTAAGTTTTTCTAGATCTTCCTGTTCGTTTTTCGCTGGAATGACGAGATCATCTAAATAACTGATTACAATTCTCCTTTCCCAGTAAGATCTCTAAATATACTTGATACGTAACGTTGGAAAACTCCTGGACTTGTGCTTAGTCCAAAAGGAACTTTGTTGAATTCAAATTGTCCGTCTGGGGCGATAAAGGATGTATACTTTCTCCAATCTTCGTCAACATCGACGTGAAAGAAACCATTGCGCAAATCTAATGTAGAATATACCTTTGCTTCTTGCAAAGTGTCCAAAACATCTTCGATGAGAGGTAACGGAAATTTATCTTTCACAAGCTTCTGATTCAATTGTCTGTAGTCAATGCACATTCTCGAAGGTCCATCTTTCTTTTTTACCATTACGATTGTGGAATTGCATATTCCGAAGAACTCGGACGTATAATGCCTTCGTTGAGCCATTCTTCTATCTGTTTGTTTACTTCTTGTCTTTCTGTGAAAGCTAGTCGACGAGGGGGTTGGCAGAGTGGTTCTTCGTCTTTTAGAATAATTCTCATTGTGACGTCGGTAGATGCTGTTTTTTCTGGCTTGTTGTCTTGAATTAACTTTTCAAGTTCCTTCTTGATATGACGATTTTCAACATAACGTAGGTCTAGTTCTTGAAGATTTTCAACAGATATATATTTGCATAAGTTGTCCATGATTCTCATATTTGTTGAATTTAACTCCTTCTTTAGTGAAACTTATCGATGCTTGTGTTCTAAAAGATCTGATCCAATAACTGCTTCGAATTTTAATTTATTAGAAGGTACAACATGCCAAGTTAACGAGTAATTTTCATTATCTATTTCGAACTCATGTTCAAAGGAACCGATAATTTTCACTTGTGCTTCACCAATACCTGTGAGAAGCATCTTGTTCTTCGATAATTTTGTTGGATCCATTCTTCTGCTCGTGTTTTCTCGTAGAAAACTTACGGTACTACCACTGTCTATGAGCGCCGTGATTTTTTCACCTTTCCAAAAGATATCTCTTTAGTACGTAAACCTTCCTTAACGATGAGTGTGCAAGTTTCTTTTGGAGGTTCTTTGAATTTCTGCGATTTTGAATAGTTCGTTTGAGCATGCTTGGAAGCATTGTGATTTGAGTGTTTCTCGTAATTTTTGTTGTAATACCCTTTCTGCGAGCTGTGTTGATATCTTTGAACAGATTCGTACTTGATAACAGGGGCTTTGTAATGTATGTTGTAATTTGTTGACGCTGGAAACTTCTTATCTTTCCTGTTATGCTCGAATTTTCCCAGTGCTTCATATCTGCGATTCTTTTCTGTGGATTTGAATTGTTTCTTCACAAATGGACTGCTAGTTTTTTGTTTCAGAGTCCTTTTAAAGTCTTCGAATTCTTCTAGTTTATCTGCTAATTGAACAGGGGAGTTCATATTTGCCCATTCATCAAGATAATATTCCTTAAATTCAAAAGGAGTTTTTCGTTTTAGTTGATCTGTTATGATTAGATCTGATAATTTGTCGAAAGTATCTATCTTTAATCCATCTATCCATCCGTTGAAGTAAGTGTTTAACTCATGGTAAAAATCGATCCATGTTCTTTCAGGTGCTTCTTGGTGAGTGACAAATAGTTGTCGAAACTTTTCTGGAGTTAGTTTAAAGCGTTTCAGCAGTAAATCTTTAACGTGTTCGTAAGAGTTAGCTTTATCGTCAGGCTCTCTCGCTATGATGTGAGATACTTCCGTCGGTAATAAGCCTAAAAGATGAGAAACCCAGTTTTCTTGATTAATATTTAATCTCTGCGCTTGGCGTTCAAATAATTTTAGATAAAGACTGATGTCTTTCAAATCAAAACGATGAAAACTTCTTTGAAAACTTTGAAACTTCTTTGACGAGAAATTTAGTATCACTTTCTTTGGATGTATCAGCGCATAACTTGGATTGTGTTTGGATCCTTAACTTTTCCAACTCAAACTCGTTTTTGCTCATCTAACTTCAATTGTTCGATGCGTAATTTTTCTTCTCGTTCTTCAATGCGTAATTTTTCTTTTTGCTCTTCAATGCGTAAATTTTCCCTGGCTTTGCGATTTGGTCAGTTCTTCGTCATAATTTTCACTACCAATAATTAGATCTTTGAGTGTGGCTAAGATAAATAAATCTTCGTGTCGACCTTTGCCAAGATACGCCATTTTAAAATTAAATTTAATTTTAGAGAGTAACCAAAGGAATAAACAAAATTGTCACGCGTTCAAACAAAAAAAATGATGTTGCTGTAGGCAAATCTCGTTTTCATTTACAAAAATTCTCAAGTTAAAATTATATTGCATCAAAATACACTAAATATACATTAAAACATTGAAATTTTATTCATTTAGAAGTGTTTTAAACCAGTAACGTGTAAAGACAACAGTGCGAGCTAAAATACGTAATGCTTAATTTGAAATAGTCAAATTATTAATTTCAACTAAAAACAAAACTTTTTTTTTAAACCATTTAATATATCAGTTCTCATTTTGTTATAATAAATGCAAAAAGAATTTGAAAGAAAAAATAAATTAATATAAATCTTGTTTTAAAACTGTGATTAAATTTATTGTGATATGAAAAAGAATTTAATAATTTAAAGTTCTTTACTGAAAAAAGCAAACAATTAGAAGTTAGTCACTTCAAGAAAAATCTCATATTTTTCATCACACCAATGAAAATAAAATCTTTTTAGGATCTCATCAGCAAATTCTAAGAATAAACACACGTTTCAATATAAAGCTTAATAATTCTGTCAAAATGAACTCAAAATACTTGTATATTGAATGATAAAATACACCATTAAACATTAGATCATGTAGAATCTTTAATCAAATTCTAAAAACATAATAATTCTTTCAAAATATATTTTTCGAATACTCATAACAATAATTGCCAAACAGCTGCGGGAGATGTGTTAAACTATATGAGTCATCGAAATTGCAAAATGTTTAGGAATGGAAAACATTAATCTCTTAGGAGTTAGCTAGTTGGCGCCGTTCAAGGTCAATGACGCAACCAAAGGAAACGAAAGCTTTTCGTACACATGAAATGTAATTCAATTCGTTATTAAATGAGATACAAATAAAAAAACTTGAATATTACGTACGACTTCCTTAATATTTTAAAAGATATACTTGTAGAAAATTTTAATTGATACGATTTCTATACACAAATAGAAAAATAGTATTTAAAAAAACACATGATATTTAAAAATATAAATTACTTCATGAAATCGGCTCCAACAATTAGTTATAAGCAAAATGATGGTGGCTCACGTATTCTCTTTGATTTCTTTTCTGAAGATTCTCTTTTTTTTTTTTTTTTTTTCTTCTGTCCCAAGGAAAACGAAAAAAAAAAACACAGTACCTGATTCACTGCACGACGTGTTCACTGATAATCTTTTGAAGTTGCAAGATCTTGGCTCCTGGATGTGTTTGATGAAGGCGTCGACTCTCTTCCGAAGATTATGGACGTTTGCTGGAGAAATCTTGTAATAGATACTGGACTTATGAAGCTCTTGACTCCGGGAGTCGCTTTTTTGATGCACCTAAATGTTAGTATGTTATGAGAGGCAATCCGCGCATTTTCGATTCAGTCCGTTTGTAATTTAGGCGTTAAGCCAATTTTTTTTTTCAAGAAGGTTAGAAGTTCATCAACTAATTATTTAGAGAAGATTTTTGAAATCAAATCTTGTTCGAGCCCCCAATTATTTCTGTAGTTGTCCGAATAAAAATCAGACTCTTCAGAAGTCGGGATTTTAAATTGGCGAGGTGGTTGTCTAGGGGTAAGTATTACAGGCTTAGCGATGAATTAATTGAATCAAAGTCATTTAAACAGAGATACTTCATTTAAGTAAAAGAGAATTTATTTCAAGTTAAAGGGGAATATTTACAAAGGGAAAGAGACATGCAGAAATTAGATTAATTGAAAGTTGACTTATACCTTTAGAAGACGGGGAAATTAATTACCTTTTTCATGGTTGGACGCTTGGACTGAAATCGCGATGGGCGCGAAAAACGTGACGTGTTGAACCGGCGGGGGTTAGTAGGCTTCTGCCAAAAAAATTATTAAAGCCGGTGCTCCGAAAGCTCACCAGACGGCTCTGCTTCGGAATGCAGTAATAAACAAAATTGACATTTATAGTCCTCTGAAAAGGATATGACTCAACCTTTTTACAAAATGTTTCAAACGGAAAATCCTACATATATATATATATATATATATAGGCTTTCCTCCATACTGTTTTTTTTTTTTTCTTACTATATCTATTTATATGTTTAATCTAACTTTCAAACGTTCAGAAAAAAGCAATCGTTTCAATAGCTATTTGTAAATTTTTCTTTTATTTATTACTTATAGGAATTTGATTTTAATAAATATATATATATATATGTTTTTAAAAGGATTATTTTTATTGTTTCATTACGAAATGATAAACTAACTATATGTAACGATTGATTGATTCATGAAAATCTGAAATCTATTTTATTATTTTAGATTCTTAGAAACTAACTATTAAAAAATGATGAACGTTTTTTTGTTTCACTCTTAGCATCCGAATAGGTTTCTTTTTATTGCTTCACATTAATAATTTTTTAATTCTAACGCAATATGTTTTTTTATAAGTCATACATTGAAATTTGAAGCTATATCTTACCTGTGAGAAGAAGGGGAAGATAGAACAGTAATTTTACACTATAAAAAACCTGTCTTAAGTCAGAAATAAGTGAAATGGAACAAATTTTGAAAAATCGAAAATTTTTGACATTATTTTAGAAATTCCTCACATTGTGCGCGTACAAACACACACACAGAAATGCTGGTGTCATGAGGAAAAGAGAAAACCCGAGCAACGCCGTGCTAAGCGGTGGAGGGAGGGTGGAAGTCATTTTAAAGAAGAGTATTAGAAGTGCTGATTTTTTGTGAAGGAAAGGGAAAATTTATATAAAAGTAGAGAAAGCCCGTGCAACGCCGGGCCATGCAGCTAGTTATATTATATAGTAATTCATTATTTATTGATTGTGATCTTGGTTATTCGCAATCTCTTCCTTTATTCTTTTGAAATATATTTCAAAACTTTCTTTTAAATTATCTTCATGATGATAAGATACTGCTAGGCCGCCATCTTGTATTCCATTCCAGTGACAATAAACGCTGCTTGGTGTCATGCCCCGTGGTATCAAACTAGCACCAAAATTTGTAATAAATAGTTTGCTGTTAAAATGTCATGTGCGTGCTTCTTGCAATTATTACATGTTTGTCAAAAATATTGTTATTTCTGAATTGACTAGAAATGATTATTGAAGCTTTGACTTTCAGTAAAACAGTGTTTTAAATTTTAGTACGAAGTGTGACGAATCTGTACGGAACCTTTCCACTGATCTTCTTAGACGTTTTTTTGGGGAATATAAATTCGCGTATATTTCCAATAAACTCCAAGAAGATAAACGGGATATGCAAAGTAGATAAGGTATTTAAGTCGAGCGTTGTAAGCTAGCAGTCATGATGAGGAAGGCTATTGAGTCAGCAACAGTAACCTTAAATTTAGAGGATTCCAGTGAAGACGTAGCGCTGTGTGTGTGTGCTTTTCTACTGAAGAACTTGAAAGCTGATTTAGCCAGCGGTAAATATAATTTATGTACGCTTAAAATAAGCGTTAATTTAGTAAAATTAGTTAAAGTTAATGAAAGTTAATAATTCGAGTACGTGTATTTCTCGGACCTCCTATTTCGATAGACCTTACTTGATCGTGAGCGTAATTATTAATTTGTTGCATAATTCGTAATTTAATTTAATATAAAAGTATTTGACGTAACATTAAAGTATGTTATTAGAGGTTTTTTTTTAGACTTGAAATAAAAAATAATTATTATTATTATACAAAATGGCTCTTAGTGATTCTTTGCCTCAAATTAATCTTGGTGTCCAGGGACACTCTTGGACCTAGGGGGGTCACCACAAAAGAGTTATAATTTTTGAATTTTATTTATGGTTTTATGACTTCTTTTTATTGTAATGATTAAAATCTCTAACATCTAATTCAGTTTAATTCAAGATATCTACACTATTAAAATTCGTAGGTAAACAAACGTATCTATCTATGCGTCGCTATCTTCTCACGAACCGCACGATGAAGAAACTCGTTGAAGGTACCAAAAGTTCGGGAATGATCCGAGGATTCCGTTTTGACCATTTATATTCCAATTAGTTAAAAAGATATTGATTAAAAACCTTAAAACGCATAATTAGTGCCACTTTTCATCGCCAGGGACCAAGTTCAACCTTTTTTTTTTAGACGTTTTTAAAACGCGATCTAATTTTTTTTGAGACTCAGACGAAAAAATAATTACAGATTCGGAAAGATCATTTACTTCGCTGCGATACCGTATAATTTATTTTTAGAAAATTATATTTTCTATTTTTTACGATTTTTTTAAACTGAATCAAAATCGATACGTTTTTATGAGTATGATTTCTAAATCGTTCCGCTTGCATTTTCTTTCGTTCTAATGAAAAAAATGTTTATGCTTTTCTCTTTTAGAATCAGTCATTTAAAAAATTAAATGTCAAAAACTTTTTTTACGATTTTTCAAAAATACTCAAAATTTTATTTAAATAATATTTTCTTTATTTATAAAAATAATCTAACAAAACTTTTTTCCGCGTGTAGAACGATATTATACGTAATCTGTACAGAAATTATTGTTATGTAACGATTGATTGAGTAATTGAAAATACCAAACCTCTTTTATTATTTTAAGCTCTAAGAAAATAGTTATTGTTAAAACAATGAAAATGTTTGTTTTGTATAATATACTTTTTCGTCAGATACATGTTTAAATGATTTACTAAACACAGTGGAATGAAAAACAAAAATTGTTATAAATACTAAAATATTTTTATCAGACAATATTCTCTTGTTTTTGAATGTTATTTTTAGTGAATGTAAACATATATATAGGCTTTTCCCTATACGTGTGTGTGTAATAATTCTGGAGATTGGTTTAACTAATTGCAAAACGTGGTGAGTGGTTGATTAAATAATGGAGAACCAAAGGTTGGGCGTGGCAGGTGGTGATTTTCGATGTTACGTGGAGCATGGTCGAATACGGTAGTATCGAAGAGGCACTCACGGAAATCGAAATTCCTTTTTATTCTCATCCAGAAACACATAAAGATCCAGTAGGGACGGCATTACACATACAAGAAGCAAACATGGACGACACGACACAACACAGACAAAGACACACACACAAAACGCGCTGCAGCCGGCTACATGACTACAGAGAAATGATTGAAGAGCGAGAGGTTTCCAGAGACATCGGCTTTTATACCTGACGTTGAAGACCACGTGACATTTTTGTAATAAGAGCTCTGATTGGTTACAAGGGGCGGGAAAGGGATTTATGATGTAATATTATTAGTCGATTACGATTAAAATCAGGGTGTTAGTTTTTAACCAAATAATTAAAAGATTTTTTGAATATTATTAAAAGAGTCAATTAAAAGGAGTTGCTAGGGGGAATTATTACACTTATATACAGGGTGTCCGAGAAAGATCCGTACAACTTCAAAAATTTATTGAAAAAGAAACAATAGGGTTACAGCGAAAACTAATTAGTACATTAGATAGAATAACTCAAAAAGTTTTTTTCCTATAACTTAAGTTATTACCTTAGGAAATTTCTACATGAGACCCTTTCGTAGCACGAACAATATCAAGACGATATTCCAATTCCATCCATGACCGTTTCAGCATGCTAACATCAACAGTAGCTACAGCTGTTTGGATGTTTTGCTTTAATTCTTCGAGACTGTTAACTTGCGTTCCGTATGCAGTATCTTTAATGTAACCCCAAAAGAAAAAATCCAGTGGTGTTAGGTCAGGAGACCGGGGTGGCCATGCAATGGGACCTCCCTGCCAATCCAACGCTGTGGAAATGAATTATTCAGTGACTCATGAACTGTCAATCCCCAATGAGGAGGTGCACCGTCTTGGAAAAGGACATTCGGTTGAATTGCAGTTGTGGGAATGCATAAATCTCAAGCATATCTAAGTAGGTACTTGAGGTCACAGTCTTTTCCGAGGAAAAAAAGGTCCAAGGATGCGATTGTGAAGCAATCCGCACCACACGTTCACCTTTTCACTGCTCCGTTGGAATTCACATACGGCATGTGGTTGTTCAGAGCCCCAAAATCGAACGTTATGTTTATTGACCATTCCGGGCACATGAAACGTTAATTCATCGGAAAACAGTATTCGATTCAGAAAATGTTCATCGGCATCGAAACGATGCAGCATGTCAACTGCAAATCCGTAATGTTTCGCATAATCATCCGGTTTTATCACATGCAGAATCTGAACTTTGTATGCTGTAAGTCGCAATCGCTTATCGCGCTTGGCATTTGTAGCTCCCGGGATGCTTGTCGAACTGATTTTGTAGGGCTCCTACTAAATGTTTTCACGTATTCATTCCACATTTTCTTCGCTAGTTCTAGGGCGACCATATCCCTTTTTATGTTCCACACTACCCATTGTCATAAATTTGTGATCCCACTCACGAATGCTTGACCGAGATGGTGGCGATTCCCCATACGTCGTTCGATAATTCCGTTGTGTTTGCGTATCGGATTTTGTTTTGATCAACCACGCAACACATTGAGCTTTCTTCATGCGATCCGCCATTGAAATAACTAAAATGCTTTAATATTCCTTTGCATGACATGTAGCGCCATCTATGGTCAGAAACATACTGCAGTAAAAAACTTTTTGAGTTATTCTATGTAATGTCCTGATTAGTTTTGCTGTAACCCTATTGTGTTTCTTTTTCAATAAATTTTTGAAGTTGTGTACGGATCTTTCTAATAATAATAATGCTCTACACTAAAAAAAGCCACTGTAACTAGGGCTATAGAGAGATAAAAAGAAACGTGTCTGACAATGGGAAGATGTGGAAGAAATTTCAAAAAAGGGAATTGTAATGATGTTAATATAGAAATCATACATACATAACAGGAGATGCTGATAGCTAGAGGAGAAGAGGAATTTTTCCATGACAATATGTTATACATTCAAAAATGTTCATGTAACGCAGGGGTTAAATGAAGTGAAAAGAAACCTGTCTGACAGTAAAAAGAAGTCGAAGAATTTAGAAAAAGGGAATTTTAATGACATATATCATTATAACAATCACTCACATCATACACGTACGTACACACCCACATAAAAATGCTGGCGTCGTGAAGAAAAGAGGAAATTAACGTGGAAATTAAGTTGTACACTCAGTAAAAGCCCTTGCAATGCCAGGCTAAGCAGAGGGGAAAGAAACAAAAAAGTCAAAGTAATTTCAAAAAAGAATAATGGAAGTACTGATTTTGTGAAGGAAAGGGAAAATTTACAAAAATAAAGAAAGCCTGTGCAACACCCGGCCATGTAGCTAGTAGGATTATTAATTGACATGAAAAAGGAATACAAATATCCTATTCTTCCTGTTTACCCTTTAGTTTTTTGTAATCTTCTTGAAAATAGTTATTTAAATGTTCAGTTCAAATTCTTATTTAAAATGTATGTAATACTAATATATTATGTAATAGTATTCTTATAGTAAATCTCCTATAATAAAAAGTGGTAGCCTAGTGGTCAAGGTAATGGACTCGTGGTCGATGTGTCATGAGTTCGAGCCTTGTATGGTATTTGAGAGCGATGAACATTAAATCTGCCGATGCTCAAACATCCTCTTATTGATGTGGTGTGGAATTTAGGAGAGGGGGTGCCAGCTCAGATGTCGTACTCGTCACTTGACCATGGTTCAAAATTACGAGGTCCGTTGCCAAAAGCCCTTGACTAGCTGAATAGTGCAATGTTAATATTCACTCACTCACCTTATAATTAGAAAATTTCCCTTTTACCCCTCCTGATTACAACTTAAACAAACCACAAGAAGGTAAAAAATAAATCATAAAATTCAGGGTATCTGAATGATCTCAAACTTAATGGACGAGAGTTGAGAATTTGAATTTTTCGTTCTTTTGTAAATCTAAATTATTGCTGTTTTGTTTATTGAATATTCCTGGTTGACTGGTTCTTTATATTCTAAATTAATCACAAATTACACAGATGTATAATACACACAGGACCTTTTCTCTTGTCACAGTCTTAACAACATATTACTAAAATTTGAGATGGCAATGGCAGCTTGAGTATATTTTTTATATTTATTAGTTGTATTCTTATTTTTAGCATTTGGTTAAATCTATTTTTATACTTAGTGTCATACAATAATTGAAATCACATTAGTATGATTTGGAATTTTATTTTTTATGGTCAAACATTTGTTCTCTTAGAGTTTCTGTATGTTATCCATGTTAAACAACTTTTAAGTTGACGACCTCTTGTTATGGTCTTTCACAAGCGAACTGTTTGTGATGGCTTTAAAAAAAATTCTTATTTAAATTATGTATCTGTAGGAGAGTAACATAAATTATACAATTTTTTTAAAATCTTTTGTTTTATATGGTCAGCTTTTTCATAAAATATTTAACTGCATTAAAGAAATTCAGGTTTTTTTCTGCATTTTTATTTCGCTATACCACACTTTGCAACATTCTCATTTCAAAATGACTCTGCTGCATTAACACCTGCAAGTTGTAGCAGGGTTTATTGAATTTAAATCTGAAACACATGTACAGTATAAATTTTAAACTACCTATAAATGACATCCCCCATCAAGACATCATCACATTCCCCCATTTATTAGATTTATGACAATAATTGAAGCCAAGTGGTTAGTGCATCACACTTCCACACCACAGGTGCGAGGTTCAGGTTGGGCAAGGTTGACTCAGTCTTTCATCCCTTCAGTGGGTCAATAAGTGAGTACCAAACTTTCTTGGGAACTTAACACTGGGGTTTTTTTGCATCAAACTGACCACCTGAACCCAACATTTGCTCATGCACCTCAGGGCCCAAAATCGTGTATACTGACATTAGGTTGTAAAGGACAGTTTTTTTGTGGAGATTTTCCCTCACTAGATGGCTGCAGCTGTTTCCGAATCAGCAAAACAGGTGGTCCAAATTAATTCTATTCTAATAAATGTTAAACTTAAATAATAATTGTTAAACTTATTTTATATAAATGCACTTAATTACTGTTAATTTTTAAAATGATCCTCATAATTTATATTTCAGTGTTTATATTTTTACTTTTATACCTCTATCGATTATACATGTGTTTAACTGTAACGAAACTGTATTTTTTGTGAAACGGGGCATTTTTGTACTACATTTTTTTTACTTGCTTTGTTGACGGTGTCGAATGGACACGCATAATAAATGTCCAGTAGTTATTGATCAAGTTTGAATTATTAACTTTTTTTGAAAACTCAACATGCTGAGTATTTATTAGAGTGCTACTAAACAAGCACCTAATAAGGTCTTTGCCCTCATGGGCTGCTGCGCCACTGAGTTAAGTTATGACAATAATTAGTTATTTGCTTTTCAAAAATAAAAATCTGGCCACTTTAGCAGCAGTTGAGATTGTGTTGCACATATCTAATGGTGTGCCCAATGAAATTGTGCAATAAAGCATTGTAAGAAACTTTGGTTACAGCTTAGGCTTAGAAATATTACAGCAAGAGATAGCCTTCTTAAAATTTAAATATAAATTATTCTTGCCTCTCCCCCAGCAATTATTGTATATATTTCACAATTATTTCAACGTCCTGTTTGTGGACATTTCAGTTGCTTTCATGTTTTTCATATTTTTTTTTCTGTTCTCTAATTTAATCAGTTTTTTTTTATGACAAATATTTTCTGCTTGGAATAACAAACTTGTTGCTGAAACTAAACATTTTTTTAAAAATATTTTTTTTTGTCAGTTTTAGCATTAAGTTTCAAAAAAAAAAAAAATTGAAATATTTCTCTTGTATTTACTTTTTTGATTGATTTGTTTTAAAATTGTTAATTACAACCTTTTT
Organism: Trichonephila clavipes; assembly: GCA_019973935.1. NCBI lineage: Eukaryota > Metazoa > Arthropoda > Arachnida > Araneae > Nephilidae > Trichonephila > Trichonephila clavipes. The sequence continues at coordinate 938,911 of BMAU01021292.1, read as the reverse complement.
CTTTTCCTTCACATCTTTGCAAATATTTAGTGAAATTAATATGTGAAAATTTTGTTCTCCATCCATTGTTAGTTATTTTATTTGCTCACATTTTAAATTGTGCCAGTCTTTGAAACTATGTATTCAGTTCTCTCAATGAAAAATTTTTAATTTTCTTTTGACTGTTATTTATTTGACTCGTTTTATCCTAATTTATTTATTTTGTTTAAATTTGTGAAGAATTGTATTTTTTAAAGTTAATTAATTCTAAAACTAAAGGTAACAAAATTTGAAAAAATTTTATATTTTGTGTAAAATCTGACCTGTTCTCTAAATCCAACACTGGGATAAAATTTGCACTTACATATTTTGATGTTCTGTTCAATGATGAAAAGTGATATCTGAGTACAAAATTTTACTTTATTTGAATAATACTTTTGTATTTAAAAAATAGTTTTACTTTTCAGTTGAATTTCACTCTAATCTTAGTGGAAAGGTCCAAAGCAAGCCCCTGAGACAGTTTTTTGTCACATTTGCCATTTTTTTGGTTTTTCTTTACAGCCCTCTCTTTGACAATGATGCTGTTTTTCTCACTTTAGTAAAAAAATTACCTACACTATCTTTTTTACAAACGTCTCTTTTTGCAACAGAAAATACAGTCAAGATTCTAGGTCTACCTCTTGTTCTTACCACAGTTTTTTTTTAAAGTGTAGTTACAACTCTTTGGAACTCCTTCAAGTTTAGGGCTTCATCATTGAGAGTTTTGTGAATATATATATAATCCAGGTGTTTGCCATGACAATATCCACTGGATGTATAAAAAGTAGCTAGTATATCTTTTCCCCATGAATTTTAATGGAATAAAGTCCAGCTAACCAGTGGTGGTGATCCACACTATTTGTTGTAAGAATTTGTCAAATTTGGTGTCTTCACATTAACTTTATATTTATATCACCTCTTTGGTTCAAAGAATGGTTCTAAAGTGCTGAAATTTGGGTTGTTTGTTGTTTCTTATCCCAGCTCAGCTAGAGCTACACCATCTGCATAAAACCAAAAAATCCAGAAATAAAATTGAATTTCTTAAAACCTTGTCAAAAGTAAAACTCAAAACAATTAAGAATATGACTCAGGGAGGCCTGATCAGTCTCAAGAGTTCTTGTCAAATGTAAAATCAAACGTGCTTCTTTCTTTCACATACATAGACTAAGATTATACTAGAGGACACATGTAGTTTATCTCATTTTTTTTTTGTATGGCTTCTGTAACTTAAAAACCCTACTCACCAAGACTTTTTAAAAGATAAATGCTAGTAAAATAGTTATTAAAATATAAAGTACAGTTTGAAGAATTTGCAATATTTTCTGTTAGTTTTGTTCCAAATTTCATAAAATTATCATTGAGTATGGCAAACAAAGGTTTTACTTTAAAGGATCAATCCTGGGTAGGCTGACCTACTGTCCACAAAGTGTAAATAAGATTTCAGATTTTGGAAGTTTTTTTGTGGCATGACGTTTTTCACTAGGGTAATGCCAAGGTATTTAGCATCTGACCAGTAATCACGTTGAGATGTATTTGAACAATAAGCATCTGGAAGCAAAATTCCTATAAAAACACTTTTTTCTTTAGCAGTGATCAAGAAATCATGTTTGTTTTTTACATCTGTTGCATATTGTTCAGTTTCTTTTACAATGAGATCATAAACTTCACTGGAATAAAACGCTCTAATGGGGTTTATCTTTCAATTCAGTTTCCATCTGCTTGACCTCCAAGGGGGTCATCTTTATATGAGTACGGGTGTCACAATCCGGAGATGCCCTAGTAATCTTTTCCTTTTTCCAAGGGGTTTATTGTCTTGTGTAAACATGGGTGTCATGATCCCAGGGTACCCTAGTGATCGTAATCTTTTTTTTTTTGGCCCCTCTTCCTTGTCATACAATTCCTTTCTTTCCATTCCGGTCTAGACCACAGTTTAAAAATATTTTAAATATATGTGTTTAAAATTAAATTAGCTTGTTTTACTTAGATTACTTATAAACTATTATTAGCTTTTTATTTTGTATTGCATTAAATTGATTTTATTTTTAATTAATTTTTCTCTATCTTTTCGATTTTTGTATTGCTTATTTGTTTATTAATAATACTGTTGGTTTACCAACCCACATGTTTGCCGTGTGGGGCATCCCGTAAGGAGGAAAATGGTGTCCTGGGTACACCTTTTACTTTCCCTTTGGGAAGCTGTAGTGCTCCGATGAATAAGCAAAATGTCCAGAGGAAGAAGAAAGGGGCAGACACATAACTCATGCTAACAGAAGCCAATACTTTTAACCCCTTAATGCTTCAACTGACAAAATATTTGCAACTAACAAATAATGATTTCCACATATTTTTTTAGTTGTCCTCTAAGTAGGACAATGGAATAAAATAGGTAATTTGCTTCCTATTCATACTAATGTTATTTAGCTGAAGCCAAAAATTTAAGATTTTTTTAATTTCGGGAATGTCGAAGAATAAAACATTACTTAAATGGATTATATTTTTAAAAAAAATTTAACATACTACTTTTAGTTAAATTCCTTTTTAGTTTAGCGATATTTGAAATTGAGTGGTGACAACCATAGTAAATTGGCAGCATAGTACTTCAGCTTGGCATTGCCAGTTTGTTCTTGCTTTTTATGAAACTCTTTTTTCAGTGATATGGTATCATAAATAGATATGTAAAATACATGTAGCGGTTCATGAAGCTCTAAAGCAGAGGTTCCCAAACTTTTTTGTCTCGCAGACCCCTTGCCATGTTTTTCGGTTTGCGGTAGACCCCTGCTTACGTAATATGGAATTTTTTGCAAATTTATTAACTTAAATGTGTTTATGACAGCTGGTACATAGCTACTTACATTAAATGATATAAAGTTCTAACTGTAGTGAAGTATAGAATTTAAAACTTAAGAAACCTATGCTGATCTCTAATTAATTTAAAATTTAAGTGATACATAAAATAACTGATTAAAACAAATGTTTATAATTATATGGATGAATCTGGTGTTTCAGTAACAAATTTTCAACAATTTTTTATCAATTTTGTCAGATTTAAGCCTAAATTTCCTCGGTTAGTAGTGTCTAGCTGACAGCAGCGCTGAAACTCCTCACTGGGAAAAGTAATTAAAATATTTCTGCAGTACTCCATAATTCTAGGTAGATAACAGGTCTCTAAAGCTAAAATTATTGGTATACGTTTCTAAACTTTACTCCCTTGCTTCCTTTTCCGATCAGTTCCTCTTGTAATATAACATTTTTTTTTTCAATGTGACCTTAGGAATTCATTGCCTTCTGTGGTAATGGCCAGGTAAATGCATTCTCAAACCTAGTTTCAAAATCTTAATAAAGGGACTAGGAAAATCCGTTACGTCGAATATTATACTCCTTTAGCTTAATTCTGGCAATAAATGCTGAAAGGATGGTCCTTGTTTTAGTAAAATTTATGCTGTCACATAACTGCAAATTAACCTCAATAAATATAGTAAATGTGTTAAGAGGTAAAATCTGGTTTCCATTTGATTAAATTTTCTTTTAAAATTAAAATCATGATCTGGTTTAGTGAGAACTGCCGTAGACCCCCATTTACACCTCATGGACCCCCAAATTATTTTCTTGAAAGTCGACCCCTTGAAAGTCGTCATAGACCCCAGAGGTCTATATAGACCACTTTGGGAATCACTGCTCTAAAGGTTGGCAACTGTTATATTTCCTAATTCTTTATTTCCATGTGTCAGTTAGGATGATTATATTCCATGATATTTTTATCTTAATCCAGTAATTAGTCCATCCTTTTAGTCATTTTGCTTTATTGGATGACACACATGGAAGACATTTACACAGCAAAGAACATTACGTAACTGATTAGAACATTACTTTCAAATGACTTGCAGTGCTATCTATATTAAACATTTAGTTTACGACAGCAACTGCTGATTTAGACCATTTGTAAAATGTACTATATGTGCAGGTAAAAAATTAAATATTTCCTATTTTATTTCCCCATTAAATGCATTTTATTTTGCTACTTCACTTAAAAGTTGCATATTTTAACAAAAATAGCAAGCCTACGAGTATTCCTTTTTCTACTTGAAAAGTACTCTCAAGGTTAAACCAGAGCTACAGAATTTTATTGCTGTAATTCTGTTCTAGCATTTAGCTTTGTTTGAGGCTTACAAGATAAATAAAAAGAATTATGAGAGACATTTTATTTAAAGGTATTTTCATCTCTTATTAATATAAATCTCTGTTTTAGGTAGGAATGATTTGCAGATTATTTCAATTTATTATAAATATTTTTGAGAACTATCAAATATATTCATCTAGTTTCTTGCAATTCCTTTTCATCATTCATCTGCGATTTCCTTTTGTTTGCAGTATGAGAGAAGACTATGTGTTTCAAGTTTTTGCAGATTGTTTCAAGAAATTAAACCCTGGCTGGGCAAGATCAACTCAGCCTTTCATTCCCTTCAGTGGGTCGATAAATGAGTACCAAGTTTGCTTGGGAACTAAACACTGGGGTTTCTCATGCCAGGCTGACCACCTGACCGTTATATCTGCTCATGCACCTCATTGCCCAAGATCATGTATACTGAGATGGGCTCAGTAAGCCTTGGTCCTCATGGGCTGTTGCACCACTGAGTTTTAGTTTCAAGAGATTGGAAAAGCTTAAGAAATATTAATGTTCTGTTAATGATTGATGGAAAGAGTCTAGTTTTGGATTTAATTCTAGCATTACGATGTTTCTCATTAACTTATAATAGCAATTGCACAATGGTTATTTTGATTGCTTGTCCCCAAAAAAAGTAAGACATAGTTTTTGCTATTTTAATCAAAATTTAAGCCATTAATTATATTGTTTTATAAGTAAATATAACAAACATATTGTTACTTTGATCGTTTTATGCAAATCAGTTGCAAAGAACAAGGCAGTTCTTTAAAAAAAAAATGAGTATTTATTGTCAGAAAAACAATCCTCTAAGTACAGAATTCAGCAGCAATATTCGCAAAATAAATCTCGGAAGGTCTTCGCACCTTCAACAGCACTCACACACAATTATCAGTGTCTAAAATACACAGATGCAAAAGATTATTTACAAGCACCGCTCGTCTTACTTAGCAGCCAAGCTAATATTCTTCACGGTCAAGGTAAGACTACTAATTGCTAGTCAAAACCATACTAACTGACTTTCGGCGTGCATCTCTATTTATAGGTCTTGCCAATCATTCAAGAAAGATCCGCTTGTGTCATAGGTCTTGAGTGGATTAGTGGATTTCTCCTCTAATTTCCAGAAGAATCCAGAGCAGGGGTCGGCAACCTATGGCATGTGTGCTACGTATTCAATTCTCAGTGCACTACTCAGTGTACAATTCTCAATACACTACTCTACAAATTTATCAATTTTTGAGTGGATGGAAAATGATAAATTTGTAATGGACCTTATTTGACAAACATTTACGGAATCACGAAAATATCTGAAACAACTCTAAAGATAAATTTACAGCTATTTTGTAAATTATTGAATGCCATTGCTAGAGAGATTTAATTATTGAAAGAAAATTGCATTTACTCTGCATATCAAAGTAAAAAAAATCTTTCCTCATATAAAAAATATTTCGAGTCTGCAAAGCAATTGTTTAACAACTGAATACTCAGAATTGTGTCAAATTGAAAGTCACACATTATACCCCTGATTTTGCAATATGAGAGTAGAGCGGTGCATACTCTGGTTTCACATTATAGTTTTTATTTATCTTTTATTTAACTGTAATGAATGGAAATACATATATTTTACGTTGGCTGTTTCTTATTTTAATAAGTATATTTTAGAATACATAACATATGTACAATTTTAATTTTTTAAAATTTTTGTTGAAGAAAGTTATTTTTATGGGAAGAAATATCTTTAAATGATGCTAAATTAATTTATAATAAAACTGTAAATCTAAATTATTGACCTCTATTCGCTGATTCTCCACGCATTATCGCAGGAATTGAAGTGTTTCAAAAATGTCCTATTGTATGGCACACTGAATCATATTGGTAGATTGGTTTGGCATGCCAAAGCTAAACGGTTGCCGACCCCTGATCCATAGGGTCCCAAACTCGCCAAACTAAAGACCCGCCGTGTAGGGCAGCGATGGACGCTAAATCTGTCGAGAGCTGAAACGTCCTCCCGTTGGTGTGGTGTGGTAGTTAGGAGAGGGGGTGCCAGCTCAGGTGTCGTCCACGTCACTTGACCATGGTTCAAAATTACGTGGTCCGTCGCCAAAAGCCCTCGTGCAGCTGAACAGTGCGACGTTAATCTTCACTCGCCCAAACTCGCCAAAAGTGGTTGCTAACATCATCGCCAAAGATGATGCCAAGTTATTCAACCACCATTATAACATAAGGGACGGCGTTGCTTGCGAAAATTATAATTTTAACATAAAATGAATATAAGAGAGAGATAGAGTAATATAAATGCATTACACATCCAAATACAAATTTTTTTCACTATTGTACACAAAATTCGTAAAAATATATAAACAACAGATAATTTAATATAAAAGCTGAAATAGCAAAAAATCATTCTAGATCAGCAATATTGAACCTGTGGACCGCATGAGGCCCACCAAGCCTTTTGTGGCTCGGCCATGGCCCATTTCTCTGAAAAATTCACTTATTTAAGAAAATCATATTAAAAATTTGGTGGGAAATTCTTTGTCAAGAAATGAAATATATCAATTTTGCTGTCAGTGTTGTACAGGTACAAATTGATATTCTTTTTCTATTTGGAATGGTTATGGTTAGTGATAACAGAAAACAGTTCAGGAGCAACAATTTTATGGGTGGAACTTATTTTTAACTATCTTTCGTATCTTGCAAGCGAAAAATATTCGAAGAAAATATATAGTTTCAAGACGAGTTTGAGGTTGACTATTTTGTAATGAAGACAAACATGGATCAGTATTTGTTTGATTTGTCCTGAAAGTGCTGTATTTAAAAAATACCAATGAGCAGGAATCATTCAATGACACTTTTCCTCGAAGATCTCTTTCAAGAGGTGATAAATAGGCTTTTTCTCTTAAACAATCTTTGCAACAGCAACAAAGTGTTTTGTCAGTGGTAATATCACAGCAGAGTAACAAAGACATCCTATGAAGCTTGTGATATTATTGGTAATCATATGAAACGTTTACTGAGAGAGATGTAGAAATTGTGAAGGAGTGTTTCTTAAATTCTTCCAATTTAGTATTATTGACAAATAAAAAATATTTAAAAAAAATAATAATTAAAAAAGTAAAACAAGATTTATAATATTTTCCACATTTTAAATTTCCAATGTTATCTTCGTCTTAAAGCATTTCTCTCCCCCATTTATCCTCATGTTGCGGCCTGTGTGAAATAACTAACATGTATGTGGCCCGGCAGAAAAAAAGGTTGAGTACCCCTGCTCTAGATGTTTAGAATTTTGTTTACATTTAGCTAATTACGTAATAGGTTTCCCTATTAAGTAAATGTATAAAAAACAAATGTATTACATTATTTGGTTTGACATCGTACACAAAAATTACTGAGTTTTTAAATTTTACTTTTGCGAATTCCACAGACATGTTTTCTGCAGTTTTTTCAAACATTAGAAGATTTTTACCTTTGTATGTTTTTATTGGATGCTTATGAGAACTGCAATCATAAACGTCAATTCTTTGGTTATAAATAGAAAGGTTCAGAGCATTTTAATGAAATACATCTTTTGAATCTCTTCAGCCTTATTCAAAATAAGATCCCAGTAAATGTTTTGTATCCATTTGCTTTATAAATTCATTCCTGCATTCAAAGGGGTTAGTTGAAAAGTATTTTTAAAAAAAGCACTTTAACTGACAAACATTTAGGTTACGACTTTCCTGAGTATTTTCTGGTAATCTATTCCAAAATGTTGGCTCCATATTTAATTGAATTGTAAAAATGCACAACTTTTTTAGCTATATGTGGTTTCCAGTGTTAGATGAGGACTATTCAGGAACATTCTTAGCAATCTTTTTGGAATAAAACTCGTCTCTCATTTTTTATTGAAACAATGAAGTACTTTTCTCTTCAAGTGATTTATTGTTCCAATGCAACTTATCCCTGAGCTCCTCGTACATTTTATTAATTTCAGTAAAAAAAACCCCTGTTTTCAGGTTTCTTGTGTTATAGCAAGGTTCAATCAAAGAAAAAGCTGTATGTTCCTGCAATTTCTCCAGCTGGGCTTGCTTCATCTATTCCCAAATAAGGGTTTTCATTCAGTAAATATTTTGATTGTACATCAGTAACAAGCAAAAGTGTTATGTCAAATTTATCTGACTTTTTAGGTATATTCTGAATAAATCTGCATCAAGTTTTCAAGGAAAACAATTGTTCATCCACTATACTTTCATCTGGTTTATAACACACATCAGGTTTTTTTTTATAAATTTATTCCAAACATAAAGAATAAGGGCAACTGTGTGGATCAGTTTGCAACCTTGGGGCAAAGTACATAATTTCCAAGAATCTGTCCCTTGTCATTTTATGGGTGAAAAATGTAGAGGTGCCAGTATTGTGACCATAAACTCAAAGCAGGTAAACCTTTTGCCCTTTTTCCAAAGCCTAATGAGTATAAATACATGAAATGAAAAACTAACTTAACAACTAATGAACATCAATTTGGATTTTGGGATTTATACACACCTTTTCCGTGCGGAATGTGACATATTTTTTTCCATTTGGTAACAATTGTCATGCACTCTTATGGCTGATAGGAACTACTTTGATAAATCTTGTTAGTCTATTTGCTTTTGGAATGAAAGGTCGAAAATTTAATCTTTTAGAAGTCAAGAGCTAAAGATGCTGTTTATTTAACTAAGAAATAATTTTGTTATATTTGTGTGTGTAGAGTGATGATTTTTTGTATGATTTTAATGTATATTATAATTCAAAATGTTCATCTAATAAACTCTTTATTTTCTTATAAAGTTATGAAAAGAACTTTTCTAATGTATATAATGTTTAAAAAAATGTGGAATGTATATAAAAGAATGACATTCATTACAATTCTATTTTTGGAACATAATCAGGGACATGTATTTGTGTAAATATAGTAAAGTTGTTTTTGAAATAATATGAATCTGAAATTTTGAATAGCTCTCTATAGAAAAAGTGCTTTTGATTTGTTGTGTTGTATGTGTTTTGTAAGCTAAAATGTTGCCCACATATAAATGTATTGGTGCATCTTTCATTTTATGAATCATATAGTTTGTATGCATAAAAATATTAAAAGCTATTTTTCCACTAAACACAGCAAGAATTCTGTTGAATATAATTTTAAGTGCATTCTTCATTTTCATTACTATAACAAAATTGTTTTATATACAGAAGCTTTTTAATTAGCTTCCCGATAGACTTTAAAATTCAATATCTAAATGTTAATTTGGGGTGTTTGTTTTTCACTTTTAAAAATTTTTTCTTTTCATCATATGTTAGAATAATTTTTTCTTTTAAAGAGCCAGAAAAAAATATCTCGAGATATTGAAACTTTGACAGATGAGCAACTTGTTGCTACATTGGGGCCACATGGTGAAGTTGAGCTTACTTTAGCTACTGATAATAAATGCGTGTCTACTGAAGTTGAAAATACTCAGAATAACCCCTTTGCTGGTATTTAATTCTTTTTAATGTCTTTATTGCTTTTCTAATGCAACACAAATCTTTTAAAATTCTGATTACATTTTTCAAAATTACTATCCTTAGGGCTTCATCATGGATCAGTATCTACATCGTATTTTAGTGAAAATTCATTTTTAAACCAATTAAGAAAAACAGATAAACATATTTCCTCATGCAAATCTCGAAACATATATGAAAATGTTCAGATAGCAATGGAAGAAGACAGGAATAAAGTGATCCTTTCTGTTAGTGATTGTGGAATACAAAGCAATAATTGTAGCTGTTTGTCTGTAATGAGTCCTTTTGATGAAAAAGCAGAATGGGCAGAAATTGCTGGGATAATGGCATCTTTTGGAGGTACTATCACACGTGAATCATTCTTTGCTCAAGATGTGGAATATCCATTTACTCAAGCTTTTAAGACAGATGATGGTAAGTATGAATTCTCTTGAAATAAATTCTTTTTGAATTAAACAAGTACTAAATATACCATAAGAATTTTCTGTGATCTTTACTAACTTTTTTTACTTTTTATTTATACGAATGTGTGAATTTTGTTGTAGCTGTTTTTTATATTCAAGTATCAAACTTCAGAATTAAAAGCACCATCAAAGTTACAAATGTGTTAATTTACCGTATTTTAAAAAAAGAAAAGTAATTACGTTGTTTTTCCTACCAGTATAAAATCAGAATTGTACTTTACTGTCCCCCAGACTAAAACTTCATATGCTCAAGTAAACAAATTGCTAGGTTTATTCAAATTTAATGAGGGATATATGTCGATTATTTTTTAACTGTTAATATAACAGTTAATAATGCCGCCCATCCAGTATAGTGGTTAGTGACACTGACTGCGTTGCCGTAGGGTCTGAGTTCGAATCCTGGGTAAGACATGGATGTTTGTGTTGTAATCCTTCTTTTCTCTTTGTGATATGTTTCACACTGACTTCTATGTAAGCCCCCATGTGATATTTTGTGGTGCACTGGCTTATAAATGTTCTCAATAAAAAAAAATAACATTAGAAATTGATTTAACAGTACTTTGCTCTCAGTTAATTCAAAACTATTGTGGCTTGAACTGTATCAAGTCTTTTTAAATAACAGCTAATATCGTTTATTATTATTATTTAATTGTTATGCTGCTTATATCTTAGTATCACATTAGTATTTTGTATTCTGTTCTATTGATTGTGACAACACTAGTTGCGATAGCAGTGAAAAAGAATCATTAGTTCTTTATTGAATTAAAAATGAGTCATTGTGTTTGTTCTAATGTATGATCTGCTGCTTTTTAAAAAAAGTAGGAACAGACAAATAAAAATGAATTCTGAAATATTTGATTTTGAATGTCTGATGCCCAATAAACCCAACCTATTTGTCCTTTTAGGGGTAGATTTTTAACTCATCATTTGTATATGTCAAAGTTGTTTCAAAGTATAATTTTTGTATAAAAACCTTTAGAATGAAAATTTTGAATTATTTTGCTTTATCACTTGAAATATTGTTTGAGAATTTTCCACTTTTAAAGCATTTTTAAATTTATTTTTTTTATTTCAAAATAGTCTCTTGGATAGCTTTAGCTTTGTATTTCTTTATGAACAGCTTAAATTTCATGTTTATAAGTTTTTTGGAGAACTGTAATTCATGCACAAGTTTTAATATTAGTAAATGTTTGAAATGAGACTGAAAAGTCACTTTTTAATATATCCTAGTATTAGCTTTTATCATTAAGAAAAAATTATTTTTAGAATTCTCCATATGTACTAATTTAAATTTGATTATGATTACTATAAGACTGGTTTTCTTACAATAGATTCAGGTACATCTGAAAATTTTTATTGCATAAACAGCCTTGAACAGTGGCTTTCACAAATTGGGTTACCTCAGTATGAAAATTTACTTGTTCTAAATGGATTTGATGACTTAAATTTCATGGTAAGAAGAATTTTATGAATCTTTTTCTAAAAAAATTAAATGAATCATAAGTTTTAATGTTCAAGTTTATAGTGAAAAGACAATTTTTCCCATAATTATGATATTTAATTCATTAAAACTTTTTTATTTCTAATGGGCTGCGAATTGGTTTTTTACCATTGCAAACCTAGTACATTCCCCGCAAGCTGGTATCTCTTTTTAGTGCTGCACCATATGGGCGGATATCAGTTGCTGCAAGTAATTTTGATGCCCAGTTTCCTCTCCAGAGGGAGGTACCTGAGCTCAGACGATGCAAACTTGTACTAGTTTGCCGAAAGCATCCAAGCCAAACAGATACTCTAAGGATCTTTTACATGCTGTGTAATCACGCAACATGGCTGCTGTCGATTTTCTACATCGTGAAAATCCGCCAACTAGGGCCGGGATTGAACCCGCAACCTTAGGTGCAGAAGGCCAGTGGCAAACTAACCACGCCACCCAGCTGGCTCATTAAAACTTTATTAATATATATTGATAGCTGAGCGTTTACCTTCTAGTTTATATTATGAAAAGATGAAGGTTAATGAGAAGCCATGGACCTAACATAATGAAAAGAAAATGTTCTCTGTTTAGTTACCTTTGAAGAAATTAATAAAATGTATAATTATGTTGTATAAAATTTTTTTTCTATTTAAAAGAGATACATGATGATAAATGTGACATGCTTTCAATATTAAGATAGGTTATATTTGCTTTTTTAAAGTGTATCTAGTTGCATTTGTTAGTTTCTATTTTTTTAAATGTAAATTTTAAAAAATCTGTTACAAGTTGGAAAAAAATTATTACCAGTACAGTATATATGTGTAAGGATTTTATTAGAATCAAATATGTTATTGGGATATTTTTATCTGGTTGCAATCAGTTAATTGCTGAGGCCATATTTTTTATTTAGTTCAACATTTTATTGAGGATTGATCACACATAAAGCAACACAACACAGACAGAGACATAAGATTATGAACAAAGGTGTTCTTGTCACTATCCTGAGATCTCGGCTTTTATACCTTTTCCTACTGGAAGCTGCTAGAATCTTCGATAATCATATGATTTCTGGTATTTAATTTTCTGTTTGGTCAAAAAGGATGGCTGGTGCAATATTGCATCATCTTACTCTTAAATGTGTCAATGTGGCAATTTTTGATAAGATAAAGTTGTGATTAAAGTTGTATTTCCCATTAGGATGGGTAAACTAAGCGAATTATCAAGCATTGTCTTGGAGGGTTCAAGACTACCATAAATTAAAGAAAATTCCTCAAAAGAAAGTTTAAATGGAAAATTATTGCATGTATATAATGAAATTTTAAGAAATGGGAAAGATCTTTGGATCATGTTATAATAGTTTTATTACAAGAATCTTAATAGTTATTTATACTTGTCCAATTTGGTTTAAACGCTTCCATGTTTTAATTTGATATAGTTTTCTTAAAGATATTTTATTAATTATTGAATTAATTTATAAATATTGCAATTGTGCCTATTGCATTGTGTATTGCAATTTGTCCCGTCATGCTTTAAAAATAAACTAAATCTCATTACATTTTTCTAAATTATTTCTCAGTGTTTTGATTACAGAATTGTATGCTGTAGTTTTTAGAGATTGCATAGATTTTGGTTTATTAGTTATGCTGAAATTGTGCATGTTTATATGTGTGTGCATATTAATTTATCTTCCATTTTAATCGTGTGACCACTTAATCAAAATTTTGACTGAATTTTACTTTTTAATTATATACCTTTTGTTTAAAAAGGTATATATATTATTTGAATTCTGTAAAAATCTTCATCACTTTTCATAATTTTATGTTCTTTCTTGAAGTATGATTATTGGTTAGCTAATATTTATTTGAATGATAGAAAAAAATGAATTTTCCAAAAGATCATCTGTGTGATTTTAAGTTTCATAATTGGTTTAGTCAAAGAAAAATATTGGTGCTTTTTAATATAGATATAATATTTTAAATGAATTTTAAAAAATGGTGTGAGAATGTTAACGCTTTCAATGTGAAGCATATTTATATTATACAGAAAATGTTTCATTCAAATAGTATTAAAATTACAATTTTTAAATGCTGAATCTGTGTGTATGAGAGAGAGAAATATGCTGTCATCTTTCTTTTTTTTTTTATAAAAGTACAGTCGAACCTCTATATAGCGAACTTTTTTCCTGGAACCAAGAACATTTCACGATTTTCTTGGTAAAATAACCCAATAGCAAAGTTGTAATGATCCCTAAGGACCTCACTTTGAGAACTAGAATAATTATGAGACGTAAATGAACCAGTAGCCATTTTTATAAATAACTTTCTTTATTTAGATATCTTTCCCAAATAGAATCAAAGACTTATTAACAACAACAAGGCGAATACTATGAGGTTTTAAATATAATAATCTTTAAATTAACTCAATTAATTAATGATCTAATTAATTAATGCATTAAATAACGATCACGCAGAAATTACCACGATAAGAAATCTCAGAATTATATTCAATAATGTTCTTAATGAACATTTAACTTTAATCCGCCTCTTAAAACTTGAGTGAGACTTTAACTTCAAAAATATATTTACCACTCGGAATCTCAATTCTTCATGAGGTTAATTTATCTTCAACTACAATATTTCAATTCAAAATGACTATAATTCTATGTTTCAATGTCTATCTCCTACTGCTCTAACTTTACTATTTCGTTTGACTTAAATACTGAATCTGATCTGCATAACAATGAATCCTGTCCGCTTTTTGGAGTTGATTGGAAATAGGTAGGGAATTAAATTTCCCTAAAAAGGTCGGTTCAGAAGGTTAGTGATAAAGTTCCGTATAGATTCGTCACAATCCCCTCCAAAAAGAAAACGGGATTTATTCGAAGGACTCAAATGTCCTGAAAATAAATTACGTAAATCCTATCTTTGTCTTACAGTACTGACGATATTAATTTCTAACTGTATATTATTGAAACATCTTCCGTAATGAAAAAGGATAAAATTACGATTTAGAATTAATTGACAAACCTCATAATATTTTACAAGTTTAAATTAATCCCTGCACTCTATCCATTCGGCAAGGGGGCGTGGGAAAAACCACCCTAGTGGTGGCAAAAAACCAGCCCCATAGAGTATGATTTATATATTATACAAAAAATACAATACAATCTTCTGTGGCACTGGAACATCGAAGACTTCAGGGTCAGCTACCCTGAAAGATTGATATCCATTTGAGAAGTAGGTAAAAGTAGACATTAAGTTATACATTTGTTACATGAATGTCATACAATAAATATCTGGTTCCTTTGCCTTCTCATTCGAAAAACTTGATGCGCTAGTTAGTGTTAATGGTTAATCCTATCTAACTTCGCCGCGCAATAAGGCACCAGATGTGAAACAAAACATACATAGAAACATACATAGCATATAATAATAATCTTTTTGTAATAAACAAATAACACAAACAACCAAATGAATTGTCGCATCTTAGCGAAGTCATACATCGAAGTAAACAAATGCAAAATTTACAGATGTTTTCTCCAAAATACAAAAAGTAACACAAAAGTCGTTTTTTTCTGTTATAGAAAAAAAACACACACAATGCAGTGTCCACTTTTGTCAGTCTTCTTAATTTTAGAGTCCGCCCGTGACTTGCTTTAATTGCAAAAATTCTTCATTTGTTCGTACCGCGAAGATAATGAAACAATACAACCTGGATTTTGTCTGTTAAATCCTATGCACTGGATCTCCATTCATCGCTTCCATACTGAGGCTTCTGCGGAATATGCTGCCAGGTATGCCGTTGATTTCGATGTTGTTGAGGTCCTCTTGGATTCTGTCTCTTTCTTGTATACGGCTCCGTAGATAGTATGGGCAAGGTCTTCTTGTATTGGTTTGATTCGACCGGACTGTTTTCTCCGCTTGTTCGATGTGTCTTCTCGTTGTCGCTCTGGTCTGACGGGTCTGGTTATCACGTCCACTAACTTCCATTCGGGATCCGCCTGTAGTCGTAGCAGTCTTGCGATCAGGCAACCTTGATGGACCTGCAATGGACTCTACCCTGGTGAAGAGGTATTAGGTCTTTGAAACTTATTGTTCTTGGACGAGAACGAGGAAGGGATCGACCTCTTGACTCCCTGTCTTTGTTCAGAACCTTTTTTTTTCCGGTCCTGATGATCAGATCCTTGTCGGGATCTTTTCTTACATATCTTGGATCTTTTTATAGCTGGGTCCTTCGACGCAGTACTATTAATTTTACGTTTATTTCTGGGGATCTCCCGTGTGGTGTTACTCTGCCGTGATCTACACCTCTCACTTTCCTGACTAGAGGTTTTCCTATGCTCTTTAAACTGTCCTTGACGTGATCTATTTGACCCATGACTAACTTCTTGTTCGTCATATAGAGTTTCTATCGGACTATCCGAACTAATCGTGTCTGATTGACGAGGTCGGTACACTCGAACCTGATCAATATTAACAGTTATATTTCTTCCGTTTTTCCAAATAACTAAATTATTTCCTTTTATTTCTAAAACCTTATAGGGACCTTCAAACTTAGGCATAAATTTTCCCACCTGTTTCCTACCCGCAGCACTTAAGAAATGTGTTTGAAGTAAAACCAAATCGTTCACTTTGATGTGAACATCCCTCCTTCTGAGATTGTAATGTTTTTCCCAAGACCTATGCTGTTTTTGCATATTTCGTCTCGCCTCATCGAATAATCTTTCGATGTTATTACCAACATATTTCGCATCCTCCGTAACATTTATGAGCTTGCTAAACGGAGTTATGATTTTCCTTCCTAAAAACAACTCAGCCGGAGTTTTATTTGTCGTCTCATTTACTGCCGTGCGTAATGCGAAAGCGAACTCGTGTAGAAATTGGTCCCAGTTTTCATGATTTTCTTCAACAAAAGAAGCTATCATTTGAACTAAATTTCTATTCACTCTCTCCGTGAGATTAGACTGTGGTCTGTACGTTACCGTTTTCATATGTTTGATGTCCAACCTGTGACTGAGATGTTCAAACACGTCAGAAATAAATTGGGGCCGTTATCACTTATCAAAGAAATCGGAGCTCCGTAACGCGCTATATAGTTATTAAAAAAGGCATTAGCTATTGTCTGGGCTGAAGCTTTACGAAGAGGAATCAGCTCACACCACTTAGTGAAGTGGTCAGTTATAACTAATATGAATTTATATCTCTCGGGTCGGGATGCGGGGTAGGGGCCTACTAAGTCTAGCGTTACAATTTCATTTGGATATTTCGAAACTATAGGCATTAAACGACCAGCTGGTAGCGCGTTTTTTATAATTAAACTTTTGACACCGGTCACAGGTTGAAACATATTCAAATATATATTTTCTCATAAATGGAAAATAGCACGTGTCACGAAGTTTAAGATTTGTCTTCCTCTTTCCGAGATGTCCTGCTAATGGCAGATCATGAAATTCTTTCATTATATCTTTTCGAAGAGAACCAGGAATATAAACTCTTAGCTCTCCTAGATTAGAAAAATACTTCGCGTAAAAGAGGAAACCATTTATTAACTTGAAGTCCTGGGACCAACTCTCGCATACCGTCGCATTAACAGAACCGTCATCAGGGTTTTCTAAGTATCGATAAATATGTCCTAATTCAGGATCTTCCCTCTGTTCCTTAATGAATTGTTCACGGGAATTTATTGCGAGGGCTCTAAGAGCTGCGCACGAAATTTGCGATCCCTCGACACTGTCTACTGGATTTCTTGATAAAAGGTCTGCGACCACGTTTTGAACACCAGGTCTGTGCTCCCATTCTATGTTAAACTCTGACAATTTTAATGCCCATCGGATCATCCTACTTGATAAATTCTTACCATTGGTTAACTTCGTTAACGCTGCGTGATCTGTAATCACTTTCACAGGTAGGGGTCCAAAATAAGTTTTAAACTTATTTAGAGCCCAAATTACCGCCAAACATTCTCTTTCGGTAACCGTATAATTACGTTCTGCTTTATTAAGGGTTCGAGACGCGAAAGCAATAGGTTTTGATTTTGTTGAAGCACAGCACCAATTCCGACCCCACTTGCATCAGTGAATAAATTGAACTGTTCAGAAAAATTTGGTAATTGCAAAATCGGTGCCTCCGTTAGTGTGCGTTTGATCTGATCAAAAGAATCCTGTGCTTCTCCCGACCAGTTAAACTTCGCCCCCTTTTTCTTTAATTGGTACAATGGTTCGCATATATCTGCGTATCGCGAAATAAATTTTTGGTACCAACCCGTCATCCTAAAAATTTTGACACTTCTTTATTATTTTTGGGAGGTTTCATTTCCGTAATTGCCCGAATTTTCTTATTGTCAGTTTCGATTCCTTCTTTACTAATAATCAGGCCTAAATATTTGAGTTTGTCACGAGCGAAGTGACATTTTTCTTTTTATTTAATGTTAGCCCTGCGTCTCGTAATAAGGTAAAAACCTGAGTTAAATGATCTAGATGGTCTTTAAACGATGGTGATGTAATAATAACATCATCCATATAAACGGACACGAAACGCCCAATAACAGGTTGGAGGATTATATCGATAGCCCTTTGGAAATTAGGCGCCGCCCCAGAAAGACCAAAAGGCATGCGTAGGAATGCAAAAGTGCCATTGCGAGTGATAAACGCTGTTTTTTCTATGTCCTTTGGACTAATCGCCAACTGAAAATAGCCACTTCTGAGATCTAGAGTGGACATAACGTTGGTGTGAGGGATATTGGTGAGTAAGTCATCAATAACCGGTAATGTATATCGAGGATATTTGGTAATTGCATTTAGTTTCCGATAATCGATCGCGAAACGATACGCCTCGGGAGAATCTGGAGGAAGGTCATTGTTCTTTCGAGTTAATACGACTGGAGATGCATAGGGCGAATTAATAGGACAAATTGTACCATCCCGTAACATCTTATCTATGTGATAATCAATAATGCCTTGTTTGACCCTGTCGTACTTGTATGGTCTCGACACTACCGGTCCTTTATCTCAGTATCTATCTCATGATATACAACATGCGTTAATCCCGGTTGATCGGAAAATAACCCTTTAAAATTATTAAATAAGGCTTTTAATTGTCTCTGTTGCTCGTCATCAAGTTTCGATTCTGTGAGATCAATATCAACGAGTTTCTCCTCTTTAGGCGTTTGTTTGATCAGATGATCGGGAATGATTAAGGATTTCTGATCAAAGTCTAATGTTAATCGCGACGCCTTCGTAAAATCAATCCCTAGAATGCACTGATACTGCATGTTATCAAGTATATGGAATTCCCAGGGTTTCTGAAATTCCCTGATTCTAATTTGTAATTCGACTCTACCCAAATGATTGCACGGGGCTCCTTGTGCTGTCACGACTCTGTCTTTCGTCTTTTGACGAGGTCGGTATGAAAAATAATTGCGGTATACCTCCTCCGAAATAAAAGATTTCTCTGCTCCCGTGTCCCATAGTGCGGTAATAAAGGTTTCATTTAATAGAATAGGGACATACGGTAATTCGACTGGGGTCATTCTTATAGAGGATACTTTGATAGGCCGATGATCCCAAACTGGAGGATTTTCCGTACCTCGCGATCGATTACCTCCATATTCACATCGATCGCTTAAAAGTTTAAATTTCTACTTCGTTCATTTTGACCTCGAAATGAACTATTTCTCGACCCACTTTGTCGACCGCCTTGACTGTGGAAAGGTTGATCCGATTGTCCACCTTGGCGTCTACCCTCGAATCTGCGATTATTTGTGAAACCTTGGTTTTCGAACCGATTAAATTCCCTTTGTGGTCGGCTATTATTGGCGTATCTTTCATTATTTCTGTTTTCCCTCCAATTTTCCTGTCTATGCCGGGTATTAAAACGATTGTTTTCATGAGGGCCTGAACTTCTAAATCCCTCACTCGAACCTCTGATTTGTCTATGCATAAAACGTTCTTCGTATTTATCAACGATTTGTAGAAGATTGGCAGTATTTCGTGGATGTCTAACTTCGACATAATCCAAAATTTGAGGTTCTAATCGACTAATGACGTGATCTATTAATTTTTTCCTCCGACATTTCTAGTTTAAGTATTTTATGAATTTTCAACAATTCATAAATAAAGTCCGAAAGGTTGTTGATCCCGTCTTTGTGATGAGGAATAAAATCGCGTTTCTAGTTCTGACCTGTTTCTGACCACGGGAAATTGTTCTGACAATGCCTGTTTTAAGTGCGCGTAGTCTGTTGTCTTATCTTCAATGACTCTATAACCTAGAACTTCGAACCAGTCGAGTGCTCGACCTTTGAGATGACCTTTCAAGTAAGCACATGCCAGTTGTGCAGGTATCTCATAATACGCGAGATTATGATCAATATTCTCCAAAAAATCATCTATGTTCTCAATTCCCGGTCGAGCCCCACGTTGGGCGCCATTGTAATGATCCCTAAGGACCTCACTTTGAGAACTAGAATAATTATGAGACGTAAATGAACCAGTAGCCATTTTTATAAATAACTTTCTTTATTTAGATATCTTTCCCAAATAGAATCAAAGACTTATTAACAACAACAAGGCGAATACTATGAGGTTTTAAATATAATAATCTTTAAATTAACTCAATTAATTAATAATCTAATTAATTAATTCATTAAATAACGATCACGCAGAAATTACCACGATAAGAGATCCCAGAATTATATTCAATAATGTTCTTAATGAACATTTAACTTTAATCCGCCTCTTAAAACTTTAATGAGACTTTAAATACAATTTTATATTTACCACTCGGAATCTCAATTCTTCATGAGAATAATTTATCTTCAACTACAATATTTCAATTCAAAATCACTATAACTCTATGTTTCAATATCTATCTCCTACTATTCTAACTTTACTAATTCGTTTGACTTAAATACTGAATCTAATCTACATAACAAGTAATCCTGTCCGCTCTTTGGAGTTGATTGGAAATAGGTAGGGAATTAAATTTCCCTAAAAAGGTCGGTTCAGAAGGTTAGTGATAAAGTTCCGTATAGATTCGTCACAAAGTGCATTTACTGTATAAAGAACTTTTTCTCTTGATTCAGTTTTTTTTCTCCCTATTTTTTAAGTATTTCGGGACATTTGAAGTTGTTCTCTCTTTTAACACATTTTACGGTGGTCATAAATCTTGAACTGGTTTTATTAGGTGCCTAACTCACAGAGAGCAATAAAATTCTGGGCGTTTTATCTAAGAAGTACAACCTTTAACCCCCATTGTCCAGTTCACTGAAAACATCTTCGATATCTCCTTTCACCCTTAGTGGAGTTTTCTCATGTCTTTGAACTAGTCTCCCTTCATTTGTAGTGTTGATCCGTTGTACTGGTAACTTCGTTTCTAGTAGCTCAAAACTGTCAAAACGTAAGAGCTTGAGCATCAAAGAAAAAAATTTAATTCTTCATGAAGTGGATAAAGGCATCAAGAAAGTTTCCTTGCAGTTTTTTTTTCTCTCTCTTTTCTTTTTGATAGGTAAGATATATAAAATAAATATGTATTAATTTAAAAAAAGGTGTAAATGATTACTTTTTTTCTTATATAGTGTTTAGGAAGTTAAAATTTGTTTTATGTGATTTATAAAAAAAATTGTAAGATCAACCTCTATGTAACAAATTTTCCATGTAACAAACCTTTTTTAGTATTTAGCGACTTCGTTATATAGAGGTTTGACTGTATTAGTATTGAATTTTTTTGTATAATTCAATTGGAATTATTCTATTAAATGTTCCTTGAAATATTTGGAGTGGAAAATATTTTCTTAATATTTCTGTGAAAGGTAAATTTGCTTTCTGTTTCCTTACATGAAATATGAAGTAACTTTTTTTTATCGTGGGAAGCATTCAGGTACCCAAAAATTATTAATCAAAGATTTTAATTGGTCATTTAGTTACACAAAGAAAACATTTTAATGTACAATGAAGAAAACAACTGAGACGTTTATGGAAAGTATAGCATTTAGAATACAACAAAACTTATTTAATGGGGACATAGGTTCATTTCTATGTTAATTGTTCAAAAAGTACACCTTGACAACCTGCTTTTTAGGAATGTTCTGTTGGTGTTGCTGTTCCTATATTGATGAACATTCGCTAACTTATTTTGTCATCCTTTTTAATTTATAAAATCAAAGCAAAATTTTAATTCTAATTTACATGACTATACACAATTTTAAGGAAAACCCACTTTGAGAGGTGATTTAAAAAGAAATATATGTGGTCATAATATGGATAATGTATATACAGGGATGGCAAATCGTCTTGTACACTCTCATTTTTTGTGTAAGACTAATTTTTCGTTATGAACTTGTATTATCTTGACTATTGTTATTGGTTTTAGTGTATTTTTTTCATGTTTCCATGCTAATTTCCAATTTGTTTGTAGAATTTATGTAAAATAAATAAGTTTTATTGATATTTTGAAGAAAAAAATTAGGCAAGCACAAGTCTTGCTGTAAAAATAAGTAATTGTTTTTTCAACCAATGAAATTCTCTGTTATTTTAACCAATTAGGTAGCAGTAGTGGTAAAGGATTGAAAACAGAATGTACAGCATATTATAGTGCAGGGGTGGGTAGACTTTTTTACATAGTATGGTCTATTTCTAATTTTTTCAAACTGTTGCGGTCCACCCAGTGGCGTAGGTGTGGTGAGCTAAATTGATGTTAACAGTATTGATATTATGGCAATAATAAATACAGAATACGTACTTACTTACAGGACTACAATTTAAAAAAACTTACTCATTTAAAACCACTTTTTAAGCTAAACGCAAGATACAAACATAACTATACACACAAATTTAATGATATCAAATGATTCATATTGTTGCGTTTTCGGGGGTTCGAAATGATTGAAGCCGAAGAGCGGGATCCAAAACAATTTTATTCTTGGCCAAAACAGTCCTCCACAAATTGTAGAACAGTTCGAGAAAGTCACGTACAATCGATGAAAATACTGATAACACAGATGTAATACACTAACAAAAGCAATAGTAAACACTCAGCACAAAAATAATAACTCAATAAAAGCAATAACACACGCACTGTGCAATCGTCTCTCTCTGTCTCAAGCACAGAGAGGTATCACTTGCATGAAAGCTGAGATCTGACTAGCCGGCCCGGGCCCTTTTATACCTTTCGGTCAGAACCCTCTTGCACTTGCCAGAATAATCGAGAAATAGAAAGGTCTAGCAAAATCCGGAACGTACGAGAAAAGCTCAATACAGTAATACATTCAATACAATAGTGTTACAATACCGCGATAGGGTTGCCAGACAGGGTTATTAGGAGCAGGGTTGCCATGGTCGCCAAGCTTATCGCCCACATTTGGCGATATATCGCCAAATTTGGCGCCAAAAATTAAGTCGCCAAATCCGTCGCCAACTTGGCGCTAGCTGCAATATTTGGCGAGTTTACCATTTAAACCAATGTTAAAGCATGGGGCCCGTGCAATGCAGGGGAAATGATATTACAGGTAAACAGGGTTGAAATCACATTAGATACGACAAATTAAACTGTAAAAAATGAACACAAATGAGTAGAAACAATTAGAATAAGACTAAATTCGTAACAATATAAAGAGTGTTTTTTTTTCCAGGTATAGAAGTTTAAGTTGGCATTACTTTCCAAGATGGCGACCGATTTAACAGCTGTCAAGTGATTTATTCTCGTTTGGTTTGGCAATTCATCATGAATAGATTCAAGCCTGAACAACGCTTTCAAATTGTGCAATTTTGTTTCGAAAATAATGGTCGCGATTTTCATAAGCGAATTTTGTTTAGCGATGAAGTGCACTTCTGGTTCAATGGCTATGTCAACAAACAAAACTGCCGCATTTGGAGTGAAGCTATTCCACAAGTGTATATCGAAACACCGTTACATCCAGAAAAACTGACTGTTTGGTGCGCTTTATGGGCTGGTGGAATCCTTCTTCAAAAACGATGAAGGCCACAACGTTACAGTCAATGGTGATCGGTATAGAGCCATGATTACTAACTTTTTCATTCCTGAATTGAACAATCATGATGTCCAGGAGCTGTGGTTCCAACAAGACGGCGCAACATGTCACACAGCTCGTGCCACAATCGATTTATTGAAAGACACGTTTGGTGACCGCCTAATTTCACATTTTGGACCTGTGAATTGGCCTCCAAGATCTTGTGATTTAACACCGCTAGACTATTTTCTGTGGGGCTATGTAAAGTCATTGGTCTATGCTGATAAGCCAGAAACGCTTGACCATTTGGAAGACAACATTCGCCGTGTTATTGCCGATATACGGCCACAAATGTTGGAAAAAGTCATCGAAAATTGGACGTCCAGATTGGACTACATCCGAGCCAGCCATGGCAGTCGTATGCCAGAAATTATATTTAAAATGTAATGCCACAAGATTATCTTTCGAATAAAAAAAAAATTCATGTCAATCGAATAATACATTGTTGTTTTATTGCAATTTAAAGTTCTATACCTCTAAAAAAACACCCTTTATTATCAAACAATACAATAAAATATAAATCATTTTTATTTAAAGTTATTTCTTGTAGTTATAGTCTCAATAGAAGACTTAGGTTGCATACTATCCGCCCCAGAAGAATATATCGGGTGATGTTTCAGTAGTTAGTCCTGTGTTATCATGAGAAGAGTTGATGAACATTTATTTTCCCCTTTAATTGGTGGGTGGGGGAAACCCCATTTCTGCAGCTGGCATCACAGTGATCATATTTTACCCTTATAGTTGCAGAGAATGTATTAAGCATCATCGTTCACTTCCTCAATAAGGGTCCATGTATAAGGGGTCTTCAACCTTTCATTCTTGAAGGCCAAATTAATACATTTAGAATAATCAGTGGGCCACATCAATAAATTAGCAATGATCCATGGGCCACATGACTGCCAAAAAATATTGGTCAGGAAGTTTATACAAAAAAAACTTTCAAAAAAGTTAAATGGAAGTTGAATTAAAATGGCTAACAAACCTGTTAAAGTAAGTGTCCACTATTTTCCGAAAATTTCTGACATTTTATGCATAGTCAGATTTTTTATATTTAAGACACAGAGAAATTTTTTTAAAAATTCATTTTCAGAAAATTTTATCTCAAATGGATATCCATCACATCACTGAAATGTTTTGAATATCCAGAATATCAGAATAAATTGAGTTTCTTACAACAAAAAGAGACAATGCTGTTTTTTTTTAATTGCCTCAAATTCAAATGAATGGACACTAAAATGCCTTCAGTGAACCATTTGCAGGTCATGGGTTGGAAGATCCCAAATCTATACGTAGTCACATGTAATGTGAAGAGCCTATACTCCAGTCTGGCTGGTGTTGGTGTTCCACAAATATGTCTTTTAGTATGCGAGTCTTATGTGAAGGAAGGCAGTCACCCCAAAATGTCTTGGCATTCTACCGGTCGATCACGATCGACTTAATGCCCACCCCGGTTATAGTGTATTGAAAACAGTGTGAGAGTAAGTGGATAAAATTGAAATTATGGGAAGATTTTCATTTCTGCCTTACAATAAAATCTACAAAATAATACTTTTGAATGAAGAAGGTTAATCTGTGTGCCAAATTGCATTTGTGTGTAAAATACCATGTAGTCTTTCTACTGTTGTGAGAACATTGAAAAGATATTCTAAAACAAATTCTGTTGCGAACAGGAAACGATCTGAATGTCCAAAAACAACATATGAAGAAAGGTACAGGATTTCACTTTAAATAAGTAGCTTAATTCATCACAAAATTTGAAGTAAGGGATTTTTACATCGAATGTTGTGTGCTTAAAAATTGTGAGAGGAAGACTGCCTAGAGAATCAGATTATGAGACTTCAAAATACTCCCAAAACGATTACTGACCAATTTTCAATGCAAAAAGCAATGGCACATGGGCAAGGAATTATTCATTACAGACTATTAAACTGAGAAAAGTAGCATTTGGTGATGGAAGTCAGTTTTGTATTTCAGGTTACCAAAATAGTGCCTGTGTAAGACACTCATAAAGAATTCAGCCCCCAGTGTTTGAAACCTACAGTAAAGCACCTGATGAAATTGATGGTAACAGATTGCATGTCTTCTCATATTGTTGGAAGATTTCATATCGTGAGCGGAATGGGAAAAACTAGGGATTACATTGAAATACTACAAAATAAATATCTGCTGATATGGTAAGATCGTTTTGGGGATCAGTCATTGATTTTTCTGGACAATAATGCTCCATGTCACTGTTAGGGTTTCTTTCTCGGGAATCGCTGGTGCCAAAACACACTGGAATAGTTTAACAATGCTTGAAAGATTTTTAGAAATAAAGTCAGCAATTTTAAAAGCATTAATTGACATTAAAGAAGAACAAATGATGACCAATGTAGAGTTTGAAACTGATTACAATTGTAGCAGGCTTAAAGCCAGTAAAAATTGGCTTAGAAAAATTATGCATTCGAAATGGAACTTTGCTAACCGCACAAGGTGTATTTTCTTTCGTTATTGAAGGAGAATTGAACGATCAAAATTCAGAATTTTCAAACGTCAAATATTCTCTAATCCAAAGAATTAGTGAGAGACGCAACTTTCATTTAATAGGATTAATGCAATACCTGAATTTTGAGAGAAAATACGAAGCAACTGCAGTTTTTCATGATTGCCTGGTAAAAATTGTTTGGTTAGGCTAGCCCAAATGAATATCCAACTCTTCGCATTCAGAAGAGAGCATGGAGATTTTAAAAGAAAGACCTCTGACATTGGACAAAAAATTAGAAAAAGAAATTTACTCTAAAACAAAAGTTTTATATTGTTCAACCAAGAAAAATACTAGCTTCAACAAAATCATGAAACAAGCAATGCAGTTGTTTGACTCAACTGAGAATCCATCACCAAATGTTATAAAACTATGTGAGGCTTTAAAAACAATTCCTCCCAACATCATTTGAAGCCGAGAGAGCATTTTCTGCTGCTAGATTGTTTTTTCACAAAGCTTAGAACGAACTATGCTGAGTGATAAAAGTATAAATTGCTTTCTGAAATCCTATTTTAAAAATGAATAACCAATTTATTATATATTTTTTATAATTTTTAGCTAATTATATAAATAAGTATTAATTTTGAAACTTATATGTATCCTTATTTTATATAATTATTGATTTTATTTAAAAAAAAACTTGTTTTTAAATTTTCTAAAATTTTGATGGATTTCCGGGAATGGAAAAACCCTGGAAATCAGAAACCCTAGTCGCTGTGCTAATGTAATCCGGAAATGATTTCGACGACATTACTGTGAATAGAATAAACTGGCCAAAACAGTTTCCAGATCTTAATCCGACAGAGAAAACTTGCATAAAATATTTTAAGATGTCTCGAAGAAAAATACTTCAAACAAACCTTAGTTATTTTGGACCTTTAATATTTTCTTTTAACCATATTGTCAGGTAAGAACTTCTTGCATTCCATGCCAAAAAGATGTAAAGCTGTAATTAAAGCAAATGGCTGCTCATACAATTTTCAAAATGTGCGTTCATTGTGTTGCATTTGTAAGGTTTTGTGTTAGTGTACTATGTATATTGTGTTTTAGGCCGCGGTAGCCGAGTGGTATAGGTATCGGATCGTGGCTTGCCTGGTCACGAGTTCGATCCCAGTACCACTAAAGACCCGCCGTGTAGGGCAGCGATGCACGTTAAATCTGTCGAGAGCTGAAACGTCCTCCCGTTGGTGTGGTGTGGTAGTTAGGAGAGGGGGGTGCCAGCTCAGGTGTCGTCCACGTCACTTGACCATGGTTCAAAATTACGTGGTCCGTCGCCAAAAGCCCTCATGTAGCTGAACAGTGCGACGTTAATATTAAATCAAATCAATCAATCATGTATATTGTGTTTTTCTATATTGTGTTATTTTGTACATGCTACACATTCTTGTGTTCAGGCAGCTGTACTGCAAAAAATATTCGCCTTATGAACAAACTAGAAACAGTTTTGTAACCAGCAGCATAAAAAAGTGCATTAGAATCAATTGCAATAGTTAAGATAGGACAAAAGTGTCATAATGAACAAAAGTCCAACACAAAAATTAAGTAAAAAAATGAGTGTTCAGGACTTTTTGCCACCACTGTAATAAATGAACTTTTTATGTTTATACTGAACTTGTTCTGCAGTTGGACCCTGATTTAACGAACCCCTTTTAACTAATTTCGCAATGGACTAAATTCATGTGACGTCATAGTCACATGATAACTGAGCCACATGTTTTCGGCCAGTCAGTTCATAAATTAATGCGAAGTCATAATTATATCATAAATATAATCACGAGTTTCCTGCCAATTAGTTCATGTGCTTCATTGTTGCCAACTTTTATATTTTGCAGGAACTTTCTTAAGTACATATTTGTGAACTATGTAATAATGCACATAGTTCAACAAAAGGAATTTAATTTAAAAGTATTCGTATAATGTAAGTATTTTTTTTTAATTTTGAAAACTGTTTGAAGAATTTTAACGCGTGAACTCTTTATCCACTCATCAAGTTTTAAATGTCATCTAAACTTTACAAGTTGAACAACTAGTTTGTCAATTTTTAATCAATGGGAAACACGTGATTGCTGTTATCATGTGACCATCTCATGAATTTAGTCCATTCACCGAATTTTTCTTTTTTCCACATTAAAATGAAGGCAAAACACCTATTTAATGAATAATAAACCCCAAATTAACGAATTACTTCAAGGACTGCAAAAAAAAATTTATTAGTTTGAATTGGAAAAAATTTGATTTCTTTTCAAAGGAGATATCCTTTTTGTCAGAAAAAGGCTTAAGTTTAACAGAAAAAGGCTTTTCTTATGAGCAGAAAATTTTGACGGGAAAGGGTTTAGCCCGTTATTAGACTTTACAGGTGCAGATAAGTCTTGAGTGTAACCTATCATGTGAGTTTGAATAGGATAGGAAGCTCCTTTCTTATCTCATCCCACCCCACAATGTGGGGAAATATTTTAAGATTTTAACGATTCTGTTACATTTGATGATGGACTGCTTACCTGTGCAGCTGAAGTTTAGGAAACTGTTGATTTGTCGGAACCAATGGATAGCGATTCTGATGCAGAATTTGAAAATGAAACTCTTATCAAAACTCACATTTCCTAAAGTTTTACATTGTTTGAAAACTGAAAACATGCCTTATGCAGCAGGATGTAAATAACGTGAAGTTTTTCTGCATAAAGTCAGAAAAGAACTCTCTTGACTTAAAAAGTCAAAAGGATCTTCAAACATCTATCAGTCAGTATTTTAAAATTTCCATTTAACTTGCACATAATAATTCACTAATAGTATTTTTAGCTTTTGAATAAAAAGTGTTAACTTTCTTAACTATGGATATTTTTTGTGTAGTTTCTTATTGTAGAATTTCCATTACAAAATTTGTATTTTGTTTGGACTCCGATATAACAAATAACCCTGATTTTACAAACAAAATATTCAGTCCCAATGAATTCGTTAAATCGGGGCCTGACTGTATTTATTTTCTGTTCTTGTGTCTGTGTAACATTCATCTAAAAGATTCATTTTTTATTTTGATTTGATTATATTCATTATGGGAAGAATTCGTTGTTTTAAAAAGTTTGTCTTTCATTAGAATAAAAGTATGTTAAAACCAGCTGCTATGCGCCTTTATATTATGCTTAAAAATTAATCTCTTTTGAATATTCCTAGGGAGGAAACATATTAGAAGAAGCTGATCTTCAAGAAATTGGTGTGCATAATGCTATAGACAGACAAAAACTTTGCACTTTTGCTCAGAAGTTGCCTTCTATACAGCCTATAAACACTTACAGAGGAACTGAAAAATTTCCTAAAAGTGTTGATGAATGGCTTAAGTCAATCCATCTTATGGAATACAATGAAAACTTTTCTAACAATAATATCACTGATATGGATAGAGCTTTGAAACTTTGGGAAGTAGAATTAAACACAGTGAGTTGCAGTTTATAATAAAAAAAAAATTTTTGTTTGTATTTATTCCTTGTTATGTGTGTGTTTTTTTAAATGCTAATGATTTCTTATAGGTTCTGAAAATAACCAAATTAGGCCATAGAAAACGTATTTTGGCTTCTCTTGGTGACAAACATTTTGGAAATTTTATTGATTCAAAAGAGCTTGACTTGACAAAACTGGTAATTTTGATTTTCTAGTTTTACTTTTAATTGCATCATTTTCTAAGCATTTTCAGCTAAATATGCATGAATTAAAAAACTTCTTAGTCTTAAAATGTTTTCTATGCAATTAATATTTTAAAATAATGTTCACTCTGAAAATATGTTGAATTAATAATTACACTAGCTGATATGTGTATTATTCCTTCAATGAGATATAAACATTTAGAAGTTGATAAAGATTAGATAATGAAAAGTAGCAGATTTTTTGTAATATTGAAATTTTCGCTTTTGTTAAATTAATGCAAAAAAAAAAAGATGGCTGTATGATTTCATAATGGAACACTTTGAGGGCATTCTTTAACCTTTTATCGACCGACGGTACGTATAAGTACCACTCACTTTAAAATTACATAAAATAACCATTTTTAAGAATATTCTTACGGTATTTAGGTGGAATATTCTTTGAAATCCACTCTTCCAAGGTATATGGCAGCAGGGGTTCTATGATGAGTATTTTAGCAGGGAAGGCAATTAGTATTTTCTTATTAGTCATGACAACAAAGAAATTACTGAAAAGTGTATGTATAATTAAGAAAGTGTAATGCGTAAAATAGTTTTTATTTCCATATTTTGTGTTGTCAAGTTGTGGATTTGAATCCTGATACATGCTATGTAGAGGGTTTGAAGTACATTAAGTCTGCCAAGGCTCAAAGTCTCATGTTGGCATGGTGTGGAAGTAGGAGAGAATGATGCCAGCTCAGGTGTTGTCCTTGACTTTTGACTGCAGCTCAAAATTGTAAAGTCTCCATTAGCCCTTGAGTAGTTTTAAAATGCAGTTTAATTTAAAACAAATATTTTTATATTCTTGAAATATGTGTTATAATCTTAATCTTAACAAAAACTTCAACTTAACTAATTAGTTCACTAGAAAAGTATTAAACATAGTGTGATAATTCATATTTAAATTAACATTTTGTAAATTAAAAAATTTGAAAATAATTGAGTATTGAAAGTAATATTTCAAGTCTGAAGTTTATACAGGATTATTAAAACCTTTCCATCTCCTGCACAAGAGTATGAGTAAATTGGAATTAAATTTATTATATCTGTACTTTAATGTTTTGTGAAGTAGCAGTTCAAGTGTAACAAGTCCAACACATTTAAATACATAAATCTCCACAGTATCACATTGTGTTACATAATTTTTCTATTTTTACCACTAAGACTTACTATAAATAAGAGTTGTTCAATTGAAAACAATGTATAAAGGATTTTTTTTCTGGTCTACAGAGAGGAATTTTTAATTTGTAAGAAGTTTTTGTTAAAAAATAAAATTAAATCTAACCGTATGAAGTCATTTACTGCCATGTGAACTTGGGGAAATGTTTATGCAATAGCACATCTTGTAGAAGAGAAATAGCAAATTATCACTACATTGATAAATTAGAAACGTAATACTTGAGAGTGGTTGTTAGAGAATAATATCACACAAACTGTTAATGTTTTACTGTTCATTATAATCAGGTTTAGTGAGTTGTCACCTTGTATGCTTTTCTATTATGCAGTACCTTTCTGTGTGCCTTTTTAAATTAATTACTATGGAATGTTTGATATATTTCATGCAAAAGAGACATTTTACAAATTAAAATTACTTGTGAAAGATGAAACTTTTTCGAAATAATTTCTTGAAAATCAAATAAATTGACAAAGCTTGATATTACAGCTTTAAGGTTTTTAAAATTTTACCCTCTCTCTCAATTCAAATGTAAGACTTCATTGCTAATATTTGCTAGCTTTTAGGGGGAAAAGTGTCATGTTTTGATTCTATTTTTAAGATTGGGATTATTACTTTGTGTTTCAAATTGCATAAAATTTAGTAATGCTGGAATGCTAACAATAATTGTCAAATAAATTTGATTGGTAGATATTATCTCACTCTTTTTTTTTCTCCTGCTAAGCTGAAGAAAGTTTGTATATTGTGTTATTCTATTTACAGTTCTGTTTTCTTTCTCTCTCTCCTCTTTATAATAAAGATGTACTTTTCATCAATTGTATTATACTTTTTCTATTCGTTTTTCGTGATGATAATTTAAAATTTGCTTGATTGTTAAGTTTTAATTATTAAAAGAAGATATGTGTATTTCCTAGCCTGCGACTTCCATAACTTCAAGGTTTGTTTTGTAGCGAAGTAGTCACAGTAACAAACTCTTGGCCAGTAAGTCATGAGTTCTAGTCCTGGTACCACTAAAGATCTGCTGTGTGGAGAGGAGGTTGGTGCATATAAAGTACTATGGCTCTTAGTTGATGGTGGCATGGTGTGGAAATTTGGAGCATGGGGTGCCATTTCATGTGTCATCCATATAACTTGAGAATAAAAATTTTGAAGTCTGTTCCCGGTAGCCCTCTCATTGCTTTTGAGTATAACATCAATCAAAAATCAACTAGTATCAAGATTATTTTCTCCTTTTAATATTTTTACTGGTAAACACTACCTTTTTTTATATACAGTGCATTGACATATATAGGAAGAAGCAGATACCAACTTCATTGCCCATTTTCTTGGAAATTCATGCATTATATGTACATCTTGGTGCTTTCTACATTGAAGCAATTTCTTTTTCATTTGACACTTATTACAGATAACAAAGTAGAAAGTCCTTATTTGGCCCTACAAATTGAGAAAAGGCTGAAAATTCCTCAGTGAAATTTCTTTTCACCTTAGCTCTATTGTGTATAGGGGAATGGTCAAAATATCTAATTTCAGTGTTATTATTGAAACAAATAGGTATGATGTGAGTTAATTTGATACTTTAAGAATTCTAGTTTAGCGCATCTTAAGTACTAGGATTCTAAAGGCACTCAGGATAAAATATGACTTCAAAGGGCAGAATGCTATGAGAATAAATATTAATCCTTATAGAATAAATTTATATAGCAGAATATATTCTCTTTTGTTCAGGCCAATACGTGTTAGTTTTGTAAATCAATTACATTTTTGATTGTGTGTGTATATATATATATATATATATATATGATTAAATCTACTCAAGCTCATAGTTTTTTTAATGTTTATGTATTATTTAGCCTAATGCCTGTGATTTCAAATCCATGGTAGCCATTAACAAGGCACCCTTTGTAGTTAAATTTTTGTAAATGACAAATTTGAATTTTATACTAATTCATCTACAATTTTGTATTTCTAAGACACTGGATCTTTCTGAATTGGAAGTAGCAGATACCTTGAACAAGGACTATTGTTTGAAGGATAAATTACCTAATGAAACTTTTGATGATCATGTATCTAATTCTGTTCCCAAACCTTATTTACGTATAAGGTCACCAACACAGTTAATGAGTGATTCTCGGGATCCTGACAGAAAAGTTCCTCATTCTTTAATGGAAGCTCAGTGGCGTCATCATCCAGATGAACTTGTTATAAATAGTTGCAATTATATGACTAAGGTTTGTACAGATACAACTTTCTTTTCAAATTGATTTATCTAATTTAATTGTCACTTAAGGAATTGTTATTTAACTTTAAAGTTATGCGTAAAATTATTGAACACTGAATTTTTGAATGTGAAAAATACTTTTAAAAACTAATTTTTTATTTGAAATAGAAAGGTTTATTATAAATATTTTAAGTAAAAGAAGTTGTGTACTAAAATTATTTTTTCTTAAACTATATAGCTAGTTTAGGATGAAAATATTTGCTGTATTCAAATGATGAATGCCTGAGAAACAAGCAAATTTAATGTCCAGTTTTTCTAAATTACTTAAACCAATTTCTTGAAACTGAACTGTTTCTGTGGTTGAAATGTTTATTAGTAGACATATACATTGGTACATACACTAGAGTGTAAAGCTTAAGCAATTCTTCCAATTGTTTCCATGATTCTAAAACAATTAATGGAGAAGCAATGTGATTAGTTCTGAGTGGAATACTTTTATGTCGAAAAAAGCATTGTAATAAATAAATAATTAAATAGGACACATGCACAGTATGAAATGAAACAATAACAGGTTGTTTTTTTTACAGAATGTCGTTGGTTCTAAGCACTGATTGACCTAAAGCAGGGGTGGTGAACCTTTATAGAGCAATGGGCCATTTTTTCTAAAAAACTATTTGATGGATGACGTATAAACGTGCTGTCAAATAAATATGACTTGTAATTATTAAGAAAATATTAAAATTAAATACTAACAACTCAAAACTATTTACTACAAAAAAAAATACATTTTGTACTTTATAATAGTAAATGTTTCAGTTATACATGTAATTCAAATTAAGTTGACTTCTGTTGTTGCAGATTAAATGGCAACTTACATTAGGATTGTAAGATGTTACTTTTAGCAGATTGCATGCTGAATTGGGGTCATCTGCCAAAGCGGTTTCTAAGGGAGCCTTTTATGTTTATTCATCTCTAAAAATAATGACTTACACGCATAGAGCAATGGTAAATATGGTATATAGCATGAACCAGCTTCTGCCAACAGTTAAATGTGACTGGAATCAAATTCCTCTTCCACATTTCTAAAATATCATTATTGGCATTTTTACTTATATTTCTTGCTAATCTTTCTGTTTCAATAAACACCAACTTTTTCCTTGTTTTGTTTAATTTCTGAATCCATATTGAACTAGACTGGAAATCAGTCAGTTGCGACTCAAATTTTTCAATTTCTATCCAACCGAATCGGGACAAGTTCAGTTTATCAAATGAAGTCACATCAAGGTACAGAATAAACTTGAGCGTTTCCTAGAATGCATGAAACTGAGAAATTTTGCTGAAAATTCCTTGATGAAGAGATTAGGTACACATAAAATCTTAAATATAATACAAATAAATTTTAAAATACAGTTGTAGCAACGAAATTGTGTCTATTCTATTCATAGACAAACTTTGCATCATTAGCAAATGGAATCCAAGAAGTAACTAAGGCAAGACAATAACAAATGAGTGTGCTCCCCGCGACCAATCACTTGCGTTTGTTTGTAATATTTCATAGTGAACTTTGTTATTTTGAACTAAAATCCGCTGGTTCGCCTTCCCTTGCCTAGAGTGTGAACAACAAACCTAAGCTTCTATTATGGTACATGAGTTTTCCTAACTGCAAGGGTTGGGCGACATCATTTATTTTTGGGCATGATAGCTCAGTGGTAATTTTTGTGAACTCATATCTGGTGTTGTATCATAAGTTCAAATCTTGATGCCACTGAAGACCTTTCTCTTTTAATCTTTTCTGGCTTGAAGTCATGTTAGTTTGGTGTAAAAAGTTTCAAGAGTGAGATAACAGCTAGGTTTTTGTCATTGTCACTTGACCAAGATTCAAAATTAGGATGTTGATCACCACCATTTCTTTGCTTTAGGTCATCCACCCTTTGCAATGCTTTAGAGTGCATTACTAAAAAATTGCATCAACTCTATTTGTCCATACTCAGCTCCGAATTATCTGACAGTTGTTGAGGTAAAAGTTTTCATTCTTCAATTAGCATTTGTGTAGAGATATTCTTCAGAGAATATGGTTGTGCTTCCAGGCATCTTCCCAAAGCATATCACACTTGTTCAATGAGATTTAAGTCAGGAGTGCCTGCTAACCAACTCATTTTCCATGTATCTTCACTTTCTAGAAGCATCTGAATAGCATGGGACTTGAGTTGCTGTGTGTTGCTTTCCATACTGCTGTCAAAGTCTATTACCTGCACCTTGGACTTCTTCCCAGTAACGACCTTCAGGAGGTGAATTTCCATGAAAATAGGGATCTCTGTCTATCCTTTCATCTTAATGTCTTCTTATACAAGGATCCATGAATCACTTTTAAAATCTCTTTTCCTGATCTTAGTAGGATGAATTAATGCCGTTACTTCTCAGTACCAACTAGCATCAAGAGTCATTTGTCTAACTGAAATGATTTATTTGGTAAGGCGGGACTTGAATTCATTGGTAAGATGCCGACTCTTTGTGTTCATTATACTGCTGTAAATGGTGTAGTGATGGACTGTTAGCAATAATATACAGTATTCATAATGTCAGGAATAGGCCTCTTTTCTGAAGACATCTGGCCAGAGTAAACTGGGACACTTATTGTCAGTTTGTAATACACAAGAGCCAAGAAACTTAGACCCCATTGTCTGCTTTCAGCTCTTTTCACTTTCATGACAATATATTGGTCATAATTTGTTATTTTTCCTTGAATAACCATCAGCAACCTTATTTTTTACAGCTGTACCTATCATTTTTAATAGCTTTCATAATACAACACCTCTGTCAATTCCTAACCCTTTAGTGACATTTGCCGAATTATATATCTCTATTGAGCTTGTCGATAATTCTACCATGTGTAAATATATCCTGATGGTTTCTCTTAACCTTATTGTGTACTTGTGATCTCACTTTCATTTACAGTGAATGTCTGAGAATGCACTTTTTATCTCCTTTTTAATTTCTCTTTCACTGGGCGTGCCAATGCCATGCATTTTGTGTGACCCTTGAAATCATGTTCCTGTTGTTTGCATTTGCATCATTCTGTTCCAAAACAGCTCTTTTCTATAATTTCATGGCTATATATGGAAAAATTACTTTGTTGCTTCAGTTTGTGCACTACTATATATCGTTGAAATGTTTCATATCTGACTGTCATTCTTTGCATAATGATTATTGTAATGACTCTCATTTACTTTCTAAACTACTTCTAAAACAAACAATGTCCGTTGTGTTAAAACTCTCCCAAGAAGCTATTCTCGGTACAGCAAAACCACGTGTCGTGTGTCGGTTCTCACCAAAGGAATTCAATTTTCTTCACCCCAAAAACGGTTCAGCATTTTACACTTCCAAAATAAGGAACTTTTTTGCCCTGACCACCTCGCTTGGGGGGCCGCGGTAGCCGAGTGGTATAGGTATCAGACCGGGGCTTGTCTTGTCACGAGTTTTAGCCCACTACCACTAAAGACCCGCCGTGTAGGGCAGTGATACACGTTAAATCTGTCAAGAGCTGAAACGTCCTCCCGTTGGTGTGGTGTGGTAGTTAGGAGAGGGGGGTGCCAGCTCAGGTGTCATCCATGTCACTTGACCATGATTCAAAATTACGTGGTCCGTCGCCAAAAGCCCTCGTGTAGCTGAACAGTGTGACATTAATATTCAATCAATCAACCTTGCTAGAGGGTCAATCACCTTCTTTCTTCAAAACAGCCACCCTTCCATTGGCACAGTGAATTGCGCCAAACATTCCATAACCGTCCGCCAACAGTAATACAAACACTACACGGCACTGCCAAGATTATGGTTAATTGCAAATTAAGCATAAATCTGAAATCATACCTGACCTCCAACACTCAAGGCTAAGGAGCCAAAGCAGCATAAGAGAGAAGAATGAACGAAAGATGGATTGTGGAAGAGCAGATGCGACCTGTTCAAGAGGTACATAAAACGAGAAAGAAAAAAGAACGCCGCTTAGAGCGAGAACTAAAATTGGAATTAGCGAGAAAGGAAGCAGAACTCCACTTAGAGAGAAAACAAGAATTGGAATAGAATAGAAGCAAGGCATAAAGAAGCGGAGACCAGGTTGAGTAGGAGACCAGACTCAACCTTAAGTCTGGTCTCCTCCTCATCTTCTAAGTACTCTTTACATGACAACAATTTCTGTTTCAACTGCAGAATTCCCAGGTCAGAGGCAACAGTTTCTCCCATTTCATGCAAAACTGTTACCAAATCTTGTTTTGTCGCGTTTTCAAACATTTTTTCCTTTATTTCTTGTTCTCATAAAAAAGAGCGTGTTGTAAAGTCTCTCATTTACTTTCTCAAATCAATTCAAATACTACTATCTTGATTATCACTACAATCTAACAAACAGTGTCTGTTGTGTTAAAACGTTCCCAAGAAACTATTGTTGGTACAGCAAAACCTTGTGCCATGCATCGGTTCTCACTGAAGGAATTCAATTTCCTTCCCCCCCAAAACAGTTATGCACTTCCAAAACAAGGAACTTTTTTTGCCCTGACTGCCTCGCTCGAGGGTCAATCACCTTCTCCCTTCAAAACAATCACCCCTCCATAGACACAATAATTGCGCCAAACGTTCCATAATCCACCACCAACAGTAGTCCAAACACTACAAATATTGTGTAATTCCATGTAAAAAAGACCCCTCAGGGGGCTTATCATCTTTAGATTGGTACAGGTGTCACAATCCCGAGGTGTCCTATTGATCTTTTCCTATTCCCAAGGGCTTTACTGTCTTTTATAAACATTGGTTTGACGACCCTTTGGGTACCCTAGTGATCCTTCTCTATTTTCGACCCTCTTTCTTGTCATTCAATTTCTTATTTTCCCCATCTACAGACCATTTTGCAGATGTATGTAAATACAATTATTTATTAATTTGTTTTTATTAGAATACTTATTATTCATTATTAATAGCATGTTGGGGTTTCTATTTTCTATCATGTTAATTTAGTTTTATTTTTCCTTAATTTCATTCCCTATTTGGATTTTGTTGCCTTATTTGTTTTTGACCAACATTGTTGATTTGCCAACTTCCATGTATGCCATGTGCGGCGTCCCCTAAGGAGGAAAATGGTGTCCTGAAGATACCTTTTGCATTCCCTTTGGCCCACGCTTCACTGTAGACGAGTGGCAGGAGTGAATCCGCTCCTGTCAATTCATTGGTGATAAATCTCTTCAAAGTCCCTGGAGAGACATTGCTGTAGAGCTAGTACTGCAGGTAAGGGGTGTCCAGTTTACCCGTTTCATCCTCACACGGATGTTGTAGTGCTATATCCTGGATGTACTCCAGGTAAGCACCGAACCTGACTTGTCAGTTGACTTGTACACTGCCTCCCTTGTTTGGGTTAGGCATGCCAGGATGAGGTTTATTTTGCACTTATGGATCCAGATCAGCTGGACCCGTTTAAAGGCCTCTTTATACCCACTATCACTATTGACCAAATTGCAACTAATTCTAAATTTTTTTTTAATTTCACTACATCGCATTGGCATGTCTAAAATATCACCATTTGCTTTTTATAAGGCCCTCATTTGAATAGGTGGTGAACCGAAATCCGTAAAACTATTGCATTTCTTGGAGTTGCTTATTAAAACTAAGTCTGCTTTACAAGCTTAAGTCCTTTCTTGCAAAAACTTTTTAAAATTCACTTGTAACAATAAGTTCTCATAAATCACTCGGCTGTTGCCTAGTTGTCGTTTCTGAACCTGGCCTATTGTAGACTTCTGAAGCAGAAATCCTCAAAGGATTCTCTGATCAGGGTGTAATTCAGGTCAGAAGAATCACAGTAAAAAAAAACGCAATAATTTTTCGGACAAAACATTTAATTTAATATTCAATAGCCTGAAACTACCAAATATTAACTGTAAAATGCGCCAGTACATTCTGCATGCTCAGTGCTGCTTCAAGTGCCCGAGATTCGGACTTTCACAAACTGCTTGCCGTGGACAATTAACGTGCTCTAGATGTGTATCTGTTAGACATGCCTTCTCAGATTGCAGTCTGGAGCAAAAATGTGTTACTTGTTTACAGCTTCATTCATCTGATTCCATATTATGTCCAAAATGAAAAACAGAAAAACAAATTCAGGAAATCAGGATTAAGAAAAATATCTCTTGCTTAAAGGAACGTAAATTAATAGTTCCTCAGTTATCCCAAACATCTGCTCAAGCCACTAAACCTTCAGCTACATCTACTTCTACTCAAACAGATCTGAACGTAACAATTATCTGTCGGCCTTTGCAGTGCCTGAAACCCTTATCCTTCTGCCAATCCGATACCAAGTATGTCGCCTTCAATGTCTGTTATCTCTAGATCAACTCAGAAACATCTACTTCCTTTCTCATACTCAGTAATTTTTACCATATCGCACAAGTCTCAGCCACTTATTCCCAATTCTTCTTTCACGACCAGTGGTCTAAAATGCCTCTGTTTCATCTTTACCAACTGAAACATGCAATTTCCTTCCACTTCAGACATATTTCCTGCGCTGTCAACTGAAATTCAGCTATCTATCCCTTTATTTAATACTACAGCTACCATATCCAATAGTCAAGTTTCTGACTATTGGATATTTCTACTTTTCTCCAAAAAGTAGGAGGAAGCGCACAAAAGAACTGAAGCTTGATATTGAAATTAAATTTTGCGAAATGACACCTTGCAAGCCCAAGAAAAGTTCATTAGCACATCAGAAGATGAAGACATGATTCTCTACAATGTTGATGAATCATTAATGGAGGATCATAAAGGACTGGTTTTATGCATTACATAACATCGACCAGGAACCGAAAAAAATAATTTCTGCATATCATTTTTAGTTTCTTGTGTAAATAGCGTGTTCCAGTTATAAGTTTTTATTTTCACTTTATTAGTAATTTGTCTTACATTTTAAAAGTTGTAATATTAATGTATCGATTTTTTAACATGATTTTATTGTTTTGAATTTGTTTTAAAGTTTTATAATTTTTAAAACAAATGTTCGAAGCAGTATAGCCGAAATTGCCTCTCACTCTTACGCCAATAAACCGTACAATCACTCACTCATCCAAATCAATAAAAACTTAAATGTTTTATTTTTATCATGTTAATATTTACTTAAGGCACTACATAAGGCATCTTAATAGGTATTTGAAAAAATGCACAAAATATTATCCTTAGACACTCGCATGTTCATGAGGAATTCAGAGCTTCAAGCAAAGTACGAACTCTTTATCAAATCACAAGAAGACATGCAATTAAATTTTTTAATAGGATTGATAATTTAACAAGTTCTTCTATTAACAAAATTAACTACTACATCCCAGCTTTAAATTTTCATAGTCCCAGACAAATTTTAATTGATCCTTCATTTATTTAAAAAATACCATTTTTTAGTTTTGCATTTTGTGTTTCTGCTTAATCATTCAAAAAATTTGTCATATTTTTCAATTTAAATCTTACTGATTCTTACTCAAATTGCTGACAATTTTCTGAGCCAATCATAATCCATTCTTTCACAACCTTTTGAGTTTCATCTAAAATATCTCTAAAACTTGGACTTTTTTGCCGAATATGGTCTTGCCCTAGATCCACTCACCATCCTGATAATTTATTTCAATTATTTTCTCTGCATTTATAAATTTTAAATTAAACAGTATTAAGTTTTGGAATTTTCGTAATATATCCCTGGGTAAAAGAGTACATGCATCACTGTCATACTGTATAAAAATTTTAAATATAACTTTTGGTGTTCCTATCTAAAATTCAGTGCTAGATTATTAAAATTCATCAAACATTCAAATAAGTTCTGTGATAGTAAATCTTTTTTTCATTTCATTTTTTAAATCATAACTTTTTTTGTAAGTTTCTCAAGTCAACTCTGTCATTTAATTTACTCTTTTTATTGATTGTGGTAACATCAACAGTATGAAGAAAAATATAAATTCTTCTCATTTATTATTAACTAAAGAATAGTATTAAATATTTTTTTAAAAATATCTTTAAACCATTTGCATCAGTCTATGTATAGTTGATTTAGTTTCATTGAAAACTGGTGGGGGGGGGGTGTTTCTTTTTTAATTTTTGTAATGTTATGTAATTTTGTATATATGTTTTTTTAAAAAATATTAGCAATATCCTTCATATTTAATTTTCAAAATTTTGGGTATTAATATTGACAATTTAAAAAACAGTGTAGTTATTATTATTTTTTTTGTAGTACTTAGGCTCTACATTAGTAAAAGAATTGCATGGTTTAGAATCTACAAAGACTTCAATTCAGAAACTTAAAGCATCTACTAAAGATATTGCCAAGAAACCTAGTATTATCCTTTCCATATCCTATTCTGGAGTGAAGTTTATTAATGCTGAGTCTCAGGTATGTTGCATATTTTATCATTTTTACAGTGACATGTTTATAAATTTTTTTCTGAAAAATAGACACACTTGTTTGACTTTATAAAAGTTTTAATTCTTGAATAAGAGTGAGTTAAAATCTGAAACAGTGTATCTCAAACATATTTTTTGTTACATAGTGTCATGTTTGGAATAGTAAAATGTCATATTTTGCCATAAGATTTGCACAGGAAGATTATCTTCAAGCATTATTTTTTTTATACATCCGGAACTGATCACCTGCTGTTTTAAAAAAAAATTAATATCCCCAGAAATATAATTACTATAGTGTGAAAAATATGAAATATATATATATATATAATATATAAAAATTTCTTTGATTTTGTTATATTGTATAATCACATTTGGGTGTAGGGGGTGATAGTTAAATTTCTTGTACTGTTACAAAGTTTCAACTACTGTTACCTTCCTCAGTAGTTTCAATAGAATACTTATTAATATAAATATGATGACTGTATCATTTGACTACCTCATTGCAAATACATATTCCAAACTTTGTGTTACTTAAAATCTCATAGAATTTTTGTGGACTTGAATAGTATTTATTTGGTATATAATTTTAATGATGAAACCCTGTATTTTTACTACTTTTGTTCATTATGTTTACATATTTAGTTTTTAATTTTGTTTTTAAATTTATTAGCAACTTGTTTGTGAACATGAAATTCGGAATATTCATTGTGCCTGTCAAGACGCTGAGGATTTACGGCATTTTGCTTATATTACCAAAGAACATCAAACTCACAATCATTATTGCCATGTGTTTTCTTCTCACACAGTGGTATGTGTCAAAAAATAATTTTTTATATTATATTTAAGAACAGATTGCTTACAAAAAATTTTTGTTTATACTTTTTTTAATCAATTTTATATATTTAAGGCAATAATAAGAAGTGTAAAAGATTGTGTGCATTTAAATGGAAACTAAAAAATATTCATAAAATTCATAAAATTTTATGACTGAAGGTCTTGGATCTTTATATATAATATATTCTTTTATACATGAAAAGTATTTCTCACATATGTGTATGTTATGTTTTATAGTCTATATCCTTATAATTTGGCTTAATTTTGAACATGATTGTTTTGGAAAGAGGTGGGTGTTCAATTTTAAAACGTTTTTAACATCAATATTTATTTTTGTTTAATTCAGGATTTTTTTTCGTCAAATTATGTTATTGATAAGTATATATATTCTCTAATATTCAGTTAAACAATCATAACTTAATTGGATT
This sequence comes from Trichonephila clavipes, assembly GCA_019973935.1. Classification (NCBI taxonomy): domain Eukaryota; kingdom Metazoa; phylum Arthropoda; class Arachnida; order Araneae; family Nephilidae; genus Trichonephila; species Trichonephila clavipes. The sequence continues at coordinate 895,997 of BMAU01021292.1, read as the reverse complement.
GTATATTAAACATTTGTACAAATTACATTTATAAAAAATTATGACTATAAATTTTGGTTTTATTCAGGAATTGGCCTCCGAAATAATATTAACTCTTGGTCAAGCATTTGAAGTTGCTTATCAGATGGCCATGAAAGAAAAGGCTGAAAGAGCTTGCATTACTGGTCAAAGAAATTATATTAATTCTAGAAATATTTCTGCTTCATGACAAGTTGATATTTTATCATTGTTTTGTATAGTTTTCATATTTATACATTGGCTATTCTGATATTTTTTAAATGTTAATTTTTTATGGTGTATAACATTTTACAAGGAAGAATGAAATATTTGGTCTTGAGACATAATTTGTGTATTTATTTCTTTTATTTTTATGCAGCAGCTTAATTTTAGAGTATCCTGAATGTAAATGAAGTATACTTATTTTTTAAAAAATACATAGATTTTTTTGCAGTGATTATTAATTGCTATTGAGTATTGCAAAATATTTTAATTTTTAAAAAGGAAAACTGGTAGAGCTCTGCAGCTATCATCTTGTATGAATATAATTACTCAAGTGTTTCATATCTTAGCAATGAAAGTAATTTCTAGAAATTATATACTAAAGTGTGCAATTTTTTAATAGTATTGTGTCATGATTTTTGTACAGGAAAAATGTGTTTCTTACTTTATTCTTATTTCTTATTAGCATTAGTTTCAACTTATAATTAACAGTAGTTTCAGTTTATTAAAAGTTCAACTTAACAGAAATATTTAAAGTCTTGATGTAATTAACTTTTATTAAAATTTTGTTTTTGTAATAATTTTAAATGTTTGCAAAATTTCAGTGAATTGGTTACATAAATAGTTGTCCCCTATTTCCTTCAAAAATATTAAAGTGTCATATAGCCTTATATTTTCTTGATGTAATATTGTGTTTTTTATTTGTTTTGTTAGATGTTTAGCTTGAATTTAAAATATCCTTGAAAAATTCGAAAATATATGCATAATTGTTATTTATTCGAGTGCTTTTTTCTTTAATTGTTAATTTAGGAAGCAATATTTTGTTTACATGTTTGTTTGTTTTTGGTATTAATAGATATGTTGAAAATATATATTTAAATACTTTCTTGTTCTTTATATAATTTTCCCTCCATTTTATTGGTTATATACTTTTTTATTAGTAAGTTATCAATCTAATCTTAAATTTTTTTTAAATACTTAAATAATTTTAAAACTCTGTGTTCAAATGAGTGTTATGTACCAGTAATGTGTGGGAAGGCAACAGATTCTTATAATCTTATTTATTTTTCTATCTAGAAATTAAAAGTGTGAGCATTATTGCATATATGTCTGTGCAAAAGTACTTACTCATTGTAATGTAGTTTGATTTTTGGAAGAAAAAAAATTTGGTTCAAAATATTTGTGATTAAATAAATTTAAATGCATTTTTATTAATTTGTCTAGGTATTGTGTGACTTGCTTTAATCTGCATTATGTTTTTAATTTATTTTTTGAATTTTCTCTTTTTTTTTTAATACGACTTGCAAGTTTGATACACTTTCATTGAAAAGGAAACATTCTATTCTTTTATTGATATCTTTATCATTGTATAGTCAAATGCCTTCTGTGTTAATTTGTATAGCTTGTTTAAAGATTAAAAATGCAAAATATTCTTTTGTAAAAAGAATTGTTCCGTATTCTGGGGAGGCATTGCTGTGTTTTAGTCAAATTTTGCTGAATGTATTATAATATTTTTTAACATTAGTAAATTGTGTCTTAAACCAAAGAGCTGTTTTGCCCCTGTTTGACTGTTCCCTCTTTCTTCCAAACATTTTGTAAATATTGTGCGAATCATGTCATGCTTTTATATATTTTTGTTGAGTGTATTTTCCTAATAATTAGATTTGAATTGTTTTCTACTTTTTAATCATTTTTGTTTTAGGTTTATACAGCTCAATAGTGCTAAATTACATAAATAGATATTTTCATGTTGTTCAAGTGATACTTATTCTAATTGTTCACATAATTAAAAATTAATTACCCACTAATTTCGATTTTAAAATACCTATTAATTTTAAATTAGGTTATGCTAGTTGTCAAGTTTTTCTGGTTATTTTCAGTTTTAATTTAAAGAATGAACTCATTTTCTTGTTTTTGATCGATCAATTCATGATAAAATTTTACTTATCTGAAATATTATTCTGCAACATGATCAAATCATTCATCTAGTTTAACTTTCTTATGCATTTAATAACACTGATACAACTTTTTGCAACTTTTCAAAGAATGGCTTAATACAAAGCATTTTTGCATTTTATTTAAATTTTACCAATATGAATGTAATTAAAATCTCCAAGCCACATTGGATCTTCTTCTTTGACTGACTTAATGCATGCAAACTAATGTTTTAACGCAGAGGTTCTCAACCTTTTTTCCACTGGGCCACATACATATGATAGGTATTTCATGCAGAAGGAAAACACTGTAAGACCAATGCAACATTGGACAAAGTAAATTTGATCAAAATATTAAAACTCATTTGTTGGTTTTATTTTAATACTATATTAACCACTCTATCAAACACACAAAAAAAAATTTACTTTTATAATTTTTTTACTGAATTATGGGGTAGTTTTGGTTTCCTTTCATCCATGACAAAGACCCTCTCTATTTTTTTATTCTTCTATCAAACAAAGCATATTGACAGCAAAATTGATAGATATGATTGGTTGAATTTCTTGCTAAAGTTTTACTACATTGTTTTTTTAAGTAATTGAATGTCTTGGTGCAATAGGCCATGACTGGGCTACTCAGAAAAGGCAAGTGTCACAGGTTGAGAATTGTTAAAATTTCAACTTTATTCCATAAGATTAAAACTGCGATATCACACATACTTGCAACATTTATTTTAATTATCTTTTTAGTCAAGGGAATATTCTAATGGTAAATTTCCAATTTCTTGTATATAATATATATGTACATATATCAAAACTTGACTCTTTCATAAGATGATATCTTGGTGTAGGGTATGAGATGTTACTTTCTTTCCTTTTTGGCAGTTGTAAGATGTATTTTTAATTTATGATCATGTTTAAGTCAAATCAATCTTAAGATAACCCAGTCACCTGATTGTATAGTGAATGAAGGCTTGCACACAAAATGCAGCAAGTGTGGGCAGCAAAAGAGAGTAGAGCAGAATGGCATGCATATAGGTTTTTATAGTTACCTTTAAAAAAAATTTTAAGTTTTCTGATTTCCGTTTGTTCAGCAGAGATTTAAAAATGGAATTTGTCGATATGCAAGAAAGTTGGAATAAATTTGTTCCGGAATTGAAAATAAGTTATAAGGCGATGGGAACTCACCTCATATACAATCTTAGGTATTTCTTAGTAGTTGCTTATAGTGTTAACTTATGTCCCTGTTAATAATTTCATTTGTTATATATAGTGTTACATTTTAATGTAATTTTTAATTTTGTGTGTCCAAAACTGATTAAGATATTTCATATTAAATAGATTTATTATTTAAGTCTCATATTTTTAAAATATTTGTAATTGCTTTAAATGGTGCATCTCTGTAAAATGTATGACAAATACATTAAATTTAATCATTAAGAGACAAAATTGTCAGATTCACATATTTTTCATATTTCTTTTATGTAAATCCAATGTTTATTAATATAAACACAACCACCACCTACCAAGTTAATATATTTTTTTAATTTTGGTTGTTGATGAATTTTTGATTGGTTTTTTAAAATTATTTTACTTTAAAAGGTTAAGGGTCATAGGTTTTTTCTTATTTCTAGGATTCTGTACTTAATTAACAATAAGAGACCTATATTCTTCTGAATGCGGGCATTCATACGTTTTAGAAGATTTTTTTAAATTTTTATTGCTAGCTTCGTTAATATATATATTAACATGTATGATTTGCCAATAAATACCATGAACTGAATGTTTTCTTATGGAGTTGTTTCAATCGAAAAATTTAAATTGATTATTACTCACATGTAAGGTCTGCTTAGACACCAATATTGCTCTGATATAACTTAAAAATTTATTTTTGTTCAGTTTTTCAGAATTTTGTATTGAAATTGTTATAATTTGTATTAAGGCCTTCCAGAATATATATGTATATAAGTTCAAAATTATACATTACAAATCATTAACATTTAATTGTTTTTTTCAGTTGCATCATATTAGACTTCAAACAATCTACTTTTCAATCAGTAAATTATTTGTCAATATTTTCCAGTCTCTGATAATTGAAATTCAGCTGTTAAAATTATATGTATAGCAACATAATTTCAAAACATTTATTCTGATTCAGAATTTAGATTTTTTTAAAAATGCTAAAAAATATATATCATTTAAAATATTTCTAAAATATTTGCTTTCCTTTTTTTTTTTTTTTTTTTTACTATTAAAGAAACCTCTTCAGAAGAGGTTTTCTATGTAAAGTTTTTTGAATGAATAGAGAGTAGATGTAAGTAAATATCAACATAATTTAAGCACCAAATTTCCTTGTGCTTATTTTACGCCGACACGAATAATGTGATAAAAAACATTCGTCTTCAGAAAAGTGTACAATAAAGTTTTGAAAGAAATACCATTTATGTTTTATAAAATAAATAACAGATGGCACTGAAAGCTTTTGTGACTTGGCTGATGTATTTCAGCTACATTTAGTTTTGTCCAATTACGTTCAAGAACGAATTCAGTTCCTCGGACAGATATTACAGTTGCTAGTATTACAGACGTTAGTCGCTAGCATCATTTTGTATTGTCTTAACCTGAACTGAAGTAGAAAATTGGGAAACTGCAAGATTGTTTAATGTTAATGAATCAAATATTTAGTTGTGGAGAAAAAAACAAGGCTAATTTTGAAAAATGCAACCCAAAGCTTTTGAATCATGGATTCGATGAAGCATATCTTAATGAGAATGTTAAAAATGCTGTGACGTCTACATCTGCAACTATTACATGGAGGACTGACAAAGAAATTACAGCTTTTAGACGTTTGAATTAACAAACATTTAAATCGAAAGTTCAGAAACTATGGGGACAGTGTAAATGTTTGATGTAGAAAAGAATTTTACAAAAAAAAAATTCTGTACAATTTATTACTTATAATTTTAATCATATTGTGTTTTTTTAAAACAAATTTTATGTGACACTACATTATTCACAGTATATATTTTGTATTCACTGTCAAAATTGCTGTGGATAATACACTGCTGCGGATTATATAAGGAAAATACGGTATATATGTATTATTTGGTTTTACATTTTAAACTTTTGAAAATTATTTAAAATGATGGTGTTCATCTTATGTGTTAAGTTATTTACAAAATTGAAAGATTTCTCGTATGCATTTTTGTATATGGAAAAGAAGGGGAAAATATAACTTCTGTCTGTCAGAATATAATGTAAAACTTGTAATCCATTATTTTCTGTGTTCTGAAAAACTTACAATTTTTGTTTAGTTCTTATAAGTGTGGGCTGACAGTTTAAAATTGCTTCTGATACCTAGTGATCCAAATTAATTACAGGGGGAAAAAAACTCATGCATTTTGAATTTAGGAAGGTTGTTCACTTGCTCAATGTTATAACTGCAGTTCACTACCAAAACTAGAGTGATTGTCTGTCTCTGTATCATACCGGGGGAGGGGGGTTGCATCATGTGGTAAAGCTTGTCTGTTCCATTTTTGTTTGCTTATTTTTTCTTTAAAAGATTAATACTTTATTATTTAGTTATGCATGCAATCAAAATTTGTCTATTAAAATTTGCATTTAAAAGATTGTCATGACATGGACAACTGCCATTTATATAATTGACAGATAAATTGATTTTTACTTTTTTAGTGGAAAGAAGATATACATGTTATTAAATTGTTGGAAATAATATTGCTTTACTCTTGTCTGCAAATACTGCAGAGTGACTTTACCATCTTATTTTTGTATTTAAATAACAGATGAAACAGTTTATAGAAAAAAGTACTGAGGTAATGAATAGAATACACAAAAACTTAAGTTCTTCTAGTTACTATCGACTAATAAATGTAACATTTATTAGTATTATATAATTATAAATGGAGCATACTCCAAAAATAAACTCATTATTTATTTTACATTGTTTTTAAATGTTTTTCAAAACTTATAGAGGTGGCCAATTTGTTGTCCCAAATTCAATTTTTACCCTTTGGATTTATTTTGCATATTAATACTAATAGCTTATTTGAAAGTTACATCATCTATCTAAATAAAGATATTGTGAATGGTATTGTGGGATTTTCTTAAAATGTTATGTATACTTAATACAAAGATCTTATCAAGTATATGAAGAACACTCTCGAAAATTGTCTCTTCAAGCATATGCCATACTGTATTTTATTAGCACAAATATTTTACCTATTGAAAAACTTTAAGACTAAATTGAAATATTAATCTCTATAAAATACACTTAGAGTAATGTTTCTTATTTTAATGCTTTTACATCTAATAATTTTGTTTTCTTCCATCTCAATTTCTATGTAAAATTTGTGTCTAAGATACAGCGTCTGTTTTTAGCTATAAAACATCGAGTTTCAAGTATGCAAAATTCTTCCGTTCTTAACTAAAATTAAAATTTTAAATTTAATGTTTAATGATAATGTTTTGCAGCAATGTGCTAAGAGAGGATATTGCTTGTTATCAGCCTTTATTTTCTAAAATCATTGTTTCAATAAGTCATATTTTTAAACCACTTAACTGGAGATATTCAAAAAATTTTGTTTGATGTAATTTCTTAAGTATAACGAAAATAAGTCATTATGTAATTTCTAAAAGAATACAGCTTATGTGTGTCTTAATTCATAAATTTTATGTTCAATTTTGTATATTTTAGAAATTTTATTTGTTTTGATGTAATATCGCAAAGAATCTCATTTTCATTCAAGTTTTTGTAATATAATTTGCTGGAAATGCTTTTTTTCCCTAGTCTACTTTTCTTGAAGACACAAAAAAAATTTTCATGAAGCTATATTTCTCACTGTTTATTTATTATTTATAAGAGTTCCTTTTTTATTGAAAAAGTGATGATTATAAAATATTTATAACCTTTATAGAATGAAACAGATATTTTTTGAAATTGGGATGAAAATTTAAAGGAAAGAGTTATTCTGTTATTTTTCCCAAGGTAAAAGTTTGTGTTGATGGTATATAGCCCATAATTATATAAATCTGATAATTTGTTATTTTCAAAAACAAGAATTCTTATATCCTCATTTTAAGTATGTTTCAGCATTTGTGTTAAAAATGGCATGCACATTTTTCTTAATCAGACTAAAGTATAACTTCAAACTTTTAAAATTGTTTTTGTGTGTTATTTTGTTATGTTGACTATTGTAGTACAGATTTGTTAGTATGAAATGTTGACTTATTGATATTGAGACAAAATTGAATATATATAATGTTGAATTATTTAACAAATCATTGTTAAAATTCTTAGTGTATTTTGGCATACAAAAATAATTTGTTGTTCCTCAGTTACTTTTTGTGTCTAAATATTCTGTAGATTATATACCTGTTTCAGCGTACTTGTTTAAGAAGCTGTGATAGAAAGAGATTTGTCAATTTAATCCAAAATATTTGAAAGTTTTGATTTTGTAAGGAATTCTGAATGCTTATAATTATTTTTTAAAAATTTATCGAAATTATTTCTTGTAAAAATGCGTTTTATGATTTTAGGTAACAGCAATAATATATGCGACTTTGTTTTGGAAACTCTTTTACTTTTTAACTAGACACATAAAATTAAATCGTATTAAACATATTTCATGTATAAATTAAAAATAGATTAAGATAGAGAGTTTTTTATTAGCATATTAGAATTATATAAGCTTTATGTATCACTTGTGAATATTGCTCAATAAATATCTTATGAATATGCCATAGTTCTGCATACTTTATAAATTTTAGAATGGATGTCTTCCCTTTCACCCTTTAAGGTTTTGATTGCACTTTTGATGATATGAAAGCTAATTTATGTTCAAACATTTTAATGCCTTTGATAGCTACAGCCAAAGAAAGCGTTTTTGAAAACAAATACTTTGTAATTTATGGTGCATTAATAGAATATCTATTTCAGACTTTTAAAACATTCTTGTTCACTATGCAATAGGTTTTTTTTTTTTTGTTTAAAAAAAATTGAATTTATGTAGTTTTAAAAAAAATTTAAGTTTCATGTTTTGCAACTCACAATTTTTTATTGTCATGACATTGTATAGCTTTTAGCCGAATTGTGTTTCTATGCATAAAATGACTATGTACATGCTATGTGGTTTTCGTTTTGGTAATCAATTTATTATCAAAATTATCATTGGAAATATTATAAATTTTGCTCAATTGTATACATTTTCTACTTCAAATGCTGTACATCCTCCAGTTTCAGCAATTTTAATACACAATATCAATAAAACATTTTCTTCCAATGTTTATTTTAAATTTTTTGGATACACACTAGACATAACTTACGAGGGAAATGGTCAAAATTTAACCACATTTAAATTCGTTCTTGAATTTAAATCAGTATATCATGTCAGAAGTATTCTTGTGTTCAAAAAGTTCTTTTGAAATTCGTGACCATTTTTTCCAATAGGGCATTGGAAACTCGAGTATCAGCCAATTCCGAAGTCGAGTCACTACGTTAACTAAATTTAAAAAAATAATCTGAAACTAGTTTTTACAAAAATACTTAAAAATATAGCTTGAAATATTAGCCATACTGAGTACTTCTCGTGATTCAACTTTCATTTTGAGTTTATGAACCTTGACTTATGCGCCATTTTCAAATCTCGTTGATTCGCAAGTGCAAGAGCCTGATGAAATCAGTAATGGGATTGAAAAAGTTGTCGAAATAAATTTAGACGTTCAAGAACTGCTGGATTCCTACAATCAAGAGTTGACAATTTCTGGCTCATAGAAATGCATGAGCAAAAGCAGGACATTGAAGAACTTGAGTCTTTAGACCCAGTTCAATCAGAAGATCGAATGACGGTTGGGAATTTGACGGAAGGCCTCAGTTTAAATGGAAAATGGTTACAAATTTTAGAAACATATTGACTCCAACGAAAAGCATATGAGTGAGCTCATTAGTTTCTAAATCCATAAGCTTTAAACCTCTTAGGTTTTTATTTATATCATCAATTAAGTTCCTAAGACCTTTAGATGATTCAATACAAAACCTTTCAAAATTTAAAATATTCATAATATGAGAATTTATTATTAGACGTTTGTTTTCATATCTTTTAATTAAAACAGTCATTAATGACTCAAACGTATCTTCCGAGGTTTCGGTAGTTCTTGCTTCACCTTTCATAGCAGAACGTAAATAAAACAGTTTTTGCATATCATTTAGCACTGAATTATTCGTAATTAGGCTATCAAATTTTTTTTTAAATCAGTCCAATTTTCTATTACACCATGAAATTCAGGTAGGCTTACACATCAGGTAATTTAACGAAACTAGATTTTGAATTGTCATTATTACTTGAAGCAGTATTACAAATAGATACATTTTTAGAAATATCATCATGCTTTAATAATAAAGTTTGTAAGCCTACCTTTATGGATTCCAGATCTGGTCAAAAGTCAATTCCAAATTTGGTAATTTTTCTTCTAGAACTTCATATTCTATTTTCAATGATTCCATACTAGAAAACATTTCTGAAATGTTGTCTAATTTACTTTGAATTAACAATCTTGCATTTAGAGTTTTATCCTTTAAAAAGGTTTGTGATTTTGGCCTTACCATTGCCACGACAACGATTTAATAGAGTTTCAATTTTTTCCGTTACGGATGCTGAAAGTGTTTCATTTGACTCAATAGCTCCTGCTCCTTCCATTTTGTTTACGAAGCTAAGAACGCTGAATTCAACAACAAATTATTTTAAATTCTACACAAGTTTCCCCCAGCTCGACGGACCACATGTTTGGTTATTAATTTAATGGACTGTACTCGAAATTATTATTTAAATCCAAATTTTATAAATGCGACTTCCGATATGAAGTCTTTCGAACGATCTGACGTATTTTTACAAAGCATTCGAGTTGATACAAAACATTGCTGCGGCAACCCTATGCGTTGCCATTATTTGTTTACAATTCTAAATTTCGCCAAGATGTGGCGCCAACATGCCAAAGTTTACATGGACATTAACAAGCGTTACAAACCGAAGCATGACGCTCATTCAAGTTCACTCTCCAGCAAAACGCTCCTATAGAAGTTATCACTTCAATAAGAGTAATAGAGCTCGTAAACATCCTAGTTTTAATCAGGGTTCAAATGCTCAACGCTTACGATGGATAGAAGAAAAAGTTAAAGTGGGAAGAAACGCTAATTTATATTAAGTCCAGAAATTTTTTTAAAGCATTTAACTTGCAGATATTAAATATCTGACTACTTAACTATATATATATATGTATATATTATTTGTCTCGATCGTTAAATAGCTGTAAAAATTAGACTCCTAAGAACAGGATTTTGGCTTAATTTTTTTTTCAGATTTACCTTTCTTGTTATAAGAATTGTGTGAGTAATGTAACTGCATACTGATGTACATAACAGCAATTTCTCTAAGCCGACTTCAACCTTTATGACAATTTATATTATTACTAATTGTATGAAATTTGGAATAATTCCTATTGTATGCTTTTTGAAAATATATTGATAAATAAAAGTGATTGGATTTAAAAAATATGAAGTAGCCAAGGCTACAATTCTTTGAAATGATATATAAAATAAATTATAGTTTAAAAAAACCTAAAAAACGCGCTTTTATAGCGAATTGAACTAAAAAGTAAAAAATAATTCTTAATCTCTTTATATATAAGACGCATTTGTTGTCTGTCTGTTCCCTTATAACTCAAGATCCAGACAACCAAATAATGTGAAATTTGGTACACGTATACAAAATTACATGGGGAAGGTTCTTAAACAGGACAACTAAAATTTTGTTTTGGCAACATTTAGGTATTATCGCGGGATGTTTATGTATGTGATTTTGCTTACAAATTACAACTTATTTATTTAGAATGCGAAGATTATAATTTTGACAAACTAAAACTTCGTATTGATAAGGGTTATATTTCAGTTCTTATTACTGCAATTAATGTAAGTATAGTATTTCCGCTATCTGTTTTAGATAGTATGCAATTAATAATATTTTGCAATTTCATGTGTCTTTATTTTAACCTTTAAGGGTATACTATTGGCTTCAGTGCATAAAATTGCCTTGCAGAAAATCAAACTTGGGTAATCATACTGCCCTAGCAAAAGCAGTGTTGGTAGTAATTACATATCAAACTGGAACAGGCATCAGAGAATGAGCAAAACAGACAAATGGCCTGTTAAATACCCGTTGAGGAAGCAGGTAGTCGTAAGATAAATTATTTTTGGAGCTTATGTACTATCCTAACAATCGCCAATGTTCAAAATAACTTGCCAAGTTGGCAGCCCCGATTTCGCATGTCATACATATGCTGAATTGTGAGTCATGTGCTTCGTTTCATATAGTGTCGCCAATAGGTTGCGGTTATATGTAAGTACCTTATTTTTTTCAAATTATGCTTTTGCATTAATAAAGTTAGTTCGGTTCTTTTTATGTCAGTTAATGTTAGTATTGTACTTCATTTTTGAATTTATTTTTATGCGCGGAATATATATACTTTGGATAATTTTTTATTTAGTACTTTTTGCAGCTAAAACACATTAAAAAATTTGAACGAATCCAGAACATGACACTACGACAGATCTCATGTACCAATTGGTATATGAGGAATTCTGTGCTCAGGAAGGCTATTAATTTTAAAACCATTAGGCAGTTTATCAAAAACTGGCGAAAAAATCGACAACTCAGAAAACATTTCGATCCAAAAAATCGAGAAATACGCCCCATCACGATTTGTACACAGACCAAGAACCATTCTACTAAATTAACACTTTATTATCACCACCACATCAACACTTATATATCTATTTTTTATGCAATAACACCACTTTTCGAAGTTTGCATTCCAAATTCGAACATTTCAATCTACTCAGGAACAAAATTCACTCCAAAACATCAGATACTTATCGACCAATAGGAGAGCTTCGCTTGCCGTACGGCATCTGGCAGCCTCCGCTCCCGCACACGGCGACGGTACCACTACCGGGACCGAAGACATTCACTTAGCACGACAACCAATCACAGAGCTCCCTCTCGCAAACGATCACAGGACTTCACATCACACAACATGTCACAAATAGCTGCTACCTCATTGGACAGGCAGTCAACCAGCCCTAGGTTCTCATTGGCCGAGGGAATTGCAAGTTAATTCTTAAACACTGAAATAGTAAATGTTTTTTGCTAGCTTTGAAAAAAGCTGTTCTTTCATTACCTAGTATTTAAATTTCACTTTTTCAAGTAAATTTTTCCTTTATTATTCTTTATAAATAAATTTTCTTAAAATCTTTATTAAAATGGGCAAGTAATTAAGTTTCTCAAGGTATCTAATTTACCAGACAGGAGATAAAAGCCCTGACGGGCTAAGTGCTCTACAACCCAAACCCAGCTACATAAAAATGCTGTAACATATTTCATAAGAATAAATTATCAATTAAACTTAGTGACGCAAGAGCCCATGAGGGCCGAGGCCTACTGTACCCATCTCAGTATACATGACCTTGGGCGCTGAGCAGATGTTTCGGTCAGGTGGTCAAACTTACGACAAAAAAAACCCAATGTTTAGTCCCCAAGCCAGCTTGGTACTCATTAATCGACCCATTGAAGGGATGAAAGGCTGAGTCAATCTTGCCCAACCTGGGATTTGAACCCGGTCCAGTGATGTGGCAGTGTGATACGCTACCACTCGTCCGATGGAAACAGTTTGATATTCGGGGGTATGGCGATAAAGGAATCACGCTAAGCAGCGTTTGTTCTTGCTGGAATGGAACCCAAGATGGCGGCCTAGCGTTAATTTAATGAGACACAATTTTTAAGAATTCTTTGGAAATACATTGAAATGTATTTCAAATGAAGGAAATAGGAAGAGGCTGAGAATAACCAAGACCTTTTTCAATAAATAATGAATATCAATATAATATAATAAAAAGTATTATGTACTAATAATAGTATTAATTTAATAGCAATTATATGTAATACTAGCTGGTATACCCGTTCTTCGCGCGGGTGAACTGAAAAATTAAAGAACACAGATTGAAGGTTAAAGAAGTTTTTAATGAGTTAATTTTACGTGAATTGCAAATTAAACAAAAAAAGTTTTTTGCGTAGCTCAGCTAAACAAAAAAAAAGAGAGAAATAAAACCTTTGTTAAATTTTAAGTATGTAGATCTAATAGCTGATAAAAAGGATTTTTTTTTTAATTTATAACTCCCCGTAACACTCTTGAGGGTCGATTTTTGAAAATACCTTCCTAAGCTGATCTCTGCTCAGCAAAAGTAACACATTGTTAAAAGTTTTGTGTAATGAACGCTTAAAATAGTGTAAATATTTTTTTCTGAAAGTATAATACATTAATATTACTTTCTGCAGTATTTATTTTATGTTAAAATTGTAATATTTGTAAGCAACGCCGTTTCTTAACCCTCTGAGTGGATGACCCGCTAATTGAATTTCACTTCGAAAGTGGTCTACTTTTTCAAAGCTAGCGGTAGCGAAAATGTTTCAGATAAATTTCGCGAACTGCTTCGAAAACGCACCGCAGTTTTATGCCTTCCCTTGTTAAAACTGCGGGAGGTCCTCAAATGGTTTTGCAGGGGATGATTTTATTGCTTTTCGGTTTCTGTGTTGTTCGAAAGGGGAGGTTTCTCATTTACAGCTGTGGCCTAGGGCGAGGATTGTGAAATGGACATTTTCTCCACTTCACGGCCAACAGAAACTTCTCCCAATTTATTGCAAATATATATTTCATATATTTGGAAAACTTGCTCAATTTCTGATCTAAAAACCAATTAGGTTTTAAGAAATTTTAATTTTCTGAGTTTTGATTTTAAATTCGGTTTCATTTTAAAGCATTTTTGCATTCCTAGATTGAATTAATTAAAAATATTTTTTAACACAATCCAATATTTCGTGTGAAATGGCTATTAACTACAATTTTAATTTCTAAAATCATTTCTGTTTGCTCATGTTTTTAAGTTTTTGAGTTTTCTCACATTTACTTAATTAAGATTGATTTAAAGACCAATATATTTTTTGACACATAGTTTATATAATTTAAAAGCTCTATACTTTGTCTTCATTAATTTTTTCCTTTTGAAAAATGCCATGACCAAAATGTACGCAGGGTACTGTGAGAAATAATACTTGAAAAGGGATGGAATATGACTGAAAATGGTAAATCTAAAATGCAGCCTTTTCAGATAATATTACAATTAGACTACAGAATACAAATGTTGCAGAATGAATTAAATATTTCCCTGATGTACCACAAACTACATTATAATAAATCTATTGTAGTACTACACTGCAGTATTTTAAAGTCATGCAACAAAAACTTAAACTTGCTTAACTGCCACGATGGGGAACTGAGAAAAAAATAGATATTGTTTACAAACTTGGTGATTTCTGGATTACGTTTGTATAACTACTAATTTCTATATAAATATTTTGCATTTAAAACTCTTGTGAATATATAAGGTTCTGATAAAAGTGAATAATTGATCAAAAATTAACACAGTTGTTATCAATGTTATATGTCTTAGAATATTTTGAATTAAAAAAGATATTTCAGTCATATTTATTTCAAGTAGAATTTTCATGTAGAGCATAAGTTGGATAGTAACAGATTAAAAAATTAAAGCTTTACAGGCATTGGAATTTTTTTTATGCATTTACAAATTTTAAATATATTTTTCTCAGATTTTTAATTTTGAAGATGAGAGTGTTTTCTAATCCCTAAGGCGCGTTTTCCTGTTCAAGAAAGAGTCTTGAAATATCTTGTAAATGTTCCCTTACATATGTTCTATAAAAGTTCATATGGATTTAGGTCTGAGAGCTCTAGTTATTTTTTAAAAATATCTTAATGTTAATATTTAAAAAAAAATGGGTTTTTTCCAGGTTTAGCCATAAAAATAATTATTAAAATTCAACAAAGAGATATATTTTAAATTTTATACTTTTTGTTTCCAATAATCTAAGAAATATTAATCACTTACAATAATTAAATATTTTTAATAATTTAACATTTTATAAAAGTTTTAAAAATTTCAAAACTGTTCAATGCTTTAAAATTGTGAAATAATGGCTTGTCAAACTAACCTATTATTTTCAGAATCAATATAATAGTATAATTTGAATATAAAACAAAAATGAATTTTACTGTGACAAAACTGTTTTCGACTTCTACTCATACTATAAAAAGAATGAAAGATAAATATATAACATAGTGGCAGTCAAAAACACATTCATAATATGTTAAAATCCTGTCCCGATACAAATTTCAATGCATTTTCCAAACTGTATTTAAAAACAATTATATGTTTATTGGGCCAGAAATTATTTATATTTAGATATATTTTTCCTTATTAAGTACATAATGAATAATGGCAAGATAATTTGTAAAATCCTGAAAGATTTTAATGAAGAAAAAAGCCAGACATAATTTTAGATAGTTAGAAATTTAATTATATAATACACAAATATGCATGTTTTAAAAGAAATAAGTTGGCTAAGAAAATGAAATTTACTAAAAATTTCCTGAATAAAGTAAATCAAATTTCATCCTCAAATACATATAATTGTAAGAAAAGGTTTTATTCAATTTACAATTAATTACAAAAAACCTTTTACAAAAAATAATTTTAACAGGTATAAATAGCAAAAAATATCAAAGAAGTATGAGAAAGACACATACATGTCGTTTACAGAAATGTCACAGTGTGATATTTTTCGAAACATGGCACTGCACACAGTCCAACATTACAGTCTTTACATTGAAAACGAGTTTCTTTTCGAATGCGTTTTCCATTATCATTTATCTTAAGGTTGCATACCACACATTTTCGCGATGTTTTTTTTTTTTTTTTTTTTTTTTTTTTTTTGAACAGTCACTTTCTACATATGAAGGGAAGTGCCTTCCAATTAAGCGGACTACATTTTCAGAAATTTTAGGGGAAACAAAGTTTCGAGAACTATATATATATAGAATCACTACCTCCTTCTTCTATCAATCGTTCTATCAGTTTCATTCGAAAACCAATATGATTTAAAATCCCGCCATTTTTTTTTTTTAAAGATAACGAAGGAATTCCACACAATTTGATTTAACAAATGTCGAAAAATCTTCTTGTAGTATTTTCGCTGTTGATTTCGGGCAACAGGATAGTAAGATAGACACTGATCTGATCTATCAACACCCCCCATGCTGTTATTATAAAACACCACGGCTTTTGGTTTCAGCTTCACAGAATTCCCCTTCTTAGCTTTCACTTCCATCATGTCAGCGTTATGAAAAGTGCTAAGCATATGCAAGGGTTTTTTATCCTTCCACTTTAAAACACACATTTTACCCTTTTGGAAGGCTATAATCTCCCCTTTCTTCAGTGTAGAACTTTTTAATGAAACAGGTAAACCTTTTCGGTTTGGTCGTAAAGTTCCACAGATATCCGTTTTACTGTCAATCAGTAATAAGTAAGTTTATATTGCATTCTAAGTCAACACGGTGGCTACTGACGAGCGACTACGTATAATTTTGAACCGCGGTTAAGTGACGAGGACGATACCTGAGCTGATAACTCCCCTTCCAAACTTCCACATCACACCAACGTGAGGACTTTTGACGTCGACGTGTTTAACGTGCATCAGCTCCTCTTCAACGCTAAACTTTTGTGGTACCAGGGCTCGAACACTGGACACGAGTTCATAACCATGACCATCAGGCTACCGTGGCCGCAAAAGAAAATAGCAAGTTTGAAAGAAATGTAATGGAGAAGTATATTTGAAGAAATAACTTCAAAACTTAACGAAAAACCAAAATATCAAAATTTATTTTAGGAATAATAGTGAATATAACTTCGTACACCTAAAACCACTTTATGCAGTGTATTTTGAAAGTGAACGTTTCCCCTTTTAGAGAAACTTACTATAATTATGTCAAATTCCTTTCATTTTGCTCTAAGGGGATCCCCGAAACAATGTAATTTTTTTGATACACAAAATTGCTTATGGTTGAATCTAATACAATTCCCTACAAAATGAATGAAAACCCTTTTTTATCATATAAATTGTGTTTGAATAGGAGATGGTTAGTTAATAAGAACATTTAAAACGTGTCGGCAATCTATGGACCTGTGGCACGTGGTACAATTCTTAGTGTGGCACTCAGCACTACCCTACAAATTTGTCAATTCTTGAGTGGATGGAAGTTGATAATAGACCTTATTTGACAAACATCATCTGAGAGAGTTATGGACATTTATGGAACTACAAAATAATCTGAAAGATAATTCTAAGGATAAATTTATACAGCTATTTTGTAAATAATTGAATGTTATTGCTAGGGGATTTAATTGTTGAAAAAAGAAAATTGCATGTACTCTGCTTTCCACTTATGATTCGGCATATCAAAGTAAAAAATCTTTCCTAATATGAAAAATATTTCGACTCCGTAAAGAAATTATTTAACAACTGAATGCTCAGAATCGTGTCACGCATTATACCCCTGGTTTTGCGATATGAAAGAAGAGTGGTGAAAGAGTTAATTCGCATTACAATTTTTATTTAACTGTAATGAAGGGAATCATTTATATTTCACTTTGTCTATTTCTTATTTAAGTAAATATGTTGGAAACATACATTTTTAATTTTTTTATCTTTGTTGAAGAAATAGTAACATTTTATATTGTTTATTTTTATGTTAATAAATGTATTTTATTGATCCATAATTAATATAAAATATAAAACTGTAAATTTAAATTATTTACCTCTATTCTTTAAATACATATTAATTGATAAAAATGAATTTCCATACATATAATTGAAGATTAGCTTGTTTAAATCTATTCGACATCCAGAAAAAGAGCTCGCGTTTCCTCCTATTCCTTCATAACAATAGATTTATATTATAGCTAGCAGATAATTTTTTCAAAAAAAAATTTATATTGGAAAATAATATATCAAACAATAAGATAGTAAATATAAAAATACATGATATCATACAAATGTTAAAATAATAATTTTGTATAAAAATCTACTCTGGCGCCATTGATACACTAAGTTTTGCATATATGAAATACATTTTTAAAAAGATAAAAAAACATAGACACTAATAAAATGAAATTATTAATAATATGAAAACGGTGTATAACACACAACTTCTATGCACTATCCAACACAATAAACAATGTTTTATTTCATATGCGTTATAAAATATAAGAATATAAGAGCTCTTTTTTATTATTTTGAGTCGGAAAAGTGGAGTCACTTCAATAATAACTTTTAGTATTTCTGAAAATTTTTCACAATATTCATTGTAACTTAATACCGCATGCAATATTTTGAATCGTTCCGTAACCTTCTAAAAATACGTTTCATAGACAAAAATTCTTGAGTTTCTCTTGCATCACACATTCACTAATAAAACTGTATCACCTTACTTAATTTTGAACACATCTCTCTGAGAAATCTGCGTCATCAACTCACAAATGTTCAGGGATGCTGATAAGAAACAATGAGAAGTGTACATATCAAACTAATCAAGTTTGTCCTCTTAATGTTTCGGGACATATACAAAATTATAATGATTGTATTCTCGCTTATCCATTGTGTAATATCCAAAAATAACTTCAAGTTATTAAATTAATTTTAATTTTAGATAAGGAAAATTTCGAGAAATAGTGAATCCTGATATATGGCCGGTATATCAAAACACACAATTTCAAAAATAAAAAAAAATTAAATGACATGCAATAAGATTACTGCTGAATAAAATAATTAACAAAAAAATTGAATTCAATGGAGAAAAAAGAATACAACTTGACTTTACTTTTGTTTCTTATAAAAATCAATATCTCTAGTATTAGTTCTCTCATTAGTCATTTTTCTAAAAACTTAATTTATATCTTTCACTTTAAAACACCAATTTCTATCATAACTCTTAACTCATTCGACATCTTAAGATAAAATTATGAGAAGTATATTAAAATTTCTCAAAATTTTGTATGACTAAACCTATATACTTTGTTTTCTCAATTAAAATATAAAGAAAATATCTCATTTATATCACAGCTATATTATAAAAATTAAATGTATCATATATTATTCTTTTTCATAAAGTTCTGTTCAGCAAAACTCAGTTCTTCAATGTTACTAAAATTGGAAATATACAATTTAACTGACCTCCACTTTGCAACGACAGAACTCCTTGGTGAACATTAATCCAGATGCTGTTGTCCCGTTATTTCACTAGTAAAATTTAATTTATTTATTTTTCTTTCAATGTTGGTACTTCACTATTATTATATGGTGGTCAAATTCACAATATTACCGTGCAGACTTTCCGGCTAAGAAGATTTTTTCCTTTTATTTTTCTGGCGAAAGGGAGTGACGTCTTTCATCACGTGGGAATAAGGGATTCACACTTCTCTTCTTTTTTTCCCTCCATTAGAATGTCTCTTCCATTCACGGTAAACTGGATGGCCTCTTCAGCAAAGACAGAATATCGTTCGGCGGTAAACACTGCATTCTTCTCGGTGTTAAGAGCGATGTTCTTCCGAGGATTATTAGCGCGGGTTTTTTTTGTACCATAGATTAATTCTGATAACCCAACGTCCTCAGCTAACAAATGTAGAGTGCCGTCAGTCTTCCATAAAATTCTTCATATCAGTTATTACTGCAGTTGGCTTTCGTTTTTATATTAAAATATTTTATAAAAAAGATTAGTTTTTTACATTAAGATTGCAGACAAAAGATCCTGCCGGCTTTAATTCTGTCATGATTTTTAAGACAGAATCAGATTAAAGTTAGAAAAGTGAAAAGACGACCTTTATTCTTTCATTTGTACATCTGTTCTGACACCGAGAGCAGGGAGGAAAAAGCACGCCATGGTGGTGGATAACACTTGAAAAACATATGGTAAGTATCGCTGATTTGAAGAGGGTGCTTGCAAGTTAATGCTGACATATGTTGACTATTAAATCTAACAATCTGGAATTAGACATGTTTATTGGCTAGGCCATATGTTCGGAAGAAATAAATGTGTGATTAGTTTGATACTTGAAGATGGGAACTGAGAAAGATGAATCAAGTGCTAGATAGGGAATTTAATTTTTAATCTAATTTAATTATCCTTACATATATATAAGAAGTACGGTCGATAGAGTACCGTAGTTACTGCCAACTCGTGACAATGAATTGGAAATTAAGTTCACAATTCATTGTTATTAAAATATATAAAATTTTACATGACTTATTTTTTGTATTTGTTATTTTTATATTCCTTACTGAGAAAGCAACAAATGGGAGTTCATTACCTGCCAAAACTGCAGAGGCCTGGTTGTTTACTCCACAAGCTCCTACCTTATGCTTACTCTGCCCTACTAAATAAAAATGCCGTCTTCTGCTCGTCAAGATCATGGAATTGCAGATATTGTTTTCCATATATTTTAAATATTAGTTTTCTAACTTCTACATCAGCCTTTTAATAGTCTACACTCCTGCAAAGAAGTCTGAATTCAAAACTATAAAAACTTATTATTCCCAACAATGTCATTTATACCTTTATTTTTTATAATCTATGAATGCGTTAAACTATTAATTTGTTATCGCGACTATTTAATATTAAATGCGAAAAAAAACCGAATAAGTTTCAAACTGAAACTTAAATTGAATTTTTCAAAAATTGTCATCGATATTCTCATAACTTTTACATATTGTCATTTTAGCATATCACACATCTATCTTCTATGCAAAAATCTATTATAATTTCATCAAATGTTTCAGCTTATTTTTACTCATAACATGCAGTTTTCAACCACATTGTGAGGCCGCGGTAGCCTAATGGTCAAAGTAACGGACTCGTAGCTGGCGTGTCATGAGTTCGACCCCAGCACCACTGAAGATCCGCCGTGTAAGGGCGCGATGCTCAAGCGTCATCCTCGGCACTTGACCATGGTTTAAAATTACGAGGTCCGTCGCCAAGTAAGTGAATATTAACGTCGCACTGTTCAGCTACACGAGGGCTTTTAGTGATGGACCTCGTAATTTTGAAGCATGGTCAAATGACGAGGGCGACACCTAGGTTGGCACTCCCCTCTCCTAACTACCACAGCACACCAACGAGAGGACATTTCAGCTCTCGATAGATTTAACGTGCATCGCTGCCCTACCTGGCGGGTCTTTTGTGGCACTGGGCTCGAACTCTAGACATGCCAACCATGATTCGATACCTTGACCACCTGGTACCCCGGCCACAGGTCCGTCGCCAAAAGCCCTCAAGTAGTTGAGTAGAGAAGAGAGAGAGTGCGACTTTAATATCCCCTCACTTAATTAAATTATATGAAATTTAAGGAATACTTGAAAAATATTAGAAGAGTCGAATATATATATATATATATATTAAAAATTAATCTAATGATAATTTTAAATATCCAAAGAATTATTAGTATTTATGGTAAATATATGTTTTTCAACTGAGTATGTGAGACACGCATAAATATCTTTTTCGAAATTCCAATGCAGAATTTCAGTGGAGCTAATACAAAATTCCTACTTTTGCATGGTTAAAATTATAAAAATGTCCAAATTTTAATAACCTTTTCTTCAGTCAACCACTAATGGAACATGAATGATGAGGGATTATGCATAAATATATATTTTTTTAACTTGAATTTAAAAGGGATCTTTATAGTTATTTATATGCGCAAATGTTAACTGTAAATTTGTCCAGATGCTTTTAAATACTCTTTATTTGAAGATTCAAGTTCAAAAATATAAACTTGTAGTTAAAGTTCTCTTTGAATGAAATTAATGTTCAGACATTCAAAATTCAAATATAATTTGTTATCTGAACAATACAAAACAAGGGATTCTATGTAAGATGCCCTGAATATCTGGCTTTAAAATTATGAAAAACTAAAAGATTTAAATAGGGGTTTTTTTTAACAATGCATAAAAATTTTTTGCAAATAATGTAATACAGAAGCTTAAAAATTATTCATGTTTAAAAGTGACCGAAATTTTAAAAGATTTTAAATTTTGAACCTTTTTTTTTATTTTTTGACACATAACAAAATAATCATTTTTTAAAAAATCCCTGAAAGTATTGATTAAAATAAGAAAAATGAAACAGTAAATTATCCTCAATGTTTTAATATATAATTTGAATTTAAATACTACAGATATTTTTTAAAAACTTAGACATACATTATAAAAACTTAATTCCATTTGAGAATTTTAAAGTAAAGAAAAAAATGAGAATTCTCAACTCGTTGACTTGCAATTATTTTCGTACACTTTAAGGTTTAAAGAAATTCTTCCCAGTTTTTTACGATTGCTAAAGGAACCGGTCTCCCCGTGAGCCATAAAACTTCCCCTCAATGCCCATTGTGTCTCCCCGACCGTCTCTAATTATCTTTCAAGATACTAAACCTTTAAAGGGGGGAAAAGAATTCGGAAAAACACGACTTTACCGTTTTTGAACACATTACTTGAGGAGAAAAAAATCAGTTTGTTTCATTTTTGGTGAGTCCCCGGCCTTACGAAAAATTCAGTGTGGTCCGTTTTCGAAGCCTCTCTAGTAGGGCGGAAAAATCCGTGCTATCCGGTTGGAGGGTTAATTGTCTTGTTTTTGAGATCAAGTGAATCTCTCATCTGTGTCATGTGTATTAAATTTCATTTCAATCCGATGCTTTCTTCTTGGGTCGCTATTTTCAATGTTCCTGAGTGTATATTACCGAATTGACCTAACTCGAATCACTGTCAATAACAAACTCGCCTAAACACGATTCCAATACTATTGCATATCCTAATATTAAATAGTCAATCCTACCTTGCTGTAGTTTCAGTAACGATCACAACACTTCTAGATGAGGTCTTGCTATAACGAGAGTGCAATGGTATGCACCTTGACCAATGGATCTCTATCACGTATAATTACTATTCTTCGCCACGTAACGTTATCTAAAACTTCTTCAATCTAGAACCACGAACTATTTACATTCCTCTAATTGCCATCGCGCTTTCTCTAACTTCTGATATTTAAAAGCTTCCTGATTTGCATCTTTCATTCACACTTCACTTGGATTTGGTTGGAAAAGAGTTGCCATTAATTCTGGCCCCAAAGAACCCGAAGGACATGCTAAAGAAAAGACTCGTGAGCCCCCGCCACAAACTCTTTCAAAAAAATAAAGCTAACGTACACTTCATCCATAGGCTTTCCGATATTTATCAACTGATCCGCTATACCTTTTAACCTTGACGCAAATAGATTTACTTTCTCACTGCTGCGCATTTGACCAGTTGGTTGAAAAGTAAAAGGTGATAACTCCGATTGTCAGGCTGGAAATTTAGGTTAAGAGTGGACCAAACTTCAATTGGATCATCGAGATTTTCTATAATTTTCCGGTACTCGGGATTGATATTTAAATAAATTAAGGATAATGCAAGCCTTTTTCTTGATATGTATTCATTGTAATCCTTCTGCGAAAAACCTGGGTCAGATTTATTAGGAGCCTTTTCTTTAGCTAGCACAATGTCATAACAGTTCTTTTCTAGCAGTTCTTGTAAGCACCTAGCTTTTCTATGTGGTAAGCAGTTGCCATTTTTCTGAAAAAATTTTTTTTTCTTCCTAAGCAAATTCATAAACGCCCCTCCATCTTCAAAGTCTTCAGGTCATCAAAGAAAAACTTTTTAATTTAGACTCGATGCTTCAGATTAATGCTTAGGCTACATTTCTGGCCAAAACAATCACCTGCCACTAACCATCTGGCCCATGGCCAATTGTTGATCCAATAGCTCATTACCGCTTGTAGGCTATTGGAAGTTAGCAAAATATATACGCAGAAGACTGAAGTATCAGTGGTGTTTCTTATTTATAAGAAATGATGATGACCACAGTTTTAAAACCAAACAACATTTATTATGCATTCAATTAAATAAAATTCATTACAACAAACTTATTAACTGCCCAAAGCAA
Source organism: Trichonephila clavipes (assembly GCA_019973935.1). NCBI lineage: Eukaryota > Metazoa > Arthropoda > Arachnida > Araneae > Nephilidae > Trichonephila > Trichonephila clavipes. The sequence goes on along the minus strand of BMAU01021292.1, from coordinate 871,842 downwards.
GCGATATTCCGAACATTCAATTTACTTATCATCTCGGCAACTGTCAGAACTAACCTCTTCTAGAGCTAACCTAACCTCAACTGCCATCTAGTTTAGGATAACAGGATAATATTTTTTGGAACGCGTAGCGTTCCTCCGTCCCATCACAGAACAGTGTATGTTGCCTGAGATCGTAGAGAGACCTGGATGGGGAGCACGGAGCTTCCTGATTGGTTGGCTGGAGAGTCGTAGTAACTGGAGTGGCGGTAGGGGATGACGCAACAGTCTGGGGAGAAAACTTGGATGTTTGTCAGGAGAGATGATGTGGAGACGAAGCATTGGGACTGGTCGGTAGAACTGAGTGAATTACCTCTCGATTGGCTGTACCAGATTGTATAGAAGGGGATGGGAGTTCCCGATGGGGAGCAGGATGAAGAAATTACGATAAGAGAAAAATTAGAATTAAAAAATTTAGCAGGTCATTCATCAAAAGATGAATGAAAAGTTAGAAAAACTGAGGTGGATTATAAGAGTCTAGGAGTATTCTCCTATGCCTCTTATGGCTATCATGAGGAATATAGTTTTCTAGGTTAATTAAATTTGTGTTATTGATATTTGGAATGTTGGCAAAGAATTTCTTTGCTAGCAGTTGGATATATTTTTGAATGGATGAAGTTTAAGAGATCTATAAATATTAGAGTTTTTTTTGTATATGCATTAGCTTTAGTGATAGTTCTTATTATAGAATTTTGCGCTGTTTCTAATATTTTAACATTTGATTTTGCTGCATAACCCCATACGGGACTTCCGTAATTGAGGATGGGCCGCAGAACGGCTGTGTAGAGAAGCACTTTGTTATACATATCCATTTCGGAATCCCGGCAAATTGATCTTAGTGCGTTCCGGAATTTGTCACGCGAGTGTAAGATGTGGTGTTTCCAAGTGAGATTTTTATCTAGTATTAGTCCTAAGTATTTTGTAGTCTGAGACCATTATAGTGGTGTGGAATATAAAGTTGGTGGTGTTACTGGTTTTATAATCTTTTTTGTAAATAGCACTGCAACAGTTTTTCTACGTTAATTTTAATTTTCCATTGATTGAAGTAATTTTCGAGTAGAGCCAGGTGTTTGTTGAGGGCAGAAGTGATGGATTTATGATTTTTAAATGTCGCGAGAATTGCGGTATCGTCCGCGTACAAGTTAAGCATTGTTTGTGGGTGTGATGGAATATCATTTAGATAAATATTAAAGAGAACGGTACCCAGGAGGGAACCCTGTGTTACGCCAGTGTGGAAGTGAGAGTGTTGTTGACTCTGACTTTCAATGTCCTATTGACTAGGTAGGAATTAATAATGTGGATGAGAGGAGCAGGAAAATGATTAATTATTAGTTTGTAGATGAGTCCACTGATCCAGACCCGGTCAAAAGCCTTTTGGATATTCAGGAAGACAGCTCCAGTGGATTTACCTCTCTGAAAACCAGCCGAGATTTTTCCGTGAATCTGAGTAGTGGATGATAAGTAGAAAGTTGTCTAGTGAAGCCATATTGATTAGGGTTCAGAAAACTAGTATCATTTATAAACTTATTAATTCTGTTAAAATAATGTGCTCTGCAATTTTGCTGAGACTACAAAGGAGTGAAGTTGGACGATACGAGTTTGGAAATTGTTTTTTTTTCAGGTTTGTTTATTGGGAAGACAATTGCAGTTTTCAATTGTTTGGAAAATGTCTGAGTTTAAGGATTTTTTTAATTAGGTACGTAATAATAAGGATTGTTTTGAGCGTAAAGTTCTTAATCATTTTGTTATTAATATTATCTAATTCTGGAGCTTTATAAAGTTTTTAGAATATTAATATAGTTAATAATCTCATCGGGATCAGTGGGAGCGATAGGAGTGGGGGTGGGTGAGAGAAGTTCTCGAGCGTAGCAGTGATGTCAGAGTCGATGTTGTTTGTGAAATTATCTGGTCTTTTGTTTTCTGTGTAGTTTGTTTTAAAACTGTTAGCAATTACGTTTGCTTTCTGATCATCGCTAGTAGCGGTGTCATGAGCATGTTTAAGTGAAGGTATGGTAGATTGTGTTTTCCTGAACATTTTTGAATTTGCCAGATACTATTGTCTTGAGTGTTAAGTGCTTTGAGCCTGTCGTTCCAAACTTGTTGTGAGTGAATTTTAAATTGTTTTTGATGTGTGCTTGTAGTCTGTTTGCTTCCGTTTTGTAAATTGGATTTAGTATGTTGTGAAACAGCTTCCTGGCTCTGTTTTTTTTTAGTAATGAGGTTTCTAATGTGTTGTGGCGTGTAAGAGTGTACCTTGTTTGTGATTGGCTTGGAGGATTGAGTGTGGGCGGAGCGAACTGCATCGGTGAAAATTGAAAGTTTTTCTTCTAAGTGCGAGTGGATTTTTGATGTTTGTAAAGTCGTCAAGGTGGATATTATTGTTGAGATTTTTTTTAAATGAAGACCAACGGGTGGTAATTGCTCTAGGATTATTATTGTGAACATTGTTACAGAGTGTGAAATTAAGAAAAACTGGATTATGATCGGATGAGAGATCAGATATGGAACTGATGTTGTATGGGAGATTAAAGTTATTGATGAGTGCTATGTCTAGAGTATTGGAAATATTGTATCCATATCTGGTGGGGCACTAGGGAAAGCTATTTCTATATAATTAAAATCGGCAAAGTTTTTAGTTGTGTACCTCTGGTTGAATTATGAGAGCAATTCCAATCATTATGTGTGGCATTGAAATCGCCAAAAAATCACACAATTACTGTTGATCTGAAGAATATTTTCCAGGTCTTGTGTGAAAAAGTATTTATCTGAATGAGGGGGAATGTAAATGGATGTTATGGTGAGCGGATTAATATTAGGTGGATTGAGAGTAATAATTGTGACTTCGATATGTTGGAGTGGTGTTGGTGGGGGTGTGAAGTGGCGGAATAGTGTTTTTAATCAAAATAAGAGTTCCACCGGATGCAGGTCCGTCCGTTATTCTGTCGTTTCTATAGCAATTGTAATTGTTAAGGCTACAGTGGACAGTAAAAAAAAATTTTTTTAATTTTTTACATACATGCCCCAAATTTTTACTGGCTGTATGTAACTTAGAACTAAAACCATATAAAAATTTGGTGAGAAAAAAATGATTAGTTTTTAAGAAATTTAAAATTTAAAAAAATTTTAACGAAAATTTCAAAACGTTCCATGCGTTTTGATTTTTTTAAATTTCATGTTTTCACCTGATTTAACTTCTTTAAGCAATTCTTTACAAATGTATGCATACAATGTAATGTTTTATATGATAATTTACAAAATATGGGTAAACGCAAATTTTTATATAAAAATTTCAAGAATTTTAATGATTTCCTACATAAAAAACTTTAATTTCTTCTTTCACCCTATCACTATTACTACAATGCATCCAAGAATTTATAAGTATACATTAGATGAATACTTTTGGAAAGTTTTGTTATAATTCGACAAAAATTGCAACGCATGGAACATTTTGAGTTTTGGTTTCGAGGCAAATTTTTGATTCTGAGAAAAAAAAACAGTTTTTTTTTTTTATTTTAAAGGAAATTAACTTATTTTTTTTTAAAAAAATTAAAGATATAAATATGAATTTGAAAAACACTAATATCATACAAATATAAGATAGATGCAGAATATATATACATAAGGTTCTGCAATATTTATTGTAACAGTCACATTGACACGTGGTATATACAGTGATAAAAATTGAAGTAAGCTAGAACTTTCTTATAATATCTGAAGTAAATTAGCAGAATGTATTTCATTGTTTTATCTCAACCAGATAGTATATTATATATTTCATTAATCATGATGAGTAAAAATAAAGTATTTCAAAGAGATTAAATTACAAAAATTCAATGCTTTCGAGGAAGGTTTCATTTTTTAGAACAACAGCTATTATTATTCTAAAGGAAAAAACTTAGTTTTTTAAAACAATTAAAGACATTCATATAAATTTGAAAAACACTAATATCATAAAGATAAGATAAACATAGAATATATGTATAAGATTCTGCAATATTTATTGTAACAGTCACATTGACATGTAATATATATAATGATAAAAATTGAAGTAAGCAAGAACATTCCAATAAAATCTAAAGTAAATTAACAGAATGTATTTCATTATTATTTCATCAACCAGATAATATATTATATATTTCATTAATCACAATGAGCAAAAATAAAGTATTTCAATACAATTAAATTACAAAAATTCAAAAAAATAACAAATCTAATTACACATAACAAGAAAACTGTTTGCTAAGTCTGATAAAAAATTTAAAAAGCACCGGCACTATAGGCTGCATTTGTATTCGTGGCATTTCTTTTCCTTTTTTGTTTTGTAGAAATATTCTGAGAAATGCGTCGTTTATCTTGTCTTTCTGCAATAGTCAAAGAAAAACTGTCATTTAGACATGAGTCCTCTTTCGCTTCAAGAGATTTTACATAGCCCAAATTGTGCTTTTCAATGGCATCCGTTACTGCTATTTCCAGCCTCCTTTTGGAGACGAATACCTCTTTTGGGCATTTTCGCCAAATGCAGCTATGCAAACTTTCATTCGAATTTTGCGTCTTGCCTGCTACGCATCTTTCAAGAATGGTGTCTGAAGCTAAACGTTGATAAACAGGCATAATTTTCTCCACTACTTGTGGCGACAAGTAAGTTTTCATGGAACTGTGTGACCCTGGGGTCTCACCTTTGGCTATAGCTCTTTTATAGAAACACCATGATGATTCCCCTTCAGGACACTTACCATGCATAGGCTTTTTGTCAGTTGACGAGCAATGCATCAGGCTGGCATATATAGCAGTTTTCATTTTATCGGTATCAGGGACATTATCTTTTATTGCCTTTCTATAGTAATTTTGCAACTTTGTGATGTTTTTATCTGTAAGGCTTCCCTGCTTACGCCCACCAAGAGTCACTTTTTTCACCTTCCATTCTTTCACTTTGTTACGTAACGATGTGCCTAGCCTCTTTGCAATATGATTCAGGCACTCTTCCTTTTCAATTTTTATATCAGAACCATATATTTTATTGTCCGACAAAAATTGAAAAGTTTTTGAGTCACCATCACTCAGCATGGAAACGAATCTCATTTGGCAATCACTAATTGATCGCCTCCACATAATTAGTGCAGCGTGCATCTCCATGGCTCCAGAAGTTCCATCGAAATTTTTGTCACACTCATCCGCATGTCCTTTTTTGCCATATGTGGAACTCCGCACTATCGACTCCCATATCTCGACCAGCAACTACACAATTATGACAGTATTTCGACAATACTTCAAAGTCAAGGACAAGTCCACTAAGGATATCGATGATTATTCCTAATCCTAGGTTAGATGTATGTCCTCGCTTTTGCCAAGTACCGTCATATGATACACTCACATCAATTATTTCCTGATTTTTTAGAGAAGCATCAACTTTTACGTGAGCTTCTCTAGCAGCTTGACGTGACATTTCGAGCATTTTTTTCTTCACCTCTTTGTTTTTCACGGATAAGTTGTGCATGCATTTGGCAAATGTTTTTCGGTCCATTGTTGGCATGTTGAGCACAGATGAAAACGTTTCCAAAGCAGCATGCCCTCTGCCTATGGATAGGAAGGCACTCACCAGTTTGCTGTTTATATCATGTGAATTTTTGGCCTCTTCTTGGAAACTTGAAAAAACACTTCCATAGCTTTCATTACATGATTCGCATAAAAGAGTTCCATCTTTGTAGAATACCCCATGGAATGGTGTTGTTTTATAACAAGGGTACAGTTTGTACAATATTTACAAGGAACTTTCTGCAATAATTCAGAAAACACAGCCTTGTGGGTGAAAATATAGCTTGCCTGAGGTTGGGAAGATGTACTCGGTTCAGACAATGTATCTCTCTGCAATACCATACTATTACTGTTTTTTTCATCAACAGTTTTAGAAGATTTCTGCCATCGCTTCTTGCTATTTTCAGCCAACATCTTTCTCCTTTTGGTAGGACGACCTTTAGGTTTTCTATATCTCGATGATATAAGATCCATTATAAAAATTTTAAGTAACAAAAGCAATTTAAAATGAACTTTAGTTCTGAAAAGAACTTTTTGTTTTGGTAAAATCAATATAAAGTTTGAATAAAATTGAACGAAAAATGCAAACGCAAGTTCGAACGAATTGTAAACAAATAATGCCGATTTAGGTCTCAGATACAGTTAAAACAAATTGTTGCCATCCAGACCTTGATAAATTAACATTTAAAAATAAAAATTAGAGAGGCTATGTCTACAGTAAATAAAATTCGTACTGTCAAAGTACATGACAGCTTTGTCAGCATGACATCAGAATGTAAACAAAGGGGCGTGGTCATGAATGACTGAATCGGAACTACCCCATAACTCAGTAAAAAATGCATGAAACCAAAATTTTTTTTTTTGCGTTTGATAGAGAAGCTAATATAATATTAAAATAAGCCAAAAAAATTTTTCGATGTTTTAGTCAATTTTCCACATTTTAACTGTCCACTGTAGCCTTAATGTTGATCCGCTGCAACGGTCTCAGATGTGTTTCTTGAATAAGAATTACGTCGGGACTGTGCTTCTCTACGAAAAATTTAAATTCATGTATTTTACTTTTTAAGCCGTTTGCATTCCATGAACACAAACTCAGGCCATACATAGGGTGTCTAATCATCATCAAGGAAAGCCTCTATTAGGGCGTTTAATTCACGTTTCTTAACAGATTTGGAGTTTTTTTTTTGGAGTTTTTAGTTTGGGGTGGGTTGTTAGCGAAGTTCATATTACTAATTTGCGTCGTGAGGGTAGAAAGAGCTTGTATTATCCCTTGTAGGGTTTGAGTGATTAGTGCAGCATTCGTGTTTTGATTTACGTTTACTTGTTGAGGGGGTAACGCGACTGGATTGAGTTTGCGGGTTGATAGCAGGATTTCCTTTAACTTGTGGTGCCATCTGTTTATTGGAATTGCTATTATTTTTAGTGTTATTGGTTGCTTGCGCGTAGGAAACGTTGGGTCGAACTATACTGTTAACTATTGAAGTGTAGTCATTCTCTCTCTTATTTTTGGTAACAGAGCCTTTGCGTGGTTTGGGTTAGAGTGGGCATTTTGCATAGTTCGCCATATGACCGAAAACCTGGCAGTTGATACAGTAGGCCTGTTTAACGTGTTTGATTTAGCAGTCCCTGGTCTGGTGTTTTTCTCCACATTTTAGACAACACGGAGCCAAGTGACAATTGTCAGCGGTATGATTGAATTTGTTGCAGGAGTAACACTGTTAACCTTCAACGTTTACGCTTATGTACGAGAGTTTATCTAAATCAAAAATCTTTGCGTTATGTATGTTTCTGGGGAGAGAGACTTGGAAAACGGGGAGTTTTTGTTTAGTTATTCGTCCAAACAGTTGTGTAACCTTTATAACAGTAAATCCAAGTTCTACGAGGTCGCTGTGTATTGTTTGCGGGTCTGTGTCTCGGGGGAGTCCCTTAATGACGATCTTAATAGGCCTATCTTTTTTTTGGGAGTTATAGAGTAGAATTCATATTGGAACTCTTCTAGGACTTGATTTAGTTTGTGATGTTGGTCATCAGTGTCCGTGTACAGTTTAAAGTACTCCCCAGTCATTCTGCTGCGGAGTGAGGATAGACGATCGTTTAGTGCTTTCATTTGAGTACGGTAGTCATCAGTAATTTTGAGGAAGACTGGCGGTTGCAAATAGTTATTATTTCCTGTTGTGTTGTTCTTGGTGTTTTGATTTAATGTTTTGCGATTAGTGGTGTTACTTGGTCTAGTGGTAGTGTCGCGTGCTTGTGCACTGTATTTGTCGAAGAAGATCCTACTATATCTGGTCGATTCTAAGGTTGTCAAATTTTGCAGATCTATTTTAAAATTTAATTCAGCTTGTGAAATCGTACGCCTATTTTTTGAGATTTGTCTACTGGTAGGGGATGTGAAGCCATCCTCGTTTTCCTTCCGCTTTGTAGCGGTGGTTTTAAGTGGTTCCTGATTTTTTAAATTAACTTTAGTAGGAAAATTGAGGGGGGTGATGGATGGTACAGCCTGGGGTATTACAAAAGGGTTGAGAGGTAAACTCACTTACCGCCATTTGTTGAAACTTCTGGTACTCGGCAAGCCTTTTGTTGTGATCCAAGAGAGTAGGGTCGTTATCATCAGCGACTCCTGCGAATGAAGACTGTTGATGCAGGCTTTGATAGATTCGATTACAATTCCAAATTTTTGTATATCGTTATTAATAGAGATGAGGCGTTCACACACACACAGTTAGTAACTGGGCGTTCCGGGTCTAGTAGATTCGGTTGAGGGAGGTAGAGATAAATCCATAATCGTTGTCAAATCGGTATTCTGAGCCATGGTCTAATCCGGTAGAAAAAAGTGGGAGGGGAGAACAGATCAAGTTGGTCGTCGCCCTATCCTTAAAGCTCTGATAAGAGTTGTAGGAACGACTGAGAAGTGCTTCCAAAATGACCTGGGTAGCGGTGCGTCGAATAGTACAGAGCGTATAGAAGACGCGACTGTACTCAAGCGTGTCTGCCATCTAGTTTATCTGTGTATCCGTTTATATATTCGGCGAAGTCACAACACAGCATGCGTGAGTCACTGGGTGCTTGCGATCCCGGCACTCTATTGGCTGATCGGCAACGTCACTTAATTTGCATTCTATGATGTCACTGCCAGTTACCGCGATGTACATGAACTATTCGGGTCCACATCTACGAGTTGAATGTACAAATTGTTGAAGTAGATGGGATCACAAAAAAATAGGATCTGTTGGCAACAAGGTGTTAGGAAGGACAGTCCTTTTATAGATTATATCCTTCCTCGAAAAGTGTCCTCCTAATTGTCCTTTCTTTCTCTCTTTATCTCCCTTTCAATATTTTAAAAACTACTCTGTTAATTTCTGTATTCAGAGATGCCATGCCGAACTGTTACGCGTCATGCGCCGGTACAGTGTGAATTGTCGGAGATATTGCATTTTGTTCATAATCAGGCATCTTTTTTCCATAAAATGATTCAAAAGATTGAGAGGGAACATAGTTCAGCTGTAGAAGTTAGTCTTATTTTGAACGGTATTGTTCTTCAATAAAAATCATGATTGGAAGAAAAATTTATTCCTTTCATAATAAAAAGAATATTGTCAAACTTAGGAGAATCAAATCCGGGCATAACGGAAAAGTTTACCAAAGAAGGGCAGGATGTTTACCAAACATGTTTACAATATGTCGCTGAATGATCTGAAACAAATTTCACAGGAAATAGCAGTTTTCAATGGTGTTTTTTGACTTGATCGCAAGTAAATTGGGTCGATATGGAAAGCTGTGTTGAGTCTTTATCAAAAGAAATGCCTGAAACTAAAATCGATGACAATTATCTCTGATAATTAGAAGACTGGATGTATGTTTAAATTCTGATAAATTAGAACACTGGTAAAAATCAGCATGTTAAAATTGATAAAAGATGGGTGGAAATATTTAACCATTTCAAAACTAAACACATTCCATTCGAAAATGGAATTATTCTTGTTGAATTTACGTTATATGCTGCAGTTAAAATAGTTTTTTTTTCATTTTGTAATAATTTTTTTTTTTGAACAAGTGAGAAATCGATACTTGAGCTTACCGTCAAATTCAATAGGCTTGCTCTGGAGTTTCCGATATATATGAAAATTACAAAAAAATTCATTCAATATGTGAAGGTCCCCTTGGACCTCACTTTGAGAACGAGAATAAATTGGAGTCATATAAGAACCAGTAGCCATTTTTATAAATAACTTTCTTTATTTGATAATCTTTCCCAAATAGAATCAAAGACTTTTAATAACAAATATATCAAGAAATAGCTATATGAGGTTTAAAAAAGGGTATTTCCTTTAAATTAACTTAAATATTTAATGATCCAATTAATTAACGATTAGAATATCGATCACGCAGAGATTACCACGATAAGAGATCCCAGATTTTTTATTTAATAATGTTCCTATTGAACATTTAACTTTAATCTCACTCCTAATATAAACGTTTAATGAGACTTCAAATATAAATCAATATTTACCACACAATCTCAACTCTTCCTGAGATTAAATTATCCACCAAGAAATCTTCAATTATAAATTTCTAATTTCACTATTATACCTTTCTACTTCAATCTCTCTCTCCTACTGCTCTAACTTTACTATTCCGTTTGACTTAAATACTTTATCTAATCTGCATAACAAGGAATCCGGTCCTCTTTTTGGAGCTGATTGGAAATAGGTAGGGAATTAAATTTCCCTAAAAAGGACGACTCAGAAGGTTAGTGATAAAGTTCCGAAAAATTTGTCACAAATAGAAAAATACTCGTGTAAGAAAATAATTTAAAGGGGTGTAAACGTAATTAGAGTATTTTTGTTTGTATTAATAAAATGTTTCACATACATTAACATTGTAATTTGTATTTTAAATTTTTCCTCCTTTTTTTTCATTCGAAGAAAATTGGTCTCCTTAATAATACGGCTAGAAGTTAAAAGTGCAGAAGTTTGACATGATATAAATAAATAATTATAAAAGTGCTACGCATTTAAAGTATTAATGTTTAATTGAAAGTAAGTATTTCTAATTTTATGTATAACGTTTCTGTAGTTTTTACAAAGTAGGTATTTGTAAAAAATGCTGCTGCTTGTCAACATTATTATCAATAGTAAAATTATGAAGAGTTTTATATTGTCTATTAAATTGTAATTTTTTTTTCTGTAGGTTTGATGATGGTGGGTGGTGATGTAATATCTGGATATATACCAGAAGTTGGTATTCAAGAACGATTACGGGAGCATGGAGATTTACCTGTCTAGAAATTGCGGTAATTATTTATTATGACATTTTATAACGTTTGTTATGGAACCATATCCATTGCTTCACAACTGAATTATTATGAAATTGTTAATTTTATAGTTTTTCAACTGATTTACTTTAGTTATACATCAAATGGTGGAATTTTATACACTGCTTGTGATGGCGGAATTGTTCGAAAGTAAGTATTAATCTTTTCTGTGTGCTATTAAGATTAATTTTACAACCATATGAAATCCTTTTCTAGTTTTTCATCAGCCAAATTAAGTAGGCTTCTTAAAACTGAAATCAATTATCTAAAAATTAATACATTTTAATATTGGTATAACGACATTCAAGTTTAAAGTGAAATTAATTCAAGTCTGCTGAATGATAACTTGTATTTTATGTCTTTGTATCTTAAATTAATTTAATATTTCTTTGAATTGAGAAGGATGATGGTGTGCGCGCCTGTTAGCACAGTTCATTTATATTCAAAACACGGCCAAGTCCCCATATGACATAGAATGGTATCTTAGAAATGAACTTTTAGATATTAATTTTCGTCACTTAATCGTTGTGCAAAAAGAACTTAAGTTCAGGGTAATTCTAATTTTTAGCTTTCTTGTGGACTCCATTGAATTATTTACTAGTATCGAAGACTAGAGCTTCATATAAAATATACATGATTAATCTTCTTAAATTCTTTAGTGTGCATTTTTATCACGGTATAAAAACAAAAACATCATTCGCCATAAAAAAACGAAAAATGAAAGAACATTTAATTTCCAAATGAAATTTGATTTGGTTTTAGCTTTCAAAGTATTTTGACAAAGTCAAGGTGTCGTTTAGATAATGCACATATTTGAAATTATTGAAATCCCAACATTAGGTTTTAAATGCAAATTAAATTTCTTAAAATCAATGGTCAAAAAAATAAAATGACACTACTTTTATGACAAAAAATAAGTCAATGTTTCTTTCAGAAGCGTGATAGCAATTTCAAATAAATTTTCAAAGTACCGTATTTTCCTGTATATAATCCGCAGCGGCGTATTATCCGCAAAGCCCTTTTTTCGAGTAAAAAAAAAGCATTGTATAATCTGCGGCAGTTTTTACGGCGAATAATCCAAAATATAAACTATCGATAATGAGTGTCATACAAGATAAAAAATACACAATATAATTAAAAATAAAAGAAATTGTACAAAAAAATTTTTTTTTTATGAAACGTCTTTTTAAATATGTATGATAATATTTTTTATGATAATCTCAATAAAACAAAAAAATTCTTTGCTACTGCCATCTATGTTTTGATTTGTTAAGCAAAACATTTCACGCGGAAAAAATCTTTCTTTTTTTTTTAAATTTAGCAAGTTAACAGCAAAAAAATTAAGATCGAGACTGCTATCCCATTGTCTCTTTCTTTTAAAATCCATTTATTTATTTCTTCCTCCAATTCTGGCCAGTGAGGTTTTCCACGACAATCACAATTTTCGAAGTTGGTCTTGTTTTTTCTCCACAAACAAATATTCAATTCGTCAACATTAAAAAACCTTGCACCTTCCCGATTTCCGACTTCGGTAGCCTTCTCTATAACTTTTAACTTGAAGTTTGCAGTGTAACTTAACGCTTTCGCTTCAACATGATGAAAACTTTCAAAGCACGTCATAGCTCTGGTCAAGAAGAGAAAATTAGAAATGGCGCCAGCGACTAGTAACTGTTTTTTCCTTCCGAGGAATCGAATTCGTTTTTGAATGTAATTGGACAAAAACTAGTTATAGCTGAAATACGTCACCCGAGTCGTGAAAGCGCCATCTATTATTTATTTTATAAAACATAAATGGCATTTCTTTCAAAACTTTTTTAACTCATAATTCGCGGATTATATACAGGAAAATACGGTATTTATCAAAAATGTGTGTTTACGTATTAAAAATGAATTACTCATTGATTTATGTAAAAAGAAGATAAGTATAAGTATGCTTAGAAGATAAGATTTCTAAGATAAGCATGCCATGGTAGCATAGTGGTCAAGGCAACGGACTCGTGGATGGCGTATCATGAGCCCAAGCCTAGTACCCACTGTGTAGGCTGTTAAATCTGTCGAGGCTCAAACCTCCTCCATGTGGTGTGGTGTGGAAGCTCAGGTGTCGTCCTTGTCACTTGACCATGATTCAAAATTAGGAGGTCCGTCGCCAAAAGCCCTTGAATTGCTGAATAGAAATATTGACTCGCTCACTCATAAGTTTGATTGCAAAAACAATTTCTTTCGAATAAACATCAAATAAAAAAATTTAAAAAAGCGTTTTTAAATATTTCTCTCTAAGTTGGAAATTAGATAACTATTAAATACACATTGCTTAAAGATTTCAAGGTAATGAATGAATGTCGATTGGAAATAAGAAGCTAGTATATTGTAGAAAACTATGATTTTTTTTTCAGAAGTGTTGAAATTATTTGGGGAATTACTCTTATAAAATAGAAATCAATAATGCATAAGTTTTTTTCCAGTTTCTCGAGCTTCCTGTTATTTTAAATCGTTTAAAATGCTTTTAGTTCTGAAATAACTTGTTTTTACTTCAAAATCGCCTGTTTGTTTGAATTAAAAGTATTGTGCTTTTGCATTTACTGTCTTATTATTTTAATATATACCTTTGTGTGGTTCATATTAAAAATTTACATAGTTTCATAAATCATTGAATCTTCATAACCTCTTTGCATCAAAAAAAAATATCTTACTATTTGATATGTGGAAATTTTTTTAACGAATAATCAACATGCTCTATTACTCTATCATCTTTCATTAAGTTTATTTTATGCCTTATTTACATTTACAAAATTTTCATACATCTCTACTGGCAGAAATTTACCCACCTCTACAATAGAGCATTTTTGAGGGTATGATATTAGTGTTCTGCTTTAAAGTTTAGTTAATTGAGAGAGAGAGAGAGAGAGAAATTATCATAATTAACCTCTCCGGTGCCCTAGACACTTCAATAGCTATGCCCCCATTTCCCAAGCATCCTCCTTCAGTTCTTAATTTTCCTGTTTTGTTTCGGGAGGGATTTTCCCTTAACTCTTTCTTTTCCCTTTCTTTGTTTTTGCTGTTTGAAGAGCTGTTCCACTGTCCACCACCTGTGGACCCGCCGTGTCCTGGACTGACAGTCTTAAAGAAAGGATAGTGGTGTGGTTTGGCCAGTAGCGCACACAGGAATTTTTCAAAGGGTCGAAAGTCCACTATTCTCGTATCATGCTCCATTACGCTGCGTAACATATTCTTTTGATTTTGTCGATTTTCGGAAACAAAAAACAGTAAAAAGTTAATTATTGAATGAATAATTGACTCTAATTAATAATAACCAATATTTAATTAAATTTTACGTACTATATACATAGGATTTTAATCAGTCAGAAAAAAAAATCAAGAGCTTTGGGGGGGGCTTCGGTCCGGATCCCCCCTTGTGTGCGCCATTGGGTTTGGCCAATTTTGTTCATTTCTTACTTAACGGCATCACGGATCACAAACCCGTTTGTAATAGTACAGTAAATTAATGAAATTCGTTTGTAATTACAGGGTAGAGAAAACATTAATGTATAAACTGTTTTCAACTTGTTAATTATCATCTTTTTCATCGCTTTAATGTCTTTTACTTTTTAACATCCTTATTCTTTGTTGAGTCACTGTCATTGTACTTGTACAACGAAGATTTTCTTCGAAAAACGAATGATTTTTTTTTTTTTTCGAGAAAATCATTAATAACTTCATTGTAATCAATTTCCATTGCAATATCATTTTGAGTGCATAGCAGCATCAACTGTTAAGATTTTCATTTTCCATTGTAGTGTTTCATTCTCATTTCAGTCTTTACTCTCTTGAGGGCAGAAATGTTTCTCTCACGATTCGCTAGGCGGTGGTACGTTCGCTCTCTGTAATTTAATTTTTTTTTCACCCTCCAAACTTTTGCGACCTGGGAACGTGCCTAAAAGAAAAGCGACCCTGTGCCCCCTAATAGATTTTTCCAAATATCTCTGGAATAAATTATCTAATTCGAATTAAATTTTTAAGCTATTGAAACAATGTTTTAAATAATTAGATTCTATAATAGGGTTTTTTTATTTAACTAAATTAATTAAGTTTATTCATTTACATTATAATTGAAATCCCTTCAAGTCATTTAGAGTAATACCAATTTTATCCAATTACTAGAAGATTTTCAAAAATTATCTAAGTGTCCATTTTCTTCATAACCGTTTATTAAAATGTACAGGTTTGTTTAATTGAAACTTTTTAGATGATTGGAGACTTTAAAAATGTAAAACAGAAGTTTTACGAATTATACAAAAGCTCTTTTTTTTTTACATAGACAAAGTGCATGAAAATTATGCTGTAATTTGTAAATATTTTTAATAATGATATGCTTGATGAACACTTTTTAAACAGTGAATCTTTTAAAAGATTGGACTTGTCACATAAAGAAATTAGAAATCGAATTATTGCTTTATATAGATAATTGGGTTTTTGCATTCCTATGATTATAAGTTTCCATATGTATTTTTAACACCTAACTTCAATAAAAGTCCTGTTAAATTTTGCTCTTGGATACGAATGGTTTCAAAACATATATCACTACTGCAGGTACAATGCTGCATAATATTCTACAAAAACTTCATCAATAAGCAATATAATAAATCTATAATTAAAAATAATACAGATATTATGGATTTTTTTAAAGATAAAAATATTCAGAGCATATTTGAAGATCTTTTCAATTCCATTGATATCAATGATATTATTAAGGTAATTTTGGAAAATCACAGTAATTATAATCTTACTATTAATTTCTACAAGTTTAAAACTCTCATAGATTTAGTCTTAAAAGAAAATTACATTAATTTTTTTTAAGGATTCATTGTATAAACAAATGAAAGGTTTACCTCAAAGTGGTCCTTCTAGCAATAGTTTGGCTAATTTATAATTACACTTTTATAAATATAAATATATTATTAATAATGACTATTATACATTTTTAGTACACTCGAATGTATCATTGTACATTAAGGATTATAAATTACATAGTAATATTTATGATAAATGATATGCTTTTAATTTTAACATTCTAAAAGTGCCATACTGGAATTCTAATTTATCAATTTCTATATATAGAAATATTATTTTTAACAATATTTATCGTAATAATGTACCATTGTATTGAACATGGATATCCTGCTAATTTTCTTCAATTATATTTCTAATAGTTCTCAGTGAAATGACAATATGTAATAATAATAACAATTTTTTAAAATTAGTTGTACAGTTTATCGAAAGATGGTGCCACATGTTTCATAAATTAATAATACTATGTTTTATTTAAGTATCATTGTGTATGTTTGGGAAGTCCTTTTATATTTTCTATTAATATTTAAGGTTTTTAAATGTTTATATATACATAGACTTAATATTATTTTATCATAATTTACTAATTTTAATTTTATACGGTACTATTATATTCCTTTGTATTTGGCGGGAAACAATTTGTTGCTGTACTCATGAAGTAAGTTTTATGATCTAGTTTTATTGCATCGATTTTAAATCTATACTAATAATTGTTGGCTATAATTTTATCGTTATACAGAGTTATCAGAAATGAATGACCCTATTACAAAATTTAGTAATTCCCAAATGTGAATAAACAGAAAATGATAATTAATATGTCATGAGATAAAATATGAAATTTTGAGCATGTATTTGTTTTTGTCAAATAGGTGGTAGCAATGTTGTAATTGTGAACAGAAGTGGAAATGGCGTCGCAGTGGGAGAAGGCATTTTGTGTGCTCTCGTTTGCAAAAAGTCTCAGTAATCACGGTTCAGCGTGAATTTCAGAAAAAGTACCATAGAAATGTACCAACATCTAAAAGTATAAGAAGATGGTATGAACCGTTCCAAGAAACTGAATACCTGTGTAAAGGCAAAAGTCCAGGGCAACCAGGTTCGCAATGATATTATACGGGTGACTAAAGAAAGTCACATTGAACATTTGTGAAAACAAATTTTACATTAGGTCAAGAAACGTTACTTACGAAATAAATTTCATATTTTATCTTAACAATGACATTTTAATAAACATTTTCTATTTATTCACGTATAGGAATTATTAAATTTTGTAATCGGGTCATTCATTTCTGATAACTCTGTATATTAATAATATATTGTGTATTCTATATTTGTAATATTTAAATTTCTCTTATATTCCTTCCTTTCCCTGTGGCCCAGAGGATAGACAAATTACAGATGAAGATTGGCTAGATGCAAAACTTTATTTAAACCTGCAACCTTGGTTCCTAAGGCCAGGAGTTTGCTATTGTACTTCTGAAATCTTTACAAAAACATAATGACAGTAATACAAATTGTATCATTAAAAACCATTATAAATATAATTGCAAAGCAAGTTAGCAGGATATCCATGTTCAATACAGTGATTAAAAAATTTATTAAGTTTTAAATAAATATTAGCTTTATCGCTAACTAATACATTATTATGATAAATATAGTTAAAAATAATATTTCTATATATAGATATTGATAAATTTGAATTCCAGTAAGGTACTTTGATAATATTAAAATTAAAGCATCTCTTTTATCATAAATATTACTATGTAATTTCAAATCCTTAATATACAGTGTTACATCTAAGTAATTAGTTTTGATTGGATTATTATTAATTTTAACTAAGTTTAAGTAAGCCGGATAAAAATTAATATTGGGATTTAAATTATCATTTTTACCAAAAATAATTAAATCATTAATATATCTAAAAATATAGTAGTCATTATTAATAATATAATTATATTCATAAAAGTGTAAATATAGATTAGCCAAACTATTGCTTGCTGGGCCCCCTTATGGGATTCCTTTCTTATATATATATATGTATATATATATAAGAAATATATATATATGTATATATATAAGAAATATATATATATATATGCATATATATATGTATATATATACTTATATATATATATATATATACTTATATATATACATATATATACATACATATATATATGTATATATATATATACTTATATATATATATACATATATATATATGTATATATATATACTTATATATATATATATACTTATATATATATATATACATATATATACATACATATATATATGTATATATATATGTATATATACATATATGTATCTTTATATATAAAAATCTTCTGTGTGTGTGTTTGTCACTAAACTCCTAAACGGCTGGACCGATTTCGATGAAATTTTTGTGGGGGTTCAAGTAAATTCGAGAATGGTTTAGATTCACAATTCGGTCCGATATCTCAATTAGTTAAAAAGATATTAATTAAAAACATTCAATATTCATTCAATATTCACCTGCATTGTTGTAACAACGCTATTGTTATAAACACAAGTAATATAAAAAAAAATTTTTAATCAATTCCTACTTAGATCAACCAAGAAAAAATTTATTTTAGCTACATTTTTTTAAATAGTTGCAATTAATATAAATCTGTGTATACATATAACAGAATCACCACATTAAGTGGTAATTCATTTTTATTAATTATCATTAAAGTATCGTTTTGTCATCCAAAACAATCGTGTACATAAAATTTTCTTTCAACTGAATGCTTTAACACATGAGAAAAAAACCTTTTCAAATTTTGACATAAGTCGCCAAAAGGATCGCTAAGTTGCCAACGTGGCTATATTCGTAATTTTTTAAATAATTTGTTTTAATCAATTAGTTTTTATTAATCATAATTAAATTATTGTATTGCCATCCAAAATAATCATGTACATTACATTTCAGCTCAATTGAGCGCTTTAAAATGTATTTTATTAACGATTGAAAATTCCACCAAGATAAATAAATAAATAAACAAATAAAATATGTATGTATAGAAATCGTGAGCTAATAGTAGGAATTGAAAAAGACGTAAGTTGGCGTCGAAACTTGATTTTCATCCAAACTGGCCAAACCCGGTCTTTATTGTTACGAAAATGCAGACGATTCACGCTTTTTAGCGTTTTTAATTAATATCTTTTCAAATAATCTCTATATATTTAATTCTTTTGTGCGCGTGTATGTAACTGAACTCCTCCTAAACGGCTGGACCGATTTTGATGAAAGTTTTTGTCTGTTCCAGTGGACTCGAGAATGTTTTAGATTTATAATTCGGTTTAGAAATGTTTATTTAATTAATTTTTTATCTATAAATTGTTGATCTTGGAATGTTTTACATTGGATCCGGCAGACTGCGCTACGATCGCAGTATAGAATATTCAAATATCTTTTATTATAATTCAAGTTGGTCCCGACAGTTGGTGCTGTGATCATTTCAGGAAAATATTTTGTCACTTCGTGTTATTATTTTGTTGAAATATAAATCGTGTGTTAATTAAATTATTACATTCAGATGTAATTAGTGTTTAAAGAGTTTTGAAGTGTGCATAAAAGACTATACATTCTCT